>OZ023167.1:23602998-23875498 GCA_963678695.2 Diplodus puntazzo | reverse complement strand
CTCAACCAACAGTCATGTGGCGCAGTAGACACTAGTGTTAGCACAGATGCTAACCTGAGTGCAGGGGAAGCCAGGCTGAAACAAAGTCTCTGTGAACATTTTGTCCTCTGACTCTGCAGATGAGACATGATCTGATTAAAAAAAATGTTGATTCACTCATCTGTGTCATAATCATTACCGTGAGCTCAGAGAAAAAAAAGGTAATGAGCAGCAGTGAGTTGTGCAACGACTACTTTGTTCTTGCCTCTGAGGCTGCGTGCAGACTGCAAGGTAGTTGGGGCTCTATGCAAGCTAAAAAGAACAGACAATAGTCAAGGCAGAGTAGAGTTACTGCCAGCTGAAAATGAATTTAAGAATTTAAGAATGAAATCTATTATCTAAATTGGCCAACATGAGTGTGAACCTCAGTCAATAATAGGACAGTATCTGCTAAACTAACCCTAACCATAACATAATTTTAAGTTTGGTTATAATATAGAGGTTAACAAAGCATGTCTTTTTGTTGTTATATTGAAGAGATCTAAACTCTAGCAGTAATTGTAGTACAAAGAACAATTCTATTTTCAGACTTTCAGTTCTGTTTTAGTGTCTCTTTTAGAGAAAATTAACAGAAACTAAAAGTAATTTAGTAAGTTAAAAAAAGAAGAAGAAGAGGATGCTGAGTACATTTTCACCCCTGAGTTTCACCCACAGATCTTCCCCTCAGGCTCCATTCAGCCCCTCCAACCTCATTAAAAATCTGTATTTCATAATCAACATAAATTAATGTTAATGTCAGCAGATGTACTGAAATGTATTATGCTTTTTATTTGTTTTGCTTTCTCTCAGTGTGTTAGATATGTTCTTGTCTATGTAAAAATCCTTGAAAGTTAAATGCCTAGTCATTAGTTATGCCTTTAATTCTGTGACATTATAGTAATTTATGCCTGTATTTGTTGTAGAAGTGAAGCTAACTGGAAGCTAAAAGCACGGCAGAGCTGACTGGATACAGTGAGCGGGGCTGGCTCAAGCATGTGTGAGCTGACCAATCATGGGATACTGGGTATGCGGGAGGGGGGCCTTAAAGACACAGGAGCTAAAACAGAGCATTTCAGACAGAGGGGGAATAAAGTGCAGCTGTACTGGACAGTATGACAAAACAGAGATGTTTTTTGAGCATTAACCTTTAAATGGAAAAACAGAAAGTTGAAGATGTTTTGGAAAAGGTCAGTTTTTGGGGAGACAAATGCTAATGAAATTGGTACATTTTTAAACCAAACTGACATCCTGTCAGCATACTCTAAATGTGAAGCAACATAATGACACTGTTTTCTTTCTCTAATCTTTGTGTCTTGTGAGTGTTGTAAATGCTAGATCTTTAACTTCTTCAGATAAAACAATGAAAATAATTTCTGACCTCTCGTGGCTGAATTGGGGTTCTGTTTTCTGATGAGAATTAATCTTAGTTAAGAACACCTGTACAACTGTTTACCAAAGCAAAACTTCAGCGGGTTGACACTGTGAAGATATTTTTAAAGTCGTCTATCTATGGAGCTGAAGACGATGCAGAATACATCTTTGAAGTGACTTCACAGGAGATCAAGACATCAGAAAAGATGACGATATTAAACAGAGGAGCTGAAGACAACAGCCGGTCGTCATGGCTTTAGTTTATCTCTGACTTTATTTAATGTGTTTAAACTTGCTGTTGACTTAGATCAATGTGCTGCTGCGACTGGCCTCATGGTCCTCAGACACAGAGGCACAGTGTCTGTTTTTTACTGATGATCTTGTTCTATTGTCTCCTACTGAACAAGGACGACAGGAACAGCTTTACAGTAGGAAAGTACTGTCAGATCTGGGCCCTGTCGATATTAAGGAAAACTTATATCAGGAGAACAATTACCAGTTGAAATAACCACATCATTGCACGAATTATGAGTTATACACACCTTAGAGTTTCAAGGTTTGAAGTAAATATGCTAAAAGACAAAGCTCAATTCAGAAAAAAAGTACAATCTCCTAATTTGATTCAAATCTGGACTCCAGCATCCAATATAACTTCACATGCAGAATTCTGCAAAAACACCAATAAAGTCACGTCGAGGAAATTAGGCAACTACCCACTCATAATTAACAGTCGAATAAGGGCACTCAAATTTTTTAATCACCTTAAATGTAGCACCCTCAACACCCTCCACTCCAAACCCAAGAGCTGAGCCCAGACACATTCTGAAGAGTCTCACAACAACTCTGCTATTCCAAACACCAATCAGAGTAAATCAAATTATAACGCAATGTACAGAAACCTATTTAAAACTCTGGAAATAAGAAACTAAAGTAGATTAGAAGGTTATCTGTTCCTAGAAAGAGATTATGAACCAGCAGAATACTTCAGACAGAAAGCAGAGGCAGATCCTAACCAAGTACAGCCTCAGTTCTTACAAATTAGCAATCAAAAAGGAAGACACGAACAATCATGGCAACCAAACGAAAACAGACCATATGTGGTTGGTGTCCAGTCGCCAGAAAAAAATGTCAGCAGTCTTTTTCTGCAAACCACAGATACGTCCAAGGCTGACATTTGTACCAGACGCAGCATATCACGGTTACATTATATTGTTTTTCTGTGTCTTTCCACATTAGGAGGTGGAGGGGACGGTGGTGGCATTATTTCAAGAAACAAGGCTGCCAAAAGGGCGACTGCACTTTGAGTCTGTGGGAACATTTCCAGACGGTTTAATGATGACTAAAACAGGTATTTTAAGCCAAACCATGATGTCTCCACCATATCTTTACAGAGTCCTGTCTCCGTCAGAGTTTTATTTTGCTATGAAACCCTGTGTTGTATAATGACAAATAAATTACCTTGTACTCGTGTTTGTTTTTTGTGCCTAAACCTAACTAGACCATAAGCACAGCATTGTTACAACATAAGATTGAAAATTTAATTCAAAGAAAGGTAAAGTTATCAAATATCCTGGGTTTGCAGTAACATACATTGCTGAGACTGACTGGATTGTGCTAAATCATTAAGTCTATAAAAGGTCAAAAAAATATTCAATTTTCCAGAGCCCAAAGTCATCTTTTTTAACTTTTGTGCAACCAACATTGACAAATGAAAGCCTTACATTTAAAAACCTTACATTTAAGAAGCTGGGACTAGCAAATGTTCAACATTTTACAATTCACTGTTTATCTAAATTGTTGGCAAATAATTTTCTTTTGATTGATTAATCCAACAAATAACTAGTCATTGCAGGTCAAACAAGAAGAAAAACTCATTATATATTATATATATATTATATTATAAGACAGATTGATGTAAACTCAGCGTCTGATGAATTGTTCTGCACCATGTCCACAGAGTTTAAAATCTGCTGTATTCTGTGTGTTTGCATCTGTGGTCAGCTACCATTGTTCTTCATTATGTTCTGAGTCTGAATCACAATTAACCAAAACCACAACCTCCCTCTGGACGCGGCTCAGTTTAACCTCTCCACTCATCTCCTGCAGAGCTGCAGGGACGGATCCAGGACTGATCCAGGACCAGCCGCTGCTCAGTTTCAGCTGAATGAACAGAAGAATCTGTGAGGTGATGAATGTCCAGCAGCCAACAGAGAATCTGCCGGGGAACGTTTCCAACCGAGCAGCAGCTCTGAAGCTCGACACAAAGACTGAGAACAAAAATCAGACATCAGAGCTGAAAACAGATCTAAGGAGAGAAACATCAACGCGTTCAAAGTGCAGGAATCCTTCAAATCAAAGAGACCAAAATGAAGCAAAGCCCTGCCCTGGTGCGCACGCACACACACACACACTCACACACACACACACACACACACACACACACACACACACGTACACCTACACACACACACACACACACACACACACACACACACACACACACACACACACACACACACACTGATACAAAGCAAACACAGACTGTTGGTTTAAAGAACATTCAATGCTTTCAGCTCCTCATTCTGTTCAGATGGTGATTCACAGTCTGATGATGATATTAAAGACGATCACTGATGATCACGACACAATTGTTGATACTGTAAAACACTGTGATATACTTAATACTCTTTACAACAGTCTGCCTAACAAAACGTGACGTTAAATTTCATATTTACAACTCTGATTCCTAAAAAATGTGGATGCTGTGTAAAACAAAAACAAAACAGAATGTGATTATTTGCTAATCATTTCTGACAAGTCAATATACTAAATGTTTTACCTCATCAACTTAATTGATTTTTGATATAAAGCCCTATTCACATAGGACTAGTATTACCCAAGGACTGAATGTGACTTCTGAATAACCATCTCACTTTTGTGTTTTGTGTGGCTTGTTTGCCCAGGTTGTACTTTCCTTGTATTATCTCTTGTCAATGATGTTGAGGCTCCATGAACATCAGCATTAAGAAGTAGAAGGATCTGGTCTACGGAATCCACATTATTAATATAATTTAGAATTGATTTGACCACTTTCTGCATGTGTTGCTAGCTTAAACATACATTTGCAGATCATTTAGATCAAGTAAAAAATGCTTAATTGTTCATAATTGTTCAGCTGTCTGACAACAGAAAACCCCAAATTACAAACATGTCGATTTGCATGTGACTTACATTATTACATGATTTCTGCGTTTGGTGGAATATGGTTGCAAATATTTGCATTTTTACGCTACTAATAATGGACATGGCCGATTCACACAGGATTAAGATCACAGACGTCCTCCACAGTTATCGCAAATAACTATTAGTCAACTGGTAATACTAGTCCTGTGCGAACAGGGCTTCACTCCTGAATTTGATGAGAGCAACTCGTTTGGGACAAGAGCAACAAAAGACTGGGAAAGTTCTGGAATGCTCATAAAACACCTGTCTGAAACATTATACAGGTTTACAGGTTAATTGGTATCAGGTGACAGTATCATGATTGGCTATGCAAAGGGCATCCCTGAACGGCTCAGTCGTTCAAAAAGCAAGAATGTAGCGAGGTTCAACACTAAAGAATTTTACTACATGGGCCCAGGTACACTTTAACAACTGTTGTCTGTAAACATGTTTCGTTTGTTAATGATTACATTTCACACACTGCCCCACCTTTTGTTGAATCGTTTTGTCTCTCATCAGTGGTGGAAGAAGTGTTCAGTACCAACACAACATCATGAAAATACCGTACTCTTACTTCAGTAAAAGATCTAAGTACTTGTTCCGCCGCTGGATGCAGGAAGTAAAATCATCAGTTTGAGTTTGTCACATTCGTTCATTTTACTGTTCAGATATCACCCAAGCTGCAGGCAGCAGTGGTCAGGATGTGAAATTACTGGATGATATGTTGTTAGAGCTGAAGATGTGGAGGAGGTGATTTGGCATCTGAACACATGGACTTTCTGAGGGTGTAAAGAAGAAGAAATTCCTGTTTTCTCCTGTTTATTATCCAATCTACAACATTTAACGTTGAGCAAATATGAGCAGGGATGTCCACTGTCACCCACACTGTCAGGTTATCATCATTGATATTATTATTAATGTGTAACAATGTTTCGTCAAATAACTGTTTAAACAGATGTTCAGTTGTAGTGTTGATAATTTATCATTTCAGTAATTTTTCAAGTAAAAATGCCAAAAATATGCTGGTTTGTGCTGTGTGTGCTGTGTCTTCCAGGATCAAAACATTAATATCTTTGAGTTGTGGATGGCTGTTTGGAAAAAAGAGAGACATTTGAAGACATCACCTTGGATTTTTATAAATAATCAACAAATTAACAATTCAGCCCTAATCGATTCAGGACTCAATGATTGATTACTTTGAATTCATTAGTAGGTAGTTCAATGTGACCATTATTATTATTATTATTATTATTATTATTATTATTATTATTAATAATAATTATTATTAATAATATTAATAATAATAATAATAATAATGATAATATATTAATGTTGATGTAATTATTATAGTGATAATAATAATTACATCAACATTATTATTAGTATTATGTAACAGTGTAGATAACAGGGGTTACTGCAGTGATGTTACACACACACACACACTCACATACACATACAGACTTCTTTGTCAACTTTGCAAGGTGTTGCTAAGCAACGGAAGGAAATCTGAAAACCAGAATTGTGATTTAAAAAAATCTATGTAAGGGAGAGAGAGAGAGAGAGAGAGAGAGAGAGAGAGAGAGAGAGAGAAGAGAGAGAGAGAGAGAGAGAGGAAGTGAAGGAATTGTTAATATCATCGATGCAACAGTTTCATCCTTTAAATCATTAATTAAAGGCATCTTTAACTCAGTCACGTTGATGATATACAAACCATTGTAGATTCATCAATGATTCATTCAGACTTTGACAGGAAGCAGCAACAAAACCGCTGAGACAAAAACTACACACATGCACGCAGCATTTTAAAAAGCTAACAGAACATGACTTTATCAAGTGCTAATGTTGCAGGCTTGCTAATACTAATGCTACCAGAAGCTCTGCACGTGAGAGGCACAAACTAGAGCTACAGTTCACACAGTTCTGCTAACACAGCTGTCTTTCTATGACATCACAGTGAAGGGGCAGGGCCAGAGAGTTCACCTCAACTAAATCCAAACAGATAAGCTAATGTTGTTCAGTAGAATCCGTAACTTCTTTATTTATCATATTTATTTAGTATTCACAAGGGGTGTAAAGGTAGATGTATTCCTCCCAAGACCTTTAGGGTACAGTCCTTGTCAAGAGTGCATCTGCTGTCACACATATTTCCATAAACCATATCCACATGGCGGCCATTTTCCTGTAACGCTCAGGGTGGGAAGCTTAGATGTTGTACAACCGTGTTTCAGGTTTCATATAAAAGCAGGGAATCTGATAAATCATGACCATTTTACTACTTCTTGATTGATAAGCACATTAAAAGACAATGGATACTGAAAATCTATCCAATTTTAAGGTTTGATAACTTGTTGGCTAATGTTAGCATTCAATCACTTCCTAACTAAAATTGCCATTTAAGGGTGTTATACAATACAAGGGAAAATATGTCAATTAAATCTTAATCATCAACACATCTGTTTGACATTTATTTTGAATGAATAACACAAAAAAAACAAGCTGGTTGTCTTTGATACCTAGTGTCAATAAGTGAAGCAAAAAAACAGAATGTGAGAGTTAGCTTAATGCTACAGAGATTTTGGGGAAACAAAAAATAAATGAACACAACCTGCAGGTGATATTTTTGTGTCCTGTCTTGTTAATTTTCTGGCAACCACAGTACTTTTGAATCATCAGAGGTGTTGGTAAAAATGAGCCCTTAAACTCACTTTCAGATGCAAGGAAGACTCATTTCAGCGCCACCAACAAATAATAAAAAAAAACTCCAGCAAGAAAACATGCATGCCTTCATCGCTGATAATGTGTATTAATATGAATTATATGTTAGTGTAATATATGTGTTTGTAGAATTGGTCCTCACCTCTTGCAGACAGTTTCTTGGTGTTGATGATCTTGGCGGCATACTCCTGGCCCGACAGCACCTTCACACAGCGTCGCACCACTGAAAACGCTCCCCTGGAAACGCAACAGGATGAGCCAATCAGTTTGATTTAGAATTGGATTAAATACTTGCAAACTAATCAGCTTAACTTTGTTTTTTACTGTTAATTAGCCATCGTTAGCATGCTAAGAATTTAAATTAAGATTTTGAACAAGGTCAAGATTATACCTGGTAAACCACAGCATGGTAGCATTGTCAGTGTTGTAGGATGTTATCATTTAGTTCAAATCACTAACATTAAAGTACAGCCTCATAGACCTGCTAGCATGGCTGAGACTCATGATGACATTAGTTAACAAAGAGTTCTGTAACAAAGAGTTCTGTCATTTTTTTTTTTATAGTACTACTAACCTACTTACACTAATTATTCTACCACTACTGGTATTATTGACCTTGGTGATGTCACACTGATGTCATCAGGTCACAGTAACATTGAGTTAACGTTATACCAACTGGAAGTGTTGGGTTTGCTGTTTACTGGACAGAGAGGCTTTAGTGAAATACACTTACCAGTTGTGTTATGGGGAATATAGTTTTGTGTGAAAGTTTTTGGATCAAAAGTGAGCATATATCCACCCCTGCAAATACTTTTATGTAATCTGTCTCTCAGAACAACTATGTGGAAAAGATTACTGTCTAAATAACACTACAGTGTGATCAATAAATATTGATATTGATAATAAAATGTGTATAGACAATAAGGATTTCTTCTTTTCTCAGATTCATCTTTGGAACTGAAACAATTTTTACAGAAACAGAAAGCTGTGTCTGTGTTTCTTATGAAAGCTGTATTCTGCCACCCACCATCACATTATGTAAGAGACCTGGCATTATGTGTGTGTGTGTGTGTGTGTGTGTGTGTGAGTGTGTGTGTGTGTGTGTGTGTGTGTGTGAGAGAGAGAGAGAGAGAGAGAGAGAGAGAGAGAGAGAGAGAGAGAGAGTGTGTGTGTGTGTGTGTGTGTGTGAGAGAGAGAGAGAGTGTGTGTCTCTGTGTGGGTGATGAGTGGGATAGGGTCAAAAAGGTGATACACTCATCCCTTCATACCTCCATCCTTTCTTCAGTCAAGGAATCTATCTATCTATCTATCTATCTATCTATCTATCTATCTATCTATCTATCTATCTATCTATCTATCTATCTATCTATCTATCTATCTAATAAGACTGATCAGGGACACAATTGATGATGCATAATGATCTATATCATGTAATATTTCGGCGATAAGTTAAGTAATATTCTGTTTATAGTTTCACAGAAACAAATCAAGTCAACACAATTAAAGAAACAAAAACTAAATTGCATAAAATCATATCAAATAATCTTCTTATATTCTTATAGTTATTATATAATTAAAATAGCAATAAATCAGACCTTCACACTGCCAGTTCATCAGTATAATAACATCAATAACAAATAATATAAAATGGAACATAAAACATATCTTAGTTAATATACCAACATTTCTACAAAAATGATTATAAAACCATAATGAAAAATGATGAAACAGAAAGTATTAGAATATCAATCAATTGTACATTATAATCAAAATATTATTTTAACAAATCACAGATTCAAAATGTTTATGAGAATCTAGATAAAACATTATTCTACACATTAAGATGTAATACTAAAACAATGAACAGTCAATAAAACTAACATATTAAATCATTTTTGGGATATTACCATAAATAATGATATTGAGTGTGATAGACGACTTTACTTGATTGTTACTGGATGAAGATGATGATGATGATGATGATGATGATGACGATGAGGAGGATGATACTCACTTGCCCAGCTCCTCATACAGCTGATACTCTTCGGTGAAGCGAGTGCATATGACCGTTGCCATTGTGACCCGGCGGGGCGAGGGTCAGGGGGCTCCCTGTCCGTCTTCCTCTGAGGATGATGATGGTGATGGTGGTGATGAAGCAGGCCAAGAGTTAGACCTGTCTGTCTTTCTGTCTCTCTGTCTGTCTGTCTGGAGGATGAAGGAGAAGAGACAGAAAGAGAAGAAAAAGCAGAAGAAGCAGAGAGATGGAGAAAGAGAGAGAGAGAGTTTAGGTTCTGGACTGGAGGAGAGGAGGAAAAGGAGGAGGAGGAGGAGGTGGAGGAGGAGGAAGAGGAGGAGGAGGAGGAAGAAGAAGAAGAAGGAGGGATGATGGAGAGAGCAGTGAGGAGAGCTGCGTCTCTCTGTCTCTCTGTCCTGATCTGTGGGAGAGAGAGAGGGAGAGTGACGCTTTCAGACGCTCCACCTGCCCACCCACTCCTTCCCGTCAGCCAATCACAGACTAGGAAGCATACACACACACACACACACACACACACACACACACACACACACACACACACACACACACACACACACACACACACACACACACACACACAGAGGGTCACCATGGTAACTGCATCCTCTCTGTCTGTGCTGGAAAGTACGACTGCAAACACCGCCAGCTCTCAGAGATTATTCAGGAACTAAAACTGCAATACTATAAATATTACTTTTGATAAAAAAAACAACTCCAAATATTAGTACTGATATTACTTGTAGTGGTACTGGTAATTCATAATTCAAATACAACTACAGCTAATACTACTAGTAACAAAAGGCGATTTTAGTGGGGATGCCACCTCCGAGTTCACCTGCAGCCCCCCTTTCAGACACAGTACAGGACCAGGCTTATCTAGCTGAATATGTCCAGTCCAATCGGCCTTACACACTGATCCTCTAAAACCAGAAGCACCAAAAGAGTCAGTCTGGTAGGTGAATGAAATGAACTCAGTCTGTCCCCCTGTTAGAAATGTACAAGTCGCCTACTGACTACTGATCCTACTAATAGTACTTTTGCCACTACTGCATGGGCCTCAGCTTGTGCGAAACTACTACTACAGCTGAAACTGATTGTGTTGCTTCCACTAGTAGTGACAGCTCTTTGTGTTGCTACCTCCATGTCCGTCCGTTCTTGGGTGGTTGGTTTGTCAGCAGGATTACACAAATTTCCACAAAACTTGGTTGGAGGACGGGTCTCAACCCAGAAATCAAGGTCTATGAGTTTTTGGAATTGGTTTTCAGTTAAATGGTCTCAAAGCGCGTGTCTTAAAAATGGCGGTTTCAAACAAGTGGCTAAATGAGACTATAGACGTCATCACACCGAGCATGGAGACTCATCTACTCACCAGTCCGCCTTTACATGCCGACTTTAGCTACAAACTCTTCTAACTCTAATGTCACAACTTGTAGATGGATCAATTTATAGCAAACATGTGTTGTAATTATGTAATAGGACAATTGGTGACTTATTAGTCATGCAACCACAATGTAGTCTGTTTATAGCCTAAATAGATAGATAGCAGCTTTTAACTTCTCGCAATTTAACTTACTCTTCGGAAAAAGTGGAATTCATCAGTGAAGATTATGTAGATGAACAAACGTGTAAGTATCATAAACTTTGGCTCATTTTTGGCAATATTCCAAAATCCAATTTAAAAAAATCCCATTGGCTGTTTGTGGAGGGAATCTGGGTGATGTTAACTTCATGGTTAGCCTACACCGCTCAATTAACTTTTAGTACATATCCGGATAAAGGGATGGATCGAGGAATGTATCCTGATTTTCTTAATTTTACATGTATGTGAAATGGAAGGCAGAGTGTTATTTGCTTCTATACATTTACATTCCTGTCATGTATGGAGAGACTTATTAAGGATATTGATTTGCGTTTGTAGTAGCCATCAAAGTTAGCACAGAATGTTAGTTACGTCCTTGATTAAGTGATGCCTGGTCACACACTGCCTGTGTGGGAGTGGACCAACCTAGACCAACGGCTGCCAATATGACGATAGAATACAGTACAAAGGTGGTTTTCTTGCCGTTGTCCTGATATCAGCTGGCTACACAAGAAGTCCTAAAGAATTGACTGTTGCCCCCAGTGGTGGAATTGTGGTCAGAAGTATCCTGTGAGGCTGACTGAAGCCCTTCAGTCCCTGTATAGTAACAGCTGTGTCTGGATTATCAACAAAAAGTCAAACATGTTCTTACTGGATACTGGCCTCCTGCCACGGATTATTTTTGTATTTTTGTGATTTTCATGGAGACAATCTGAAGTTGCAGTCGAGGCCTCTGTCGAGTCGAGCGTCTCTGAGGTGGCCTTCGGGAATACATCAGTGTTTTTTCTGTTGGCTTTATCAGACACTGCAGAGTGGCGAGGATGACAGTCTGAGGTCATGGTTAGCTGCTGGAGTATTTCTGATTGTTCCCCATGTTGGAGTGAGTCACTGCCAGAAGTGGAAGAATACAAGTATCTAAGGATCCTCAGGAACATCGATGAGGGTCATGAGGAGCCTGGACTGGTTCAGAATCGGCAATAGAGCAGACACTGTATCAGAGTGTGGTAGTTCAGGTGGTTTAATACTGGGTATTAAAGGTAGGGAAGGCACTGAACAGTCTCAGGTCTCTTCTTTTCAGTTGTAGTCCCAGGTCATCAAATACAGATGCTTTGGGGTTGGTATTCTTCCATTCCTTGTCTGTTTCAATACTTTTCTATCTAAAACCAAAATGTGGCTTTCCGTTTGATTAATTGACAGGAAAATAGTATGCACCTATTTTGATAATCAATAATTAAGCCACATTTTAAGACTTGTGATTGTAAATTGTCAGAAGGCATCTGTAGGTATTTATGATTTTATGTTCCTTGGTTGTATATTTCTTGTATCTTTGTGACCTGTGGCCAGAGGGAAAGACTTCTTTATTCTTCTTTCTTTCTTTTTGTCTATTTTTAGGTTTGTTTGTCTCCGTGGGGACACACACACTATTTTATTGTGTTTCTCTCTCTGTCTTTCTGTCGCTCATCTTTTCTGCTTGGCTTCCTCTTTTCGAGCCTCCTCTCGTCGTCCTCTTCTCTCCTGGGAGGGTGAGGAGGAGGAGGAGGAGGAGTGAAGAAGAGCCGACTGGTCAGTAGAGGTCAGACTAAGCTCTGCTGGAGGCTGCAAACATCTGAAAAACCATCAAAACCCTCTAATCTCTGTGGCTGGAGAGCTGCTGAAACCTGATAATAACTTCCAACTGGAGCATCAGCAACAAAGAAAGAAAGAAGAAAGACAGGAACAAAACCGACGAAACAATTTGAGCACTTTCAGATCTTTTATATAGCAACAGCTCACGTAGTAGAAGTTCAGTGCAGCATCACATGTATAAGTGGTGTTTAATGTGTTTGTAAGTGTGTTAAAGCTGCTTTCTGTAACACCTGACTGGCTCCAAACCAGCAGCACTGGGAGCACTGGGCTGGTAAGTCGACATATGTAATGGCATATGGTGGTTTCTGATTTGCAGAGGGATCATTGCTAACCAATGATGAAAGCAGCTCTTTTAAACACGTGACACTTTAATTTGTTCATATTTTTTTCATCCTACACCAAATTAATCAATCAATCAATCAATGGCTAAATTGTGTCCAACAATGGATTATAATCTTTTTTTTTTTACAAGTTAATTTTCATGTATTTAATTAATAAAAATGAACAGTGGTTTATTTTGCTATTTAGCTATTTAGCTTTAGACTGAAACAGCTAAAACTGTTGTCATAGAAACTTAATTCTAAACCATCGACAGAAGGAAAGGAGGAGGGAAGAACGAAAGAAAAACTGGGACAGCAGATAAAAAACACTGTTGCTATTCTGACCTGTCGTCACAATGATGGTTGAAAACTGAAACTAGTCTTAACAAAAACAGGAATATACACATACACACACACACACACACACACACACACACACACACTTATCATTGTAGGTAACTGCTTCCCTCTACTGGTCACGTGTCAAAGCTACAAAAACCTATTTTCTAAATTTTATCATCAATTGTATTATTACTTTTGTTACGACCCTAGCAGTCATAGATGTTTCTATTTGTCTGTTTCAATAACCCTCTTTTACCTGACTGAGAGTGTGTGCATGTGTGTTTGATTGGTTGCAAGTGTGTCTGAGTGATTGCAGGTTGTCCCAGAGAGCTGATTGGTTCCTACCTGGAAGCCAAGAGTTTAAGGGCCGGCTCCTCTCCAGTTCCTGTGGGCTCTCCTCTGTTGTCCCCAACTGCCAGCATGTGTGATTGTGTCCAAGCTATGTTTTTGAATAAAACTGTTTAAAAATGCTTCACTGCTGGTGGTGCTTGGGGGACAGGAAAAGGGGAGTCTCATTTTCATGTTGCACCAGGGTGACCCCTAGGCCCTGGTCGTAACAACTGCTCATATTGCTAATATTTTGCGGGTACTTTGCTCAGGTTATGTACTTTTTGATTGCTAATGTTTTAGATTTCTTATCTAATTCTTACCTCAGTTATTATTAGTAAATATGTGGGAAGTCAATTTGCATGTGTAATTATAAGGTCCTTGAAACTACCAAACTATTTAGGACCTGAATTTGACTTTTTGACAGTTCCACTTGGTCGACACTGAGCATGTTCAACAACTTCAGTTTGTTGTACATATAGGGCATTTAGCAGGCACTTTTGTCCAAAGTGACAAGAATTTCATACATTCATACACTGACGGCAGTGGCTCCCATGCCAGGTGCCAACCAGCACATCAGGAGCAGTTTTGGGTTTCAGTATATATATATATATATAAGGACACTTTGGCATGTAGACCAGGGGAATTGAACCAGCGACCTTTCGATAACAAGATGCTCTACCCCTGAGCCACAGCCACCTTGTACTAACTAACTGAACCAACCAACCAATCTGGATATTTTGACAGTGTCTGCACTGATAGTTATATGATGACATATTAGAACCTAACTCATGTAAAGTTCAACTTAAAATAAAGTTAAGAAATGATTTCTAAAAGATTGTTTGGAAATCACAAACTTCAACAAAAAGCTTCAACTTTGTAATTCATTAAGTATACTTTAAGTTACATTCAACCAGAGAATGAAGGCAGGATGAGCAGGTGGTTTACAGGGTCATGTCCTGTTTTCCCCCACCTACAACAGCAACAATAAAAACACTTGGATGATCACAGAGGTTGCATCATAGAAAGAAGAGATTTATTCCCATATCAGATTCTTAAAGATCATGAATCACATTGTCACCATCTTAAACTGAGGTTAACCATTAATGCATAGAGCTCTGCTGTGACTGGTGGAAATGTCCAGAAACAGGCCACCTACAGGTGTCATGGCTCAGGATGGTTACTACTGTGCTGTGAAGTAAGTTCCAGAGACTAACGTGGAGATTTTCATAGGCTGACACTGTGGCCCCCCGTCAGACAAATCAAATGCTGTTGTGTTTCATATCACGCCGACATGCCATCTAAAAAATAATAATAAATCACACACTGAGGCAGCATTAAAGTAGACTTAATATGCTTTGTTTCTTTCCCTCCCTTCAATGTGTGTTATGGGTTCTCGTACATGTAAAAGATCTTCAAAGTCAAAAAGGTCAAAGTCCATGTCAAAAGAAGCTCCTTTCTCCCACAGAAAAAACACTGCTCCTGAACTGCCTCATCAGTAATCCTATCTTTAATTCCTTGACTTCTTGAGATCATTACATCACCATGACACATATTTGCATGATTTAAATCTATATTCATGGTAGAAGTGAAGCTGAAAACAGGAAAGAGCTTACCTGAGACACAGTGAGTGGTGCTGGTTCAGGCATGTGTGAGCTGACCAATCAGAGAAGACTGGGTATTCAGAAGGGGGGGCTTAAAGTGACAGGAGCTAAAACAGAGTGTTTCAGGCAGAAGAGGAATGCAGTGCTGCTAAATTGGACATTATGAGAAAACTGATGTGTTTTTGAGCATTAAAGCATGTAAACCTGTTCTAGTAGGAACCCAAAATAAAATGATGAACCGGAATTGAAGCATGTGTGGGGGACCAGCTATTATTCACTCAAACTTGCTATTATTGTTATCTTGAGTCTTGTTAGACACAAGAGACTGTCCCCGCCTTCAAAGTCTCTAAAATCACCTTGGCGTGCAAGCAGGTCTTGAGCAGTTTTGAGTGTGTGGGGTAAAGCTCCCACTCGTCACAGCTACATGTACAGAGGTCTGCATTTATGCAATTTATTTGCACAGGTTTTGAGACAACTAAATTGTGAAAAAGGAGTTCCATTTCTTGCTCTCTTTATCAGTCTTGTGCCTCTTTTTCAGTGTAGACAATACAACATTATCTTATTTCGAATACCGATTTCAACGTTAATAACCATAGCAACGGTAGAATCTCTGGGTCAGCCCCAGTACCGCCATTGTGGTTGAGTGTAAAAAGAAATGCTGTCTTAATGAGGGGGTTCTTTTCAGCAGTGCTGCAGTATCTCTGTGTAAAAAAAGGGCTTGTATCTTCACCTCACATTGAACTCTCCACCACCCCACTGAGGAGTAACCTGACAGTTTGAAAATGTATTGACCCCCTACCTGCTCCTGGTGCTCTGACCGTTGACCCCTTGCTGTAGTCTGAATATAAATATGAGAACTTGCAGGATCACATCCTGGTTTTAGTTAAAAGGGTCAAAGTTTGACAAGAGCAGAAAGAAATCAGCCAATGTCTGCAGGATGAATAGAGTCAGGACTCAGAGACTGGATCCAGGACTGGTTCTGTTGGGTCCTGGACTTGTTTTGTTGAGTCTTTGACTGGTTCAGCAGCTTCCTGATCTGGTTCTACAGTTTCCTGGTCTGGTTCTACTGAATCCTGCTTTGGTTCTGCAGGTTTCAGAAGTGGTTCTAAGAGTTCTGGACTAAGTTTTCGGGTTTCAGCGATGAGTCGTTTAACGCCGACCATCCATTGGCTGACTTCAGTCACATGATCAACCATCAGGGAGCGATGGATCTCATCAGCTGAGTCCCAGCGACCTGCCTGTAAATCTGAGAGACAGACAGAAGGACAGACAGACAGGTGAGCATTCAGACAGATAGGTGTTGAGGTAGAAAGACAGGTGGGTGTGTAGTGAGAGTGGTTACCCAGAGACAGCGTGGTCATGCGTCTCTTGACAGATAGGCTCAGTCTACCTGACCTCCAGCTGTCCTCCAGGAGGTGGAGCCTTTTGGCTACGTCATTACACACCTGATCCTGCACACAGAGGTCAAAGGTGTACACATAAATGTACATGTTGTAATGTTTGTACATCAGAAAAATCTGCGACCCCACCCCTGCTGCTGTGGAGGTCTGTGTGAAGGATAAAAACTCACCTTAACAGCTTGTCTGCAGGCAGCGAGTGCCTGACTCAACACCAACATCACACCATCTACATCAGGCTCACTCTCTGACTGGCTACTGTCGGCCTCTTTTTGACTTCTACCTGGTCCTAGAGGAGGAGGGGGCATGACCATAGAGCCAGGAGGAGGACGTGCTGTGAAAAAGAGACAAGGAGTTCAGAGAAAACGATGAAGTTTGGTTCTGCATCGCTTTCCTGCGAAACCCTTCTTCTTCTGCTTCTTACCTGGGTGTAGAGGGGGTGGGCCTACACCGCTTGGAGGTGGAGCCAGGGGATTGGAGGAAGGAGGGGTCAAGGGTGGGGCCTCTGCACCTGAGGACCAATCAGAGACAAGATGCTTGATACACGAAGAGTCAACAATGATTAATCATGATCAAAATTGGTGGTCAGCAGTACATGACTGTGGTATTGATGTCAGATGGTTGTATTAATCAGCAGTGTTTTCTGACCTGAAGGTGGAGCTGCTCTCTTGTTCAGGAGGTTCTTCTGTGGTCCACGGGCCATCTGAAGGCCGTATGAGAACTGAGGGGGGTCGTTCCAACCTCGCTCCTGGTTACCTGGCCACACAAAAGATCACCTTGTCATTTTTGCCACTAGTCCACTAAATCTGGCAGCACCGTGAAGATTTTCTGCCATTTTTATTGGTGTGGTGAAAGTCATAAAATAGTTTCATTAGCAAATCAACTATCATTTCACCTCGAGTCTGGTCTAGTGACCAACAGACTTTATTAGCATTTCCTTAAACAGATCTTAAAGCTTTATAATGGGATATGTCATATTGTGAAGTGCTTCAGCCTGAAGCCATTATATCAGTTTGTTGACAGACCTCACTTATCTCATATTGATCATGTAAAATACAGAGAGTAACAGACAAAAGTAGTGAAGTAAAAAGCACATTTGGCTACAAGATGAGAGGAGCAGAAGTATGAAGCAGCATGACAAGAAAATATTCAAGGAAAATACAAGTACCTCAAATTTGGCTTCGGGTACAGTAATTGAATAAATTGATAAGTTACATTCCAGCACTGCTGAATTGCACTTACATGGCCTCATCAATACCTATTATCAATAAGTGGGTCAGTAATAGTGGAATGAGCTCCATCCTCTGCCTTTTAAAAAGTAATGGATTTCCACCAAACTCTATTGAACATTTGCTGTCTTTGCAGACGGGACAACATGACTTGACACATTTAGGAGTTGACACTGGCACTGTTGGATTTACACCATCGGCCACATTACTTCAGATCAGCAAAATATTCTGATCCAACATTAGAGTTTAGTTATACTGCCACGAAACACTCAGTTATCTGTTAAAAGGCTAACGTTATTTATCGTTGAGTACATTGAGATTGTAAACGGACAGGACAACCATTAATAATAAAAGTTTTCACCCCCCAAAATGACGGAAATGTAGATTATTTGTACACAGAAGTAATTACAACATCTAAATGAAGACGTAAGTGCCATTGTGTTTATTGAGCGAGTAAATATGGCCTAGAGTTTGAAGGGAACATGAATTAGCCAGAATTCTTGAATGCAGTTCGTTGACCAAGTCTGAGAACAAAACGTAACTATTATTCCCGGTAACAAAACACTGTTAGCCCCACACGAGCTAATTCAAGACGTTATTAGCGATATCAACTTTATTTGTCACTGTCAGGAGCTGGTCAGTTATGCTGACTCTTACCTGGTTTGATGTACATGTCCTCCATGTTGGACTCCACTGTGTCAAATAACAAGAGCCTCCTCTTTAGGAAGCTAAGCTAACGGTGAACCCGAAGAGTTAAAACAACATTTAAGATTAAAACTAACTCTGGGTTTGAACTTCTATGTAATTATACAGGCATGAAACCCCTTCGGTGGATATTACGTGCTATGTTTAGTTTAAATGAGCGGTGTCCGTGTGAAGTACGCAGCACCAAATACCGCAACTTCCGCTCAGAATTTCAAAATAAGACTCTCGATGCACGTCAACCTTTTTGTACATATTATACATGAATATAGAACATGTTTTCAGTGCAATTTATCTCTCATTTCTGGCGTTAATTTCTCCTTGTGATTATTCCTAAACATTCTCCATTCTCTGTGACCATTTTGCTTATAGCTTGTAATTTGTGAACCATTACTGTATTTTTCTGATAAAATCTAGACGAACACTTTAGAATGTTTGATTGAACCTAACGATATAACATTGTTTTTAAGAATTAATTTTAGACATTTTAATTTTTATTAAATGAAATACAACCCAAGTTTCTATACTTTCATATTTTTCATGTATTATTTTAGTTGTAGTTTTAAGTATTGTTTAAGGTTTAGACGGAGGTTATTGTTCTGGCTCAAAGTGGCAGGTGAACAGGGAGAACAGTAGAAGGCTGAACATGCAGTCTCCCTGAGGGGAGCTGGTTTTAAGATCGAGGGTGTTGGATATCCTGGTACCTGTCCACAAGACGTGGGATCTGATTCTCAGGAAGTTAAGGGTCCAATTTCAAGAGCGAGCCTAAATAAATATAGGTCTACTGTTACAGCTCACGACTTGTTTATAACATTATAAATACACAATCAGACCTTACAGAGCGACTACAAGGTTTGTTATACTGTATACTGTATGTGTATTTGATCAATATTAACTGTAAGTATAAACAAGTATGTAAGTAACAGCAGCAACACCATATATAAATGCAAGGGTGGGAGCATAGAGTATTCTGTTATAATAATAATAATAATAACAATAATAATAATAATAATAATAATAATAATAATAATAATAATAATAATAATAATAATAATGATAATAATAAGCATATTCAAAGTTTGGATGCAGTTATTTTGTATTGTAATCAGTTAAATGTAATTCTCTACAGTTACAATAAACATCAGGCTTTTAATTTGCAGGGGAACTGGCATGACTTCTTGTAATGTTCTTCAACTTCACAGCTTCCTGCTTGCAAAACTTTTCCGGGACACGTGGCCACTCTGTCACACCGACTCTGACGTCATCCAGCAGTAATTCGACCTCTGGAGAGGATCAGGTAAAACATGATGGGATGACGAAATCCTTTGTTTGATTTTGAGGAAGTAAAGAAGTATTTTTAACAAAGAGCAGCAGTGAGTCATCTCTTTATTTCCCTGTTAACAACTATACTTTGAATCAATATGACCACAGCCAATCAGGTTGCAGGAGCAGGAGGGAAAGGTGTGTTTGCAGAACACACATGCACAACATAAAATTTGACATTTTGAGCACTGCAGGGATGATCTATTTTCGTAGGCAAACCCAGAAGTTAGCACTGCTCTTGTTCCCTCTGCCAAATGTCTATGAGATTTTTGAATTGGATTTTGGATTATTGCTGAAAATAAGCTCTGTGTAAACACAAATTTTGGATACTTGCATGTTTTGTTCAGCAAGATAATCTTCACTGATGAACACCCCTTCTGTGATTTAAATGTTGTGTAAATTAAATCACTAGAAGTAGTTAGCTAATGTTTGGTTATAAACAGACTACATCACAGTCACATGAGTTAGGCATTAAAAATGTCCAACTACACTTGGCACTAAATTAATAATTGTAGAAATCGTAAAGCTATGCTGCATTCACATGCTCCTCGGATTTGGGAAGTCGTTCTTCCGACTTTGGTGTGTTCATGTGCGTCAAGTCTGAATGTGGGATCAACATGGATGTCAAAAATAAGTTATTTTGCATTTTGTCATTAAACATTTTTAAACTTAAATATCATATTGCAGATTACCTGTGTGCAAAAACTAGATATGCAATATGTGCCTTTGAGTTTCTTATCATCAACCTAATGTTTAGCTTTGCACACCATGTTTCAGCGACATTTACTCCTGTACCAAAATTTCTTTGTGTTCATGTGCTGTCAGAATTACTGGAAAAACATTTTACTGATCAGGAAGATTTACAGGAATGCCCTCTCAAGTTGGAGCAACAACTCAGAAAGTCGGAGAAAACTTTGGTGCACGAGTTGGCGAGTTGACGTCATATGAAGTCAACCGGGCAACTCCTGTACCATGATTTCCTTCAACTTTCCGAGCTGCTCTGTTTTGAGAGGGCCTTCACGTGAATTTTCAGTCAGAATAACATTTCCTCTGATTATCCTGAAAACATATGAACGCACGGTTAGAGTAAGAGTAGTCTGCAACTCATTCTACATTCACATGCTACGCTGATGGTCCGATTTCCCGAGTTTGGAAGTTGTTCCTCAGACAGAATGTGTCTGAATGTGGGAGCAACATTGATGTCAAAAAGAAGTTGTTTTGCATTTTATCGATCAAAGCATTTTTCAGTATTTGAATCACAAAGAAGTGCAAAGGATACATGCAATGACTTTGGTAAAAGTTTAACCTGATGTTTGATTTCGTGAGCCCTCTTTCAGTGTCATATGATGTCAACTCTGCAACTCTGCAACCTGTGTATCCAAATTTTCTCAGACTTTCCGAATTGTTGCTCTCACTTTAATTTTTCCAGTAGGAAAAACGTTTTTTTCAGACAATTCGACAGGACAGGACAGACTTGTGAGTAAATGAGTCTCAGGCATGATGACATTAAGCTTCTGTAGTGTCATTTTGCCATGTCTTACACCAACATGTGAAAATCTCTTAAGCCTGCTTCACATGCCGGATTTCAGGCATCCAACCGAAAAACCTTTGACTTCTAGATGAGGGAACCAAAGTTCGGGTTTTAGGGCTTACTGTGGTACCCATTACTGACCAATTACCCTCCAGTGTTTTTAGAGGTCGTCAAATACAGATGACCTTGGAATGAGACTGAACAATAAACAATCTTTCTCACCTTTACTGTCTCACCTTGCTGCAGGGATATACAGGGGTACTCTGGTACACTGTGACATCACCAACCACAGTCATCAATGATGTCATCTCTGATCAAAGGTGAAACAGGGCAGAGAAAACATAAAACAATGATCTTCGGTATAGTTCAATATGGCAGCCTACTTGTATTTACATTGAAAAATGTTGACCGTTTTTTAATGTGTGTTTGGGATCTGGAAATGTACTTTAATGTAATTTTTTTACAGTGAAGGTCGAGTGAGGCAGAGTCAGTAAGGGGAGGGGAGTGATGACATCAGCAAGAGGGAGGAGAGAGAGGAGAGAGAGAGGGAGAGGATGAGGAAAACAGCATCCTTCATCAGACAGAGAGGAGAGAGAGAGACAAGCGAGAGAGGAGGGACAAACGAGAGGAGAAGAGAGAGAGAGAGAGAGAGGGAGAGAGAGAGAGAGAGAGAGAGGGAGAGAAAACGCCGGGACGGAAATAAAATAAAGAAGAAGAAGAGGACTGATAGTGTTGTCTGAGAGAAGGACAGACGGAGGCACAGAGACAGACAAACAGACAGTAAGAGAGAGAGAGACAGGCAGGAGGAGGCTTTAACATCTGTTATCTGGGCCTGTGTGTGTGTGTGTGTGTGTGTGTGTGTGTGTATGTGTGTGTTGGAGGGTGATCAGCTGATTGGACCACACACGTTGGAGGGTGGAGCCATGATGGGCAAGGATTACATGCTGGCCATCCTCATAGTCAACTATGATGGTGAGACACACACACACACACACACACACACACACACACACACACACAAATGTCTGTGTAATCTGTCCTGTTTACGAGGACTCTCCTGCATCACTCTGTTGTTTACATGTCTGGTTTGATAAACAGCTGCAGACACAAACATGTTAAAATGGGACAATGTGGCTGGAGCAGATTTACCTGCTGTGATCGTGATCATCACCACCTGTCACCTCACACCTCTCTGGTCAGACCCCAAGCAGTGCGCGTCCAGTTGGTCGTTGTTTGTATTTTTTCCCATGTTGAAAAGTATACGGAATGGATTAAACAATGTGTTCACATGCTCTAATTTAAACTGATGTTAGCATGCCGAGCTAACTAGCTTGTTATCTACAATGGAAATTGGAAAAGTTGCTAACAGATTCTTGGTGGTTGCCAAAGCCGCAGTCGCCTTGCAACATCGTTGTTGTGTCTGTTTGGTCGGGTCGCAATGCTATGAAATGAGTTGGTACTACACAATTACTGTTTTTATTATTATTGAAAATTGCAGTGAGCTTTAACAGGATAAAAACAGAACGTTTTTTGGTTGAACGAATGGTTATTATTTCCACAAAATGCAGGATAGGCGATAGTGATAGGCATGAAAATATATTTTTCAAACTCACTCAAAATCACTCAAACAGTTCAATACCCTAGATAACCAAATGTAGACGTTATGTTAATTGCCCATTTTCATAGAGTTAGGGTTAACCCTAACCCTCAGCACCATTGTAGGTAACAACCCTAACCGTGCCATCGGTCAGGAAACCAGAACCATGAGTTTTCCTTGGTAACAGGTCGCTAATCCTCTTTGTAAAGCGTATCTAGATCTAGGTTAGGGACTTTATCCTCTGAATACTACGAAGACTATATTGCTTAGCCCACTTAGCTTGCACAAAGGCAGCTGTAGCTCAGGAGGCAGAGCGGGTTATAGCTACATTCATGGGAAGGTTGCTGATTGATTTCCCGGATCTCCTGGTTGATACTGAACCTAAAAATTGCTCCTGATGAGCAGGTCAGTGCCTCTGCATCAGTATATGAATATGCATGTGGGAATGGGTAAATGTGACCAGTATTATGCAGTGCTTTGAGTGGTTTGTAGACTGGAAAAGTCAATTTACCATCTCAAAGCTTTGAAAGTGTCAACAGTGCATCAGTTATTATCAGTAAATGCTATATCACAGGCAACTGGACTTCAGTTTCTTGTAGACGTATAAACTTTGGGTGGGTGTGTCCTTACAGCGTTGTTAATGACATCAAGGATTAATTGTTTCATAACTATAATCACTATAATTTACACTTACACTGTAAACTGTGTGCCGTGTGACTGTGATAAGAGAAAAAGTGACAGGTTAGCAATAGTAAATAAGTAGGGCGGGGCTTAGAGAATGATCAGTTCCAGCTGTCTGACCTTATAGATAGGTCGCTGGATATCCTCCATCAGTCACATGACCTCACTCTGTAAAAAAAGGTCAGACAGGACCTCGCTGAGATAGAAAAATAGGGACACACGGTCACACGCTCGAACATGGCAGTGCTGTGTCATGAGGGATTCTGGGACAAACTGTGTGTGTGAGGTCATAATGACACCATACACCAACAGTGTGTCAGTGTGTTCATACACTGCTCATGTTTATGGGAGGTTGGTGGAGCGTAAACAGATTGAAACCGTCCTCCCATGAATAACAGCAGAATCAGCTGCTTGTTAGAATTACAGGGTGAAACGAGAGCGGATTTTCACCCCTGTCTCATCACAATCTCACAAAAATACTTCTGTCACACGCGATCCCGCTCCTGTGTTGTTGTTTTTTTGTTTAATCTTCAGGCAATGCAATGATTCTGATTTGTTTTGACATCCTTTGTTGAGAATACACTTTTTTATTCTCATCTTTCGACTGGTACTGTGTCAGTGTTAAAAATAGAGCATGAATTGGCATTGAAAGTATGCTGAATTAGCCATTAGCTGTTCCTGTTTGCATTCTACCCATGGATGTACAGACAACTATCACTGGATTACTTCCTTACTCATAAACTGATGAAAACGTAAAAATATGATGATTCTCAGGCAAGTTCAGCACTAGTTATGTCTTTTTACTATAACTTCTGAGTGCATTTATGGGTGTTTATTCAAACCCTGTCCCTCTCTGGAAAACTTGCCCCAGGATCTCCATTAGTGTGATCAACCCAATCACAAAATAAATTATAGCAATGTGTTTTTTGTTCTGCTCACATCTGATATGTTGTACCTTTACATTTATTTTTGTTCAGTTTGCAGTTTTATGTTGTGAAAATACTGTGCGTATGCTTTGGTTATGTTCAGGCATAAAAGCTCTTGGTTTAGGTTAACAAAAAAAGATTGTGTTTTTGCTTTAAATATCAGCTTTGGCTGCAACAAACACAGCTAGACATTTTCCCAAGGTCTCCTAAAAAAAATATCCAGTTGTTTCTAACTTCACAAGTGTTGAAATGCAGTCTTAAACTTTGGTCACTGGCTGGCTTCTTGAGTCTTACTCCGACTCTGTAGGTGGCAATGAAATGTTTTTAGCTGTAACATGTATCATCAAGCCACAGTCCATACATGTCATGTACTGGTCAGACAGCTCCAACCAACCAGCAGCCAACCGTCAAAGCAAAGATTAAAAATGAATAGAATACCTCAGTACGACCCCTGATTGTGTTGAACAGTGACCTTTAAAAATTTTCATGGATGCAAACAGCGCGCCGAAAAGCGAAACTCGCTTTTTTCATGGCCAAATAGGTCACTTGTGTGATTCGTTCAGATCCGAAGAGTTTTTCTTTTTTTTGGGGGGGGGGGGGGGGGGTTTGACCTGCGCTAAGCAAAACCAATGAAGTACAACTGGAGGGGAAACAAAAAAACTGCCAGCCAGTCCCGAGGGCACACCAGTGTGCTGCTGATCTATGATTGGCCATTCACCGCATCAATCGAGTCGCGCGAAGACGCAGCTGAAAGTTGTGATTTCACACCGGTGCGATACGAAAATGCGGCACGGATTTGCGGAATATCCGTGCAGCAATGTTCCGCATGTAAAGCATGCACACTGAGTCCGGTGCGAAATGTTCGCATTCTTGTGTCCTAATTTCGCACCTAACGAAAAAACGTCGCGGTTCATTATCTGACAGGAGTGTTCAAGCTCTTCAGCACCCACAGAGCCGGCTAATAACTCAAAGTAATGACTGTATTTCCAGCGAGAAAACACACATCTCTCTCCTCCCTCCATTGTTGTTTACGTTTGTGTCGCTGCATGGTGTTACACGTGAGTTTTCCTCATGCTGAAAACGTGACTTGTCGCACACGTGACGTCACTCCCCGAGACGCAAGAAGAAAGCAAAAGTGTATATTTTTACTGAGGAAAATGACAAAAATAATAGTAACGCACAGCTTTAATCTGATTACTGGTGTGGAAATATAATATATCGTTACTGCAAAAAGTGGTCAGATTAGAGTAACGCGAATTTTAGTTGAGAACGTCATTTATAACAGCCCAAGTATTAAAAAAAATGTCGGGTTTAAATCGGGCTCGGGCTGATAATTACAGTTAATGTGTCGGCCGGGCCGGACTCGGACACAATTGAGTCGGGTCGGGCTTGATTTTTTGGGCCCGATAAGCTCTAGCTGGGACACCAGAATTAGCTAATTTATCAGATAAATCATTTGCTTTGTATGATGTCACTTCCAGTCTACAAAGCAAACGATTTCATTGGTCAAGCGTGTAGTTTCGCAGACGGAATTCCGCAGACGACAAAGTGGCTCCGGAGATTTTTTTTGCCGCACGAAAGTTTCGCCCTGGTGTGCAAGCTCCCATTATAACCCATGAAATCATTTTTTATACATTTCCGTGCGAATAATCCGCACGGTAATTCGCACTTGGTGTGAAACGGCTTGAAGACGGAGCGGAAACGGATTCGGAGCTGAGACTTGGAAAGAAGTACGAGTGTCGAAACATCTATGGTAACGTTAATATTAGCTAAAAACAATAGCTTTTTTCGTTGGCTGGCTATGCTTTGAGCATATTTAGCTTGGTTATGAACTGTTTTTTAGTCAATGAACGTTAGCCTTATAAGCCTGTAAACGCATAGTGTGGTGTGTCATGATGTATTTTGAGCTAACATTAACGTTACATGTTGTTAGCTAGCTATAGTAAAGAGGAACTAATGTGCAAGATTGGTCGCTTTTCTGCTGTTTTGGTAATGCTCCTCTCCGCCATGTGCATTTGTTATGCGTGTGTATTTGTGTAGTCTTCACCGTCATAAAACAAACGTTTGCCGGTTGCGGTGCGCGTTTGTGTCGCCGTGAGCGGAAACCGAGTAACATTCAACAGTGCGCGGTAAAAGCGAAACACATAGGGTCCGATCGCGCGCCGCCCCCCACCCCCCGCCGTCGGACGATCCGACCACTGTACACTGATGTTTTAAGGTTGGTTTTCAGCCATGAGACGCTAGGTGGAAGGCAGAGAGCCTTATTAATTTATTACTTAACCTGTGTATGTCTCTTATTGATTTGGTAGGCCTCTAAGGTATCTAAGAATAGTTGACACTAAAAGTTTTAATTGTTTGATATATCTACCATGCTGATCAAAGTAAAATTAGGCAGACTAGGGATGTTTTTTCTCAATATTGAGGAGAGGACATTTGAGGACATAGATGACACAATTTACCTCTGTCTCCTCTGCTATAAATGCACACCCTAGCTGTCGATACGCCCCCTAACTCTCTCTTTTTTGAGCTTTTCCTGTTTGCATCCCTGATTTTTGGAGGGAAACATCAAAAGGTGGCAGAGTCACACTCACACCAGTGTGTTCCATGGGACTGTGTTTCGTAAAACTTGTACAGTAGTGAATGTAGAGAGAGAAATTCATGTTCTGATCCTGTTTGAACTCCGCCATGAATCACACATATGTTTGTCAATTTAAAAGATACCCTTTCATGTTAAGAAAGTTGCAGTTTGTCGTAAACAAACCACATCGCCTCGCTCAATATACGTCACCAGCGCCACCATGGCAATCAGCTGGTGTAAAAAGAATTTAAAAAAGCAGAAAACAGAGCAAATTTGAACATACTGACTGCAGTGTGAGCTGATTGTACACTAGACCAGCTCCACAATGTTTAAGTTATGGGTTTTGGTGAATGCAGTCTACAGAACTACATGTGTCATTTAATCATGTCTGAAGGCTCAAAACTGTGTCTACGTGTTCTTACTGACTAAAAAAGACTGTTTGATCATTTAAATGTCTTACAGACTTAAAAATAAATGTCTCAATTGACTGTCTTGTTACTTTCTTTTTTATGATTAACAGTTTATTGGTTTTTCAGAAAATATAAACACACATCCATTGGAAAAATTAAGCAAGTACACATACCACAAAACAGAATGAAAGGAAGACATAGCGTGACCATAGACAAAAACTTAACGAAAAAATACATTTTGTAAAATAAAAATAAATAAATACTGTCTTGTTACTTTCTAACCTCTTGAACCCTTTTTCCATTTAGGTAAATGTGTGAAATTATTTGAATACCAGAACAAACTGTGCAGTGGTTTTATTTTAACTGCTGACTGTACTTTATTCTGTTGTATTGACCAGCACTCCCCTCCCCCACCCCTCTTCCGGTCATATCGTTGTCTCTTGATCAGCTGATTCAGCATTTTGTGTCTCTGAAGCTTTATTAATTATTCAAATCTTCTTCCTTTACAGCAGCATGACCTCTGATCACTTTGTCATCCACCCTCTCTTGCACATCTTGTACCAGGTGGACGATATCAGGAACACAGACAACATGATGCAAGACTGATGTTAAAACTGTAAAGAGATTTACTCCTTCCTCGGTACAAGGTTATACATAGATTTACCGTCTGTTTGGCTGTTTTTCAGCAACACCAATCAAATACTTATGCTCAGTTTTGCTTTAGAGATAGTGAGGCTGGAGGCTGACATGTTTAGGTCTCTTTATGCAGCAGATGCTATCCTAACTTTGGTTTGCATTCTCCAAACCTCTTCTTCTCAGAGTCAAAACTGAAATTTGAGCACACAGACATGAAACAGATTGATATTATTCATTGTGTCTTACACTTCCTGAGGATATTTTTAACTTGGATGTCCACTCAGAATAAACGTCCATAGGTCCACTTAAACCATAGAAGAAAGGATGATTCTGAAAGTGAAGAACTTGCCTTAGAATCAGCGTGTTATTACGTTTTCATCAGTTTCAAAGTAATCCAGTGACAGTTATCTGTACATCCGTGAGCACACTGCAAACAGGAGCTGCTAATGGCTATCAAAGAGAATAAAGCAGGAGATTGATTATCTGACAGCATATCACTGCTGACATCTTACTTTCAACCATATCAAAAGTCAGTGTCTGTTGTGCTAAATTTAGCTGAATGACTGACATCTCCTGACCAATCAGCTCTTCTCGCATTGCTTCAGACTGTCACCTGATTGGATAAAAGCTGATTATGGATTTAATCACTGTACCAACCTGTCCTTAACCACATGACTCTCTGTTTCTCTGGTAGCCTTTTGAATGATTTATAAAGTATAAAGCCTTTTGAATTAAAGAGTGTCTGAATATTACACATGATACACAACGGATCAAAAATATATTTCCAGCAACAACAGCATCCAAGTGAAGCCAAGACAGATATGTTTTCTGTTCTGTTCACTGGTGTAAACAGTATAAGTGACTTCAAACACTTTTTTTTTTTTTTTGCATGTGGGATGATGAACAGGGGTGGCAAGTTAAGGTCAACTACTGAAAGCAGTTGAATTAATATATCTGAGTGTAAAGGAAGATATGAATTCTGCACTAAAATGTCTGAAAACCTACATGTTGTTGAGTCGTGTACCTACATTATCCCGAACATTTCCAACAATGTTCAAACCAAGGAGATCCACAAGTTTACTCAAGGTTATGGTGTGTTTTGTTTGCTCCCCTGTTGCTACTCCCGAGATAGGAAAGACACTAACTAAGACTTACATAACATTAATAAAACTTGGTCTGTAAACATTTTTTAATCACGATAGATAGACTTTCATCAACAATGGTGGTTGTTTAAAGGTGTGTTCGCAAAACACCAAGTTTGCACCAAACAGCCGTATTACTTTAATTCAAATTAGCCGTAAGCGTCTGTGTGTTTGAATTCAAGTCAGCTCTCACTAAGCTCAGCACTCACTAGAAACTCCAGTTCTCTCTCGTCTTTCCCCCTCTCCTCTCTGTAAGGTTATGTTCATGGAGTAATGTAGATTTCCCTCCAGTCAGCAGTCAACATAATAGTGCATAAACAAACAACAACCTTTGATCGCTGCTGCAGTCAGGCTGATAAACAGGAGTGAGCAGCAGCTCTGCCCAATAAATGGCTTTAGCTGTTTTGAAAATGACATCTTGTACGTTTAAGTTGCAGCTGGAGTTCTAGAAGAAGTGGAAGTATCAGTTGCAACATTTGAGCTTTCAGTTAAAGAGTAAAAGTCTGATGATTGTCAGACGGTGTCGGCTGAAGTGTTAGTGTTGAAAGCAAATGAAATGTTTGTAGAGTTTTTTCGTCACAGTCAAAATGTCACAGCGAAATGATTCTGTGCCTCTACTTGTTTATTTTCTAGGTGACTCACAAAACTAGGTGGTGTTTTACTGCAGCTGTTTAACTAACCACAGACATTCTAGCCATCAAGAAACAAGCTAGTGCTACTCAGTTTCAACATCTTTGTGAGCTTATTTCTATTTCATTTTGAGTTTATTTGCGGCTAACGTAGCATCCCTGCTCCTCAGCTAACTAGCTAACTTTAATTCATTAAGCCCATTGCAATTGGTCGCCTCTATACACGACAACAAACCATGTCAAATTGATTACAACAGATGTGACTTACGGCTAAAAATAAGGTAATTAATAAAAGTATATACTTGTGTTTACTTGAGCTTAACTTTGATGAAGTGTTTGGTGCAAATATGTGTGTATTTGGATGGCTGCCATTGTTTGCCCTCCCCGGGGACAGAAGTATGATTTGCACAAATCTACAATCTCCTCCTCTCTGGGTTATCTCTTTCTGACGGAATTCGGTAGCAGCAGAGCCGGGCTTGTATCCTTAGTGGATCCGATAGCACAACAGCTAACCGGCATTTTGGCAAAACAAAACTGGATCCAATCAAAATATATCACTTGTTTCCTATGCTGGTGGGCAGCATCACGTGAAAACCATGAATTGGTCAACTGTGAAAATTTCCAGGTCATAAAGGCAAACATCTATTATTTACTTAATTGGGACATTGTTCTTCTACATTTGACCAGTCATGAACCAGCCCCTGTAGGGGGCATCAAAGTAATATTATCATGTTGTTTTTTTCTATGTGTGTGCAGACAACATCTGGACAGATCAGAACCTCTTGCTGGACTCTGACCTTCCCTCCGGCTGGAGAACCATCAAAGATTCAACAGGAACCTACTACTGGCACGTTCCCACTGGCGCCACCCAGTGGCAACACCCCAACCTCAATGGGCCGCCACAACTGCTCGATATTCAGGTAAGACCGTCTTTAAATATCCGAGCTAACTCTGTTAGCTCTGGCTCGTCTGATGCATTTTCTTCTTCTGTGGTGTTGCATTACAGCAGGAGGAGGCAGGACAGCAGAACTCCAGCAGTGAGACAGATGGACCTCCTGAGGCCAGGTAACACACACACACACACACACACACACACACACACACACACACACACACACACACACAGTGGCTATAATGGTCATGTAAATTATGTTTTTCTTTTCAGGTCTTCGTGGCATGAAGATTATCTCACCAACCATGACCCCAACTCCAAGGTAATAATACATAAAATAATAAACCCATTTGTTCTTTGAAAATTATAATCATGGTCCACTTACTAGATTTGTGTCATGCTTTCTCCCACATCTCATGGCCTTTTCTTTAACAAAACTCTGTTACAAATCCGATGAAAATGTTCAATAAAATAATGGTCCCTGCGGCTGTTATGTTACTATTAGGGCTGTCAAACGATCAATTTTTTTAATCGCGATTAATCGCATTTTGTCCATAGTTAACTCGCGATTAATCGCAAATTAATCGCAATTTTTTTTGGCACATTTTTTTCTGTTCTAAATGTACCCTAGTGTATTTTTTTCATGTTCTTAATACTTTTAACAACATAAGAAAGGGCAAATATGCTTGCATTATGAAAATGTTTATTCAACACTTCAAATCATGCAGGAAAATAAATCCAGGGTTGTCTGCTTTTGGCGAGGGGGGGCGACGGGCTCTCTGCATCTGCCGTCAGTTTGGCTTGCAAGTGGTGTCCACTGAGACTGCACGTTTTTCTTCTTCGCCTTTTTCACGCAGTGTGCTGCTTTCTGTCAGTCAGTATCACACTGATGATCGCCATGGCTCCGGTGCAGCAAAACAATAAAAAGTACGACTTGAAATTCAAACCTTCTGTCGTGATATATTCAGAGGAAAACTCGGGAGAAGCAGCCGCTAGACGTTTCTCTGTCGACCCCACGAGAGTGAGAGAAACGGAGCTTTAGCGTCTGTCCGAGGAGGACAACAGCAGCGGCAGGCTGCCTGCTGGAGGGAGGAAGAAGGCTAGCGAGGAGCCTGAGATAAACATGCGGGGATGAGTTATCAGCAAACGGGCATGCCACGAGAGAGTGTCCCGCAAAATGATCAGGGCGATGGCGAAACAAATGTCCGCCACCGTGAGTGACAGCAGAGATGAGGAGTTTGCAGCGAGTGCTGCTTTTCAGTCCGGCGTGTTTTTAACGAACCGCCAACCCTGCTTCTTCTTCTTTTTCTGATTCCCTTTCTTATTCTATTTCTTCTGCCACCCTCTGTATCAAGACTACGGGTGCCGCCGAAGGCCGTAAATCATACAATTCGCTTTTTTTTATATACTGAGCGTTAATCGCGCGTTAAAAAAATTAACGGCGTTAAGAGGACGTTGCGTTAACGCGTTATTAACGCGTTAACTTTGACAGCCCTAGTTACTATTAAATAAAATATAATTTGATTGTTATGACTCCTGCATTATTGTAAAAGCAGAATTTTACTGTTGCAGTGGGAGATCTAAAAATAATTTAAATTCTGGGTTTACCTGCTGATTATGCTCTCCATTCATCAATTGATTGTTGTAGTGAGAAAATAGTGAGAAATGTCATCACAATGCCAAGAGTGACAACTTCAATAATGTGCGTTTTGTCCAACCAACAGTCCATATTAGGGCTGTCATGAAATGTAAATGTAATAAATAAGACGAATAATTGGTTTTGAACCAGTATACTTACTTTAAATGTTAAATAAGGAGAGTTAAACTTAAGCATTGGCAATTTAGATTTTGTCCCTGTTATCTGATCTGTGATGTCTATTAAAGGTTAAACTAGATCTACGACTGTTAGTTTTCATGTATATATATTTATAGATGTGTGTGTAAAAGTATTAATATCGGTATATATCTCTGTTCATTTATTAATATCCATATATGCAGCTCAAAGCTCCACAGAGCAGCTGCTGTTAAACTGTTCACACTCTGACACAAAACTTAATCTTCTGAGAGGAATTACGTGAAATATTAAAACTGTTCAGAGAGATCAGAGCCAAACAGCTGCTGATGTCACACTGGTCTTCATCCTGTGGAGACCAGTGTGGTCTCCACAGGATGGACACCATAGATGCTCATCTCAGCCGTAGATGCTCATCTCAGCCGTAGAAAGACCCCATCAAAGCGGGCAGTTGAATAAACAGAAAACATATTTACAATCTAAATGTTTGGGGTTTTTTACATTAGAAAATATCAAAAGTTAATAAGGTGACATTATAACATCTATAATGCCAATAATAATAATAATAATAATAATAATAATGATAATAAATAATAATAATAATAATAATAATGAAAATAATGATAATGATAATATGAAATGAAGGCCGAGGTTAGTCTCTCATCTCTAGTGATCTAATCTACTCTAATCTCTCTCTCTTCTTGTTTGTGTGTACCTCTCTCTACCACAGTTTTATGCAGAATTAATCTGATTTAATCTGTCTCTCTCTCTCTGCCTGTCTCTCTGTCTGTGTCCTGGTTTCTCTGTTTGTCACCCAACAACTCACTGACCACTTAATCCCATCATCTTTCTGTCTGTCTGTCTATCTGTCTGTCGGTCTACCTCACTCTCTCTGTGTCTATAATTCTGTTTCTCTCATTCCATCTGTCTGTCCGTCCGTCAGTGTTTTGCTGTGCGGTCTCTGGGCTGGTTGGAGGTGGAGGAGGAGGACCTGTCTCCCGGTCGCAGCAGTCTTGCTGTCAGTAATGTCATCCAGCAGCTGTCTCAGTGCAACACTCCCGAGCACAGAGAGAGGCCAGGGGCCTGGGGAGAGGTGAGACACCTGCTGAGTCTGTACCTGTCTGTGGTCTGAATAAATCTCAAATGAGTTAAACTGTCGAATGTTTTTAACAAAGATTAAAACATTCTCTTCAGCCTGTTTGGACTGTCAGGATCAGGTTTTAGTGTGTTTAGACTGTCATTATAGGTTTAAACTAGTTTGGTCTATCGGGATCAGGTTAAACTGGTTTAGGTTATTAAATGGCTTAAACTTTTTTTAGATTATCCGGATCTGGTTTAGACAGGTTCAGACTGTCAAAATCTAGTTTAACTGGTTTAGACTATCACAGTGCAGTTTGAACTGATTAAGAGTATTGGGGTCTAATTTTGATTGATTTAGACCATCAGGATTTGGTTTAAACTGGTTTAGGCTACCAGGATTTGGTTTAAACTATTTCAACTATCTTGTTGTGGCTTAAATTGGTTTAAACTGTCAGACTGTGATTCAGACTGGTTTCGACAGGTTCAGGCTGTCAGAATATGGTTTAACCTTGTTGAGACTATCAGGTTGTGGTATGAACTTCTTTGGAAAATCAGCAATGAGTTTAAATTGGTTCAGATGATCAGAATCTGGTTTGAATTGCTTTAGACTGTCAGGATCTGTCTTTAAGTGATTTGGGCTATCAGGATTTAGTTTCAGCTGGTTTAGTTTTGTAGTTTATACTGGCTTGCAGTCAGAATCTGGTTCAAACTGAATTAACCTGTCTGGAATGGATCTGGTTTAGACTCGTGTTTGTTGTCTACAGCATTTTCTATACTCATCTGTCCGTGTCACTGCCTGCATTTCTGTCTGCAGGGTCGGGAGATGATGCTGGTTCTGAAGAAAGACACCCTGACCCTGTTGGACCCTTTAGACCACACCCCTCTGCACTGTCAGCCAATCATCAACATCCGTGTCTGGGGGGTGGGCTGCAACAATGGCAGGTGAGCCAATCAAAGAGCATCTGGATAGTTGCAGGATTTATTCAAATGTCATTAATCATCAGAAAACATATTAGGTCATTTATCACAAAAAAATTGGTGCAGCCACTTATCCATTCATAAGGTTTAAACAATACATTTACACAATTTCTGTGCAATTACAGAGGATGGACAACACGTTTAGGGGTAGAATCTATTCGTAGATGACCCCAGCAAACACAATAATGTAATTTAGAAATTCAAACCTCTCCAGACTCACGTCCAGATAAAAAACACAACGTCACATAGAATAACTTAGATTTCAGAATCATAGTATGATAGCATATGGAATTGCTGGAAAGAGGATGGGAGTTCTCTTTTCCTCTCTTGTTGACTATGCTAAAACTCCCCCATGCTTCCAGTCTTTGCGCTAAGCTAGGCTAACCTCTAACCTTTCAGCATGTTAAACTCAACCTCACCCTTCATTTCGTCTCTCTGTCTGTTTGCACTAACACTGTCTCTCTCTTTTTCTTTAACACGCCCCCCTTTTACCCCTTCACCTGGGCAGGGACAGGTAAAACTATCTCCCTTTTACATGTTCACATCCAGAGCCACAGACACAGTTAGACTCATCCTCACGCCCTCCTTTTATATGTCAGGGTCATTTTTTGTTTTACCTGCTGGTCACATGATCATTTGCCCATCAGCCAAAAAACTGTGTGTGTGGTCTTTTCAGGGACTTTGCCTTCGTGGCGGGTGATAAAGACAGCTGCGTGCTGAAGTGTCACGTGTTTCGTTGCAACGCTCCGGCCAAAGCCATCGCCACGGCGCTGCATGAGATGTGCTCCAAGGTCAGTGAGTCTCCTGCTCAGTCCTTAAATATACTCACATGTTCACCATCATCATTTAGTGCGTTAGCATGCTAACGTGAGCTAATTAGCAGTATACAGAGTAGTAAACAATGAAGAAAACAACAACTCCCATTATCCAACGCTACTTCACCATATCATACGATAACATCTTTTGCTAAATTGTTTTTATTGGGCGACCCCCAGTGGCAGAAAATGCATATCCACTGAAAACAAAAACATTACATTTTTCTGTGTCCATAGATGATGTCGGAGAAGTCGCTGATGAGGCCGTCTCGCTCTCTGACGATGGAGAGTATCTCACCTGAAGATCTGCCCAGACAAGGTGACTCACCTGCTCTCTGACATCACCTTGCTGCTCTCTGATTGGTTCTCTGCTGATTCCGTCTCTTTTTCGTTGTGTTTCAGTTGAGTTTCTGGAGGCGGTCCGGCAGCAGGTCCAGAAGTTCCAGGTCCAGTACATCGGTAACCTGCCAGTGTCCAGAGCGATGGGTAGGACAGAGTCACACGTATTAGACCTGACACACATCAACTTTCCGCACTGTGATTGGTTACTTCGCTCTGCATAAACAAACTGATGGTTGATTCTTTAGTTGTTCAGTTGGTTACCCTTTATTTTATGGGTCTGTAGTCTAATTTGTGAAAGTTTCCCAATAAAAACTTCCTATACAGAGTGATGGGACAAGTTAGTGATAAGAAGGCCCCATTAATTAGTTGTTGCATTAGTTCAAGTTAATTTTATGGTATTTTATGGTCAGCTCGGAGATGCATAACTTAACTCGCAAAAACATGAAATTTGACTACAATTAAACATAAAACTATAAAGCAGGAGGTTTTTACAGAAACCTTACATTTTCCTCATAATTAATATATTCAGCTGATTAAACCATCAGGGTCTGGTTCAAACTGGTTGGAAGTTAGGGTTAGGGTTAGAGATCCTGATGGTTCTCCAAACCAGTTTAAACCATTTCTTAACCGTTTTAACATTAATTCTCATAGTCTCCTAACCAATTAAAACCAGGTCCTGGCAGTCCAAACCAGTTTAAGTCAAAACTTGAAATCAGTTAAAATCCTGCCTAATTCATGTTTAGACTTCTATAGTTATTGCTGTTCGCAGACTAACCACTAAGATGTGGTTAAACTAGTTTAGACCGTAAGGATATGGTTTCTACTGATTTAGAGTTTTAGCTTAAACTAGCTTAAATTTGGATTTTGACATAAAATATTCTTTATTTTGACATTCTGATGTATTCGGATATTATTAAACTCTTTGTAAATTGTTATTAACTTATAGATTGTTGACGTGTTGTAGTAAATTAACTCATGTAATGAAATGGTGAAAGAGTAAGTTGTCCTGCATTAAAGTGAAACTCTCGCCAAAATGCTACCTAGGCTTTTTTTGTGAATGTATATGAGTCAAACCTTCGTGTAAAAGCATAGTTACGATGAAAGAGGCACTTTTAAGATTGACCGTATTTTCATTTTTGAGTCAAACTTATTTTCAATGGGAGTACATGGGGCACTTTTACGCTAGCATCAAAAACGCTATTTTTAAAACACTAAGAAGGATCGACACAACATGAAACTTTGCTTGCAGTATCACCAGGATTGAGAACATTGTTTGTGTACACAGAGTTTACTAAAAAGAAAGTTTTTGAACAACTCACGTTAGCAGAAGCTTCTTCCTCTAGCCATCATCATGGCAGCCCAGCATACCTGTCAAGTTTTGGATTTGAAAATAAGGGAAATTTTAACGGCGCCCGTGGTGAGCAGTCCCACCACCCCAACCAAGCTCCAGTATCCCTTACATTTTAAGACAGGTGTACAAGAAAGCTAAAATCACGACTTGTCAACCACTTATAAACTACAATTGGCTTTATGCACAGCTGCACTACTTCCTGAACTTCAGCCAGCTCCTTTGTTTCCTGTCTGCCATTATTGAACAAACTGATTTATCCAGGTGTGCCTGACCTCAGTAGTCAAAACAACAATAATCAGACACTGGATTAATCAGTTTGTCCAATAAGTTCAGGAAGTAGTGCAGCTGTGCATAAAGTCAATGATAGGCCTACCTTTGTTGACATTGACATGCTGTGAACATTCATTATAGCCTAAATGACACCACAAAAGGGTATATATGAAGAGCATTTATTTAAAGGCTTATTTGCATATTTTCTGTTCATTTAACATTGCTTGTCTTTACATTTATATTTTATTTTCACTCCACACATTCTTTTCATTTCATATTGCTTTTCTTTTACAATTTTTCTTTTTATTTCACATAACTTTTCTTTACTCTTTTAGTGACTTGTACACATTTGTTGCAGACTTTGCATTCTTTAAGACTGTTGGCGTGGCGTCCATCATCCATCTCTGTTTTTTTCTTTTTTTTCTCGCGTTGTCACTCATCATCTGACGTCACACACTAACCTCGCGACAACTGCCACCTGCAGTACCTGTAGTAGGCTACTGCAGGTGGCAGTTATCGCGAGGCTAGTGACAGAGCTCAGATTGGGAATGTTTTGTTTTTTTTTACTCCGCCTGGGCCCGGGTATTATTATTATTATTATTATTATTATTATTATTTAACGCAGGTCAAAATACGGGAGATTTACGGGAAAATACTAATACGGGAGGACGGCGGGAAAGAAGGGTAAAATACGGGACTTTCCCGGCCAAAACGGCATACTTGACAGGTATGCAGCCCAGACATACTCGGGGATCGACACATCTGGGTAGAGTGTATGTGGTTCAGTTGAGCTATGTGTAGAGACCCTGGTGATACTACGAGCAAAGTTTCATGTTGTGTCGAGCCTTCTTAGTGTTTTAAAAATAGCGATTTTGGTGCTAGCGTAAAAGTGCCCCATGCACTCCCATTGAAAATTTGAGCCAAAAACGAAAATATGGTCAATCCTAAAAGTGCCTCTTTCATTGTAATTATGCTTTTACACGAAGGTTTAACTCATATACATTCACAAAAAAAGCCTAGGTTGCATTTTGGCGAGAGTTTCACTTCAAGTCAATCAGGAAGGAAAAGTCTTTCCTTTCAACAAACTAATACTTAAGCATGCTAACAGAAAACAAGCTAATGTTGTGTCAGGCACACTATAGATGTAATTAGGCTTCTTGTGGTTTGTTATTGATCAATGAGCGGTCAGTAGACTGGAAAAAGTGCTATAGAAATCCACTTACCATTAATGTCTGAGCATTGACAAATGACTGTCTTATCCACAGCTCTCTGTAAAACCACACAACATTACATTACACTTTATGTTGTGTAATGCTCCAACTATCATAATTGCTTCTATAAATATGAATGACGAAGACAGAAAAAAATCATTTTTCCAGTCTACTGTGTTTGTGCAGGTATGGAGGTGCTGAACCGAGCCATAGAGAGCATCATGAACTCAACAGACAGAGACGAGTGGGAGCCAATCTTCGTCCACGTCACTGATAACATCCTGTCTCTGTGGAAGGGACAGGTAACATTTTTCTTAATCTTTGTCAAACTTTGTGAATAAAGTTAGAGGTCTTCACTGGGTTTCTTCCTTCTAATTGGACCCTGACAGGAAGGGGAGGAGCCTTTCTGGGATTGTCAGGTACGTTTCCTCACCTTCCTGGGCGTCGGACACGACAGCCACACCTTCGCTGTGATCGTGGATGGCGGCACCCAGCAATTCGAGTGTCACGTGTTCTGGTGTGAGCCGGACGCAGGGAACCTGTCTGAGGCCGTCCAGGCTGCATGTATGGTGAGTGACAACACCTGAACATCATCTAGATCCTAAAGACAATTTATGGATAAATTGATTGAGAGACCCCTAGTGGTGGAAATTGCATACTATGTGTTTTTTACCCATTAAAAAGCTCTCCTCCATTACCCATAAAATATTCCAATAATAATTCTATTGAAAATCCATTGATTACGTCCATATGGATCTCAGGTGGTTTAAGGTAGAAAATGAAGGGACTGTTGTTCTTCTGGCCCTAGTGGTCCAAACATGCCAAGCAGCTCACACAGATGAACTAACTTCCTCTAACGGTCCTTTCCTCTCCGTCAGGTCCAGTATCAGAAGTGTCTTGTGGCTCAGACTCCTCCACCGAGGTCCAAGTCATGGCGTGTTAACCCATCTAAGGTAAAACGGGCCAACTCCATGGACGGCGCCACCTTCCCTCCTCTCTCATCCCGCCACCACGGCGGCAGTAGTAGCTCCATAATGATGCCGAGGATAACCAAGGGCAATGGCAGCAGCAGCAACGTGAGGAAGGGGATGTTGGCGTTCTTCGAAACTTTCCGGAACAAACAGGCCACAACCTCCTAATGACGGGCGCGGGACCATCAGAGACAGCAGAGACCACCAATCCTCCAGGACTCAAATGTTTTCACCAAGGCCGTGACGGTGTCTCCAGACCATCATGTGATCGGCTGAACTCTGTGTGCATGTGGTTCTGGTGGTCCGACCGGCTAATTCTGCCGTCTTCACATCACCAGCGACGCCTGGCCTTCTGTTTATTAGACCAGAAATATACCCGTTTGAACTTATTGTCGTGATGTTCGTCTCACCTGTTGCTGCGACACCATTGGTTAGCTTAGCTTAGCAATGGTGTTGCTAGCTACCTCACTGCAGGCTGAACGACATGAATGAAGAGAAGAGGCTGTGAAGGACCAGACCGGGATCAATGAACTGGACCTACAAACGAGTTGCACTAGAGCAGATTGAAGACGCTGACCAGTCACGCGTCCACCAACACCTCCTCAGCTACCTGGTAGACAGATCAACAGAGCTGTGGAGAATCAATTTTTTTTCCGAAACTAAAAGAGAAAACTGAAATATAAAAGACAAAGTGGCTGGTGTGAGGACAATAATTAGATAATACTACTCAGGTGATTGGGTCAGAGTTAAATATTAAAAGAAGAAGTAGAATATTGAAAGACAAAAATAATTTTGGGTAAATGATTAAAGAAAAACATCTTGACTCCTTTGAGGGTATGAGACTTCGCTTTAAAGGGAGAGTTAACCTACAAATAAAGAATACATGTCTGTCCTCTCACCTGTAGGGATTTTTATCAATCTAGATTGTTTTGCTGTGAGTTGTTGAGCTTTGAAGATATTGAACTAGATATCACTTAGCTTGTGGTGCCACAAAGCAGACATACAATCTAAAAATGATTTGAATAACAGCTATGTGTCTTTCAAGAAATCATGACCTGGTTTTTCAAGATAATCCAAGACAAAACTATGTCACTCTACGTACGGCGCTAGTGCCAGTTCAGCACTTAAATGGCTCCATGGGCAAGTTAGCAACAATGCGTAATATGCAACATTCAGTTAGACTCCTGGAATGTAATAAATGTTGTCAAAGAGTCGCAGTTTGGTACCAAAACTGCATGGTTTGGGTTAGGAAAGTTGAAATTCAATTAGGAGTAAAAAAGTAATCGCACGTGAAACTGCTCACATCCTGATCTGTGGGCATATAGAGTAACCTGGTCATAATTTCTGGAAGAGATACATCACTGCTATTTTTTATTCAGAAAAATTTTTTTTGTCTTTTTTTCTGCCGCTTAGAGCACCACAAGCCGAGTGCCATCCTGTTCCATTATAATCGAGAGAAGGCAGACAAAAATATGTGGTTTAGATTTTTGGGTGAACTATCCCTTTTATCAGCAAATAGCTTATAAATAATTAATCAACCTTGTGTCATTATACTTTCCCAACCCTTCACTGTCATAAAACACAACTCAGTTGAATTTGTGTCTGATTTCTCCATAAATTTCTCCTTATAATGACTGAAACTTAGAGATAAGATAGAGAAGAAAAGCATCTTTCCACACTGGATGTCAGTGTCAGATATGTATCCTGTATGTATTCGCTTCAAGCTTCATGTTTAGAGAAATATTACGGTGTGAAAGCTGCAGTAAGAGTTTCTGTCCAGCAGAGGGCAGAAACACAAACACAGAGATGAGTCTGAAAAAACTGATGTTGATGTTTATCAACTTACTTGTTTGTTCTTCCATGTTCATGTCACGTAGGCAGATCGGTGGTTACCATGGTTACTGCTGTTCTCATACTCCTTTATAAGTCAAGATGGCGCCTGCCAGAGAGACAGCATCAATAGTCTTTCTATAAGTTAACATGTTTATTCATAGAGAACATCTCATTCACAGACGAGTGTGTAAGGGCCACTGGAAAATATATCTGAGATTTGGATTATATTCATTTATGTTGATAAGAATTTCATATTTGGCATTTCTAGCCTTTAGTAAGCAACAGAAGCAGGCAGGAAACAAGAGTGAGGTAGTGAGGTATGGTATGAACCACAACAAAGGTTTCCAGCTTCAATGGAATCCGATTTTTTTGTTGAAATTTCACAATTGGAAAACTTGTGGATTTTCTCATAAATTCTAACTTTTTTCCCCCTGGAAATGATAGAACTTTTCTTAAAGGAACAGTCCACCCAAATATGAAAATTCAGTCATTATCTACTCACCTCAGATGAAGTCAGGGGAAGTTTTGCAGTCCACAAAATGTTTCTGAAGCTTAACAGCAAAACAATGTTTAGGCATTCTCAAATGACTAAGTAGATGGGGACTTCTTTTAAAACTTAAAAAACAACCAAAAAACAACATGAAATGGTTCCATATAGCTCATCCTGCATAATCCAAATCCCCTGAAGCCTCATGTCTTGAAAAGACATTAATAACAAGTCGGAATCTTCACTTTTGCTGCTAAGCAATCTGAGGTTTTGACAATTTCAGCTTAGAAAGGGTGTAACAGATTAGCAAAATTCACATTTAGCAATGTTAGCAATGTTAGCGTTTGCTAGCTAGCATCAGCAACATTAGCTAGTGCAACAAACTGCAACCACATGAGCGGGCAGATGATATGAACAAGTAAATGCAATAAAAGGGAGGCGATGGAATTACCCAATTAGTAGTAGAATATTATCAGTAACTCCTTTAAGGTTTTTTTGTATTTTGAAACAACTCTCCAGCTACTTCAGTTGTGTAGGAGAATGCTGCAACAGTGTTTTGCTGTGAGACCCCAGAAATATTTTGTGGACAACTAAACTACAAAACTGAATTTAGATTTTTGGATGAGCTGGTCATTTAAAAGTGGCCTGATACTGCATCATACATGAAGCAATTCAAAGTGTTCTGGATCAAAATTCATAAAATAAAAAATATTAACGCAGAGGAATAAGAAGATGAGAAATTGTAAAAAGATAGAAAGACAAGTAAGCAGGAAAAAATTGAAGTATGAAAGCGTTCATGATCCAAGCAGCATTAAAGGAACGGTCCAACAGTATCTGACCTGCAAACTGAGAGCTCTTAAACGCCTCCTGATCTGGTCAGTAAACACGCTGCGAAGAAATAAACATTTATTTACATTTCATTTTGATAAAAAAGTCAGCAACAGTTTGACACTTTGACTTGCAGTTTGCATGTCAGGCACAAATGACAGCATGGAAGGTCATTGAAAATATCCTGGAATGATTTCTTGAGGAACTTTAAAGTTCTCATCATTGTCTGATAGCTTTATGTTATTGAATGTACAGACGGTGGAGATGTTCACAAATATATATAACTTACTATAAACATATATAATATAAACAGACAGTGACGGTCCAGCTGCCTCCTGATCGGCTGAAGCACCTGTAGATAGAAGCTTTAGTATGTTTCATGTCAGTAGGAAAAATCAGTGAGAGGTTTGAATGTGTTAATACAACAACAGAAATATATTTCAGAGTCCAAACTGTCCCAGATGTTGTAGAGAAACAGTCAGTTTGCCGCTCTGTGTGATGAAAACACGTCTGGTTATCTTCAGTAAAAACTTTGGCACAAGAGAAACCAATGATGTCATGTATAAATTAACCAAAAAATGTAATAAACAAATGAAATATTCTTGGTCTGCTGCTGGTGCAATTTCATGTGAAGAACATAACGTCCTGATGGGATGTGTTGGGAGGTTAGTGAATGCTACATCAGCGTTCTGTCTTTTCTTTCCTCTGCTAAGCTGCAGTTTCATTGACTCTGGATTTGTGGTTGTCTGTAGAGGAGCTGAGGGGATTTTAACACCTCAAGAGTTTTTTCCCTTCTGCCACATTTCATCAGTTTAGTGTGAAGTTTGACTTAAGTGTGGCGGCTGTGGCTCAGGGGTAGAGCCAGATTCTTGTTATCGGTGGGTCGCTCATTCGATTCCTCTGGTCTGCATGTCGAAGTGTCCTTGGGCAAGATACCAATATGAAGATGGAAAAAATTAAAGGCCCCAGCTACCTTCACTTTACAGCCCTGTTTTTTGGCCACTGTTTGTTTACATTTAATCAAATTGTCATTCAGAATATGACAAACCATCTATAAGCAGTTCCAGTATGCACAGATGACTGTCACTGGACTACTTTGACACTGAAGAAAACTTAGAAACATTAAGATTTTAAGGCAAGTTCTGAACTGTCCTTTTTCCTATGATGTCTAAGTGTATTTATGGACGTTTATTCTGGTTGGATATCAGAGATAATGATATCTGCAGGAAGTGGATGTCACCTTCTGCAGTATCTTTGCCTCCCTTTAACTCTCCAGCGCCCACCTGAGGAGGCTTTAGTCAACTGCATGCTCCTGTAGTTTGTTTCACCAGGATTAAAATGAGTTTGGTTACTGAAGAGCTCAGTAACAATGTCCTTCCCGCTCACCTGCTGTGGTGTTTATTTTTAGACTTAATTCATGCATTAAAAGAACAGGAGGAACAGAAAAAAAGCCCAACTTTATAATTATGACTTTATTTCTATGGCCCCTTTAAAAACAGAGTTTATAAGGCAGACAGACAAAACAGAAGCAGGAAACTCAGGAATAAACGCCACAGTTAAGGCAAACAGAAAGAAACCCAGACAAGAGTAGTTAGTGCAAGAAAGCAAAACACAAAATGTATATATGAATACAAATGAAATCACATAAAAGCATTACAATTAAGGAGAATAAAAAGCAGTTGCAGCTTTTACTTACAGCTTTAGTTATTTCACAAATTAAGATTTTTACGCACAAAATATATGAAGAGTTTACAAATAAAATGTCTTGTCAGAAATCACTTTACCAAAGTTTATACAAGTATTGATCGCATAATTACTTGATATTTTAAGCAGTCGATCGACGGAGAGTTTACCGGAAAATATTTTGATAAGTTTTTATTTTCATGTAAAAACATTTCATGATTTCAGCTTCACAAATGTTTTGCTGCTTTTCTTTTAAAAATGTTGGTATAATTGTATTAGCAGTGAGGTTTTGACTGTTTGTTTAAGGTGATTGTGAGCACACTGACCGTACAAATGAATTGATAAATACAAAATAATAATAACAATAATGAATAAAAAAATCATTTAGTTAATCTAAATGTTGCTTTTTGTCAACAGATGTGTTTACATTGTGTTGTTGTTGTTGTTGTTGTTGTTGTTGTTGTTGTTGTTGTTGTTATCTTCAGTTCAGACTGGTTTCAGTCTAAACTCTGGAGGCTGTTTGACTTTCTTTTTCAGTTAACAGGAAAGCTCCTGGAGGGTTCAGGTGGGAGGTCAGGACCCCGGGGTGACTTCACCATGGAGGCTGGCTAGGTTATTAATAACCAAATACTATTAATAAAGTGACTAGTGTAAATACATTCTGTTCTAAATAATGCAACAATAACAGTTGATAGAAAACACGGTTTCGTTGTTTAGACAAGTTATATTGTCAAAAGAAACAAAAAGAAAGGGAGAGAGAAGTGAGAATGACAAAGAAAAGAAGGAGGGAGGAGGTGAAAAGGAGTGAGGAGGTTCAGCAGAAGTGTTGGGATGTGTCCCTCTGACCTCACCCTCTCCTCGTGCTGTTGACAGCTTTGTCCTCGCGCTCAATTGATGCATCAGTCAGCAAGTGAATAAACCAGAGAGAGAGAGAGAGGACCGAGCGGAGAAAGAGTTTACATCGTGACAGTTTTGAATTTCGTCTTGAACTGGAAGGTAAGATAAGATTATTTCACACATTCCAGACTCCACAGAACAAAACAACATTTTACTTAGCAACCCTTCAAAAACTCTGTGATGTGTCTATGCGCTGAATTCTCACGATGATGATTTCTGGAAGAAACTTGTAAAAGTGTTAAAATCTTTGAAATCACCACGACTTGAAAATATCTGATGTTAGCCGAATTAAAGAATAGTAACTTTGGATTCATAAAATGTCATGAATATTAATATTCCGGTTGACACTGTTTACTGGTGTGCCTGACAACATTAAACTGTACGAGTTACGAACGGACTCTGGCATTATGCTGGTGACGATACACTGCACATTTCGGTATTGTTATTGTATATTACGTTCCTTTCATAATAACTAGTAATGCTCAGCCTAACTCAAAAAAGCTGAATTTGAGCTTTAACTGGATAAAATAAAGCCTTAAATAATGCTTCTAGTGTCACACGTTTGAATGTATCAATCCTAGGTGTATTTAAGTGAACTGTTCCTTTAATCCTGCAATTTATGGAGGGATTTCGGCCTCAATCTTGTAATATAAGTGAAATGTTATATATGAGTTCACAAATGGGTTTGTGTGTGTTTAGATGACGAGATGATTTTGAGACTATTCGATGTTTGTGTGTTCAAGATGTCACATATACCAAACTCCATTGAAAAAGCTATTTGAAGCTATTTTATGGATAGGCCATGGACTTTTTTTCTTCTTTTTTTTTCGTGCTAACAGCTCGGAGTGCAGACAGTTAAAGCAGCAGACTGGTTTAACTGGAAACATGTTGGGTTATTTTCTCAGAACAAACCAAATGTGTGTTAAACAGAAAAAACAGAGAGTGAGCTGTCTGTTTCTTTACTGGCTGTCATAGAAACCAGTATATTAGATTACAGTAAGTATGTAGGCAGTTTAGAGGGATCCCTGAGTGAGGATTTGTCATATGGAAACCCTCAACGTGATTTTAAATAGTCACCTGACAGGAAATTTCTGTCACTTAAACAGAACTGACCTAAACATGATTTTAGTTATGATCAATATGCAGACAGATTTCTTCAATATGCAAATCAATAATTCAGTCAGTCAATCAATCAATCAATCAATCAATCAATCAATCAATCAATCAATCAATCAATCAATCAATCAATTTAGTGTTTATTTGATAAAATAGCAGAAAATGGTGAACAATTATTGACAAATTACATGTTTGTTTTCTTCAAGATATTCAGTTTACTGATGAAACATACTTTAGGTGGATAAAGACACAGTGGCTTCAATAAAGAGGCCACAGCAGTCAGTGGGTAACTGACTATTCATTAAATAATTTAATACAATTCTAAAAACAAGAAGAAAGGAAGGGTAAGGAGACACACAGTCGTACCACGGCTAGAAAGCAAATCACCCACCGATAGAGTGCTGGGAGTAATCTACCCGTGAAAAATATAACATAAACTAAATAAAAATGTGCAGCCGCAAACCATTTTACCATCCGAAGTGAGTGATGTCTCATCACCCCGACCACATCGGTGGCTGGTCCAGAAACACAAAGAGACTGACAACCAATCTTGACTAAACAATAAAAACAAAATGATCTCTGAGACTAAACATTAGGGGTGGTTAATCAGCCCAATTTCCCGATTCGATTTGATTCCGATTATTGAAGTCTCGATTCGATAACTAATTGATTTTCGATTATTAACGATTATCGATTCGATTTTCATCAGTCAGCTGCTGAATTATTTTACTTCTCTTTTGAGTAACACCTCACAGCACCTTCAATATTGTATAGTGTAACTGTAATATCAAAATTATTATTTTTTACTTTGTTTAAATGTAGTCTTTCACTGTTAAAAGAAAGTTGCCAAAGCTCAGCAGCCAGACTCATGTTAGAAGCATTGTTGGTGACGAGAACCAACTCATGTTTCTCTATTCCCCACTCGTCTGCCATTGCTTTAAGAAACTCACACATATTTGCGCTTGTGTGGCTATCATCCATAGCTTTCGTCTGAAGTACGTAGGACATTAGCTTCCATTAACTGCCGACATAATGAGCTGTAACAGTCAGGTATGAGACTGTAGCTCTGGATGTCCAGGCATCGCACATTATTGCTACCCTGTGAGCAGAGTTGAGGGACTCCTGCATGGAAAGCTGTGTCTCCTTGTAAAGATTTAAGCGTGAAAAAGATCCGGGATGGAATAACATATCTTGGCTCCAGACTACTGACCATGTAGTGGAAGCCAGTAAGAGGAGGACTCCAGTTTGTATTACTATTTAAAAAAAATAAATAAATAAATAAATGTAAATCGATTTTTGGAAATTTAATAATCGACTCATAATCGTCAATATTATAATCGCGATTAATCAATCATTGATTTTTTTCACCACCCCTACTAAAAATACCTAATATTAGACTAATGCTAAAACAGCAGTTAGTGCTTTGCCAGAAATAAACAAAGTAACTCACAATGTAGGAATAAATCCTCTACATTATCTGACAGTAATCTCTTTTCATCTCGTCTTTTCTACTTACAATAACAAACATGGCAGATCAGCTCATTAATGATTATTATATACAACACCTCAGGGTGCTTGCACCTCTAACATACCCAACAATTAAAAAATCTATTAATATAAAGCACTGTGAAAAAACCCAAAGGTTAGGTTTACCAGAGCCAACAGTGCAGCCTCTACACCTGCTGCCATCAGCCTACTTATTACTGTGTGGCTTCTCCTGATTGGCTGATAGCTGCTGCCCCTGAGCTACACTGAGATGTGACACACACTTACTGACTTCACCTCTACTTGTATGATTTAGACGGATAGATGTAATTTTAAAAACATTTTTCACCTACCCTCTCTCAGATCCGTCCATCCATCCAGATGAGTGACCAGCCTCCTCCATACATTCCTCACCCCCACACTGGCCCCTCAGCTCCCGGCTTCCCTTCAGGTTTGTTCCTTCATTTGTTAACAGTGATGAAAATTTAATAATAATGTGTTTCTTTGTGAAACATGAAACTTCAGGTTCTTCACATCCTTCGGGTGGCGTATTTAGGCTGACAGACTCATCTCTTCATGACAATTCAGTTTTAAAATATAATAATATTAGAAAATATTTCGGCATTTCTAAATATTTTTTACTCCTCCCTGCAATATTATGACTTATTATTATGACGAAAATATATTAAGTTTACATTGAAATGTTTCAACTTAATGAATTTTACAAATATTGTAATAATACTTGCTAAATTATGACTCTCCCTCTCAATTGTAACATCTTTATACTTTTAATGTTATGACTTTATTCTAACAGACTAAAATACTTAATTCTTTAAATAACTTTCCTCTCATAATTAAAGACACTTAAATGTCATACTGCAAGTTGTATAAATGTAGGAATCTGACAAATTGCCATTGAACCAACCAAGAGACAATGGATATTGACAATTCAGAGGGACATCAGGCTGTATTTCAGTGTAAAATAACATTTTTTATAACCTGTCTTAGACAGCAGCAAACATTAGCATTCAACCACCTAGCTAACATGATGCAACCTGTTGATACACCTTACATAATACTGATAGGAAAGACGTACATTAATTCTAAAATATCAACACACGTCTTGGACACATTTATTTAAACCTGGAAGTGAAACTAGACTAGATGTTATAAATGGGAATGTTAGCTAGGAAGTGGTGGAATGCTAATGTTAGTTAATGGGTTATCGACTAAATTGTTTTACCTTAAAAATTGCCTGATGTCGGATGTCTTGAATTTAAACTATCATCTTTTAAGGAGGTTTAACTTTCATCGCGATAGAGAGTCTGGGCAACTTGAGCCCTTTTCATGCAAAGACTCCACATTATCGCCACAATGAAGGCTCACCTTTACGTCGCCTTTAAATATTTTACTTGTCCCTCCTGGGGACAAGTAAAATATTTTGAATTTGAATTTTGTTCGTTCACACTGAACCAAGCAGCGGCGGCAAAAAACCAGTGTGTCATATCATACAGCATGCCATCATTGCAGAACAAAAAGAGATGTGGGGTACACATCACAAGGTTTTTTTGTAACCTGTTTCCCGGTTTCCACCTGTTAATCTAAATATGTATCCGCTGACTATTTGTACTGTTTGGAATTTGATAAAGTTACATTTTTTGCTCTAAATGACATCATATAATTGGCATCAGTAAACACTGTCTGGCTCTCACTCGTGCAGTGCAATGCGGTTTTCTGGGGGAAAGTTCACTGAAGTCTTAGTCAGGAGGGCTGACTGTCGCAGTTATTTTTTTAAATACAAGTTGCCAGAGACTACAACAATACAATAGTGAAAGGAGACAAAGCCATGGTGAGTTAAAGGTTTTTGCTCTGAATCATGTCACATAATCATCGCCATTCAGCTGCAGGAGCTGCCTGGCCCTGCTGCTGAGGACAGACCTTGTTCTTCAGGCAGAAATGTGACAAAGAGTCAGCAGGACAGACAGGATGACAGAGGCTTTTCCATATATAAAAGCAGTATTTTTTCCTTCATTTAAGATGCTGAAGACACGGCCTGCTATCGCATTACTGTTGTCTGGTCCTGTAACTTGCGTCCTGGGTTAGACGTTTCTCTTTCATTTGATAAGGATCTATTTAGTTGTCGGACTATGAACACCATCAGACCGACCAGCTGTTCCATTCACACAGCTAAATCTCGCCTCTGCCGCGGCTTTGTTTCTACCTCGGTGGCGGATCAGAGGTGGAATGAAACCGTCCCTTCATTCGGCCTCTGTAACTTTCACACATATGGCGAGGTGGAGTATCAGCACATGGTACCCGCCTTGAAGGGGCAGTGTGAATGGGGCTTTTATTTGCCCAGATGTTCAGAAATTAGAAGTCAGTGAAGGGCTGTTACCATGGAAACAGTCAGTTTTACTCTGTTGAACCATTGTGTTGATCTGACCACATGACCTTTTGTTCTCCCTCTCTCTGCAGCCTTCAACCCTCAGCCTTCAGCCTTCCCTGTCTCGCCTTACCAGGTACCCAGCATGCATTGCTACAGCCAGAGCAAGCCTCCAATAAATGAATGAATAATAACCAAATAAACTTAAGTTACTGTAGCAATGCCAAGCTTTTACACATTTATTTGAATTTTCCTTCACTTTTTGTTTAGTTTGTAAAACTTCTCAAACATAATACCTAGACACAAAGGAAATACACAAGACGATGAGAGGAAAAACAGACAACACTGACGAAATTATGGGTATTTCATAATTTGAGTCCATGCAACTGTTCAAATACACCTCCTGTAATTTTTACGGTATTTCAAAGTCTAATTGAACCTCAATAGATGCTGAATACTGACTGAAATTTGTTACAGAAAGTTGGTATTGAATGTCTGGACACTACGTCACTATGACACATATGATATCTGTGTCCTCTATAGACCTTCCCTCAGACATCTGGAGGAGACCCTTCCTACTATCAGGGAACAATGGGGCAGATGGGGCCGGCGCAGATGGCGACCCCAGGGCCCTATCTGGTTCAGCCAGGGTTCCAAGGGTACCAGTGCGGGCCTCCTGGGCCCTGCCACACCTGGGACAGCCCAAAGGCGTATGGAGAGCCGGCAAAAAACACAAGTGGGTCAAAGGTCAAAAACACAACATCGATGTCTTTTTGTTTGGTATTCACTTCACACACACAGGAACTCTTAATATCGTTGAGCAAGATGTTAGCTAGATGAGCCAGATGAAAGCCATTTGAGCTATCTGTAATTGAGGTGAGCCGGTTGAAAGCAATTTTAAGCTATTTCAGCCAGTTGAAAGCTTTTTGAGCTAGTTGTAAGCTAGCTGAACCAGTTGTAAGCTATTTCAGCCCGTTGTAAGCTATTTCAGCCCGTTGCAAGCTTGTTGAGCCACTTGTAAGCTACTTGAGCTAGTTGGAAGCTAATTGAGCTAGTCGAGAGGTATTGTAAGGTAGTTGAAAGCTAGTTCAGATAGTTGAAAGCTAATTGTAAGCTAGTTGAGCAACTTATAAACTAGTTGAAAGCTAGCTGAGCTAGTTGAAAGCTATTGAGCCAGTTGAAAGCTAGTTTAGATAGTTGTATGTTAGTTGTATTCTTCATCAGTCTGGAGGTAACTGATGGATGGATATGAAGTCACATGTATATTCCTATAAATGTGGACATGTGTTTGCAAGTTTGAAAAATGTACAGCAGACTGTTTTAAATCAGGGCTGAGACATTCTGCTGGTATTTGCTATTGCAGAGCAAATATGACATGGAGTGAACAGAGATATGGTGACTTTACAAGAGGTCAATCAGACTTTTTTGCTGATTCTAATTCATACAAGTCTACATTTGAAAATACCAATAAATAGATGTTAATTCTGTCCAGAGTTAATGATAAATGTTGATGTAAGATGTTGGCTCCACCTCTCTCTCTCTGTCAGTGTTCTTGGTCGATCAGAATCGAGGCAGCAACAGTGGTGGCGTTGGCGCTGAAAAATCGTGCCTGGCAGCGTGTTCAGCTGCTCTGTGCTGCTGCTGCCTCTGGGACCTGCTGACCCACAGCTTCTGCTGACCTCTGACCTTCACCAAGACTCTCTTTGTTCCCATCATGCAGTGGGGCAGTATGACACCAACCTCTGCTGGTGAAGCGAATAACTGGATTTAGATAATAATAATTAATCATTAATGTTTAAAAATGCTTTATAATTCTTGTGGAGAGTCTTTAAAGGCTCAGCTTTCTGATTGGAGCATGTGCAGATGAAGTATAAACATGGAAATCTTGCCTGGTTCATATTTTTCTTATGGAAATGTGTCCTTGATTTCTTTATTGATTTGATGATGTCAATAAAAAAAAGACAAAGCATTTTTTCATATTTTTCATCATCTTTAAGATATTCATGAAAAATAGAGGCTCTTCATAAATCCAATGAAAAGAGGTGTGTCTCATTCAAATAGTATAGGAAGAGATTTCTGCAGTGAGCTTGAGAAAATGGGTCAAATGACCTGGAAGCTGTTGAATAAAAAAGCCTTTGCCATATAAAAATATTTTTGCAAAATAAATACATAACACATTAGCAATCAAAATAACTGTGCTACACTAAACAATCCATTTAGTATCGTTTTTTAAATTATCATATTGTTTCACTAATATTATCAAGTCAGCATGAAGACGCATTGTTCTTGTGTAAATCAAACAACCAACAGGGTAAACAGGGCCGCAAAGATTTTTTTCAATGACTCAAAGGTCCACGTATTGAGGTCGGTTGAGCCACATGCAATAATACTGAATAATATTATATATATATAAATATATATATACATATATATATATATATATATATATATATATATATATATATATACATACACACATATACACACACAACAACACACATTATGCTTCGTCATTCCTATGCTTCCTCTCATGCTTTGTCTCATAATGCCGTTTCAAATTGGAAATCTTCATCACAGCTATAGTCTCCTGGCATATTAAGCACATGGATGCAAATTTTTCAGTCCATCCTACTTCGAATTGCTGATTTTCACTGTCCACTTTTATTTTAGCAGTGAAATTGGAACACGCCATTTTCGTGCAACGTAGGCTCCTACAGCTGGCAAAATGTCAATATGCGAACTGCTCCAAAAACGAAAGTGAAAGTTAAGAATTGTGCTCTCAGCAGTGAGAGACCCAGCTGTCTGTGAATCGTTGGCATGGAGACAAAACCCGGTATACACGTGCTGACCCAACCAAAACACACAGTGAAGGAATAACAGTTCGGGGGCTACAAATAGGAGGCTGGCAAGCCGGATGTGGACCGGTGGTGATTCCTCTGGGCCTGCTCCACATGAGACAGCTGCAGAGATGGCTCATTCGCCTGCGCATCGACCCCGTGCGTCAGCCGCACGCGAAAACGCGCGGTGCGCTCTTTGGTTCTCACTGAGCACACGAGACAATCCTCTGCTGGAAGTGGACTCGTTTGCGCATCGGCCATGGCCCAGGAGGCTCCTTTACGCATTCCCTCCTGTTCGGTTAATCCCTCGGTTCCTGGACCGAGTGCAGGAAGAGCAGCTGTCAGCGATTCTGATAGCTCCGGAGCGCACGAGCGCGTCATGGTTTCCATGCCTGCAGCGGCTGATATCAGGCCGCCAGTGGGAACTCCCGTGGCGCGGGGACGCTCTCTTTCAGGCAGAGGGAGCGATCAGGAGTTACCCGGTGTTGAGCCAGCGTCTGTGGACCTGGCCACTGAACTGGAACGCTTAGAGAAGCTGGGCCTCTCACAGGATGTTGTGCGCACTATCCAGGGCGCGAGGGCCGCTTCTACCAGAGCGTCTTACACAGCCAAATGGACAGCTTTTCAGCGTTGGTGTGTAGAAAAGAGCCTGGATCCCACTGCATGTCCCCTGCCTCACGTGCTTTCTTTCCTCCAACTGTTGGTGGACAGAAATTTGGCTTTCAGCACAGTTAATACTTATGCTGCTGCTATTTCGTCCTGTCATGAAGGTTTCGGTGACAGATCGGTGTTTAGCCACCCTCTGATGAAACGTTTTCTGAGAGGCGTACGAAGACACAGACCGGTGTCACGCTCTTTAGCCCCTCAGCGGGATTTGGCGCTGGTTTTACGCGCGCTGGTTAAAGGTCCTTTTGAACCTCTAGATCAGATTCCACTTAAGTTTCTGTCAGCCAAAGCAGCTCTGCTGTTGGCTCTGACATCTGCAAACAGTCAGTGATTTATCTGCTCTTTCTGTGGCTCCCTCGTGTCTCAGGATCCAAGGAGACGGCAGCTCGGCTGTATTACGGCCTAATCCAGCTTTTACGCCTAAAAGCATCACGAATTCAGATCCAGGGTGATAACTCTGGATGGGTTCTTTCCTCCCCCTCACAACTCTGAGGAGGAAGCCACGTCTCATCTGCTTTGCCCCGTGCATGCACTGTCCTGCTACGTGGCGCGCACGGCGGCCTCTGTTTGTGGGGAACAGTCTCTGGGACTTCCTTGTCTGCTCAGCGCCTGTCACACTGGCTGTGTGAGGCTGTTTCACAGGCATATCTCTCCTCTGGGATGGATCCCCCGGAAAGCATCAGAGCGCATTCCACCCGAGGAATCTCGTCCTCCATAGCTTTGCATTGAGGTATGACGGTGGAAGACATTTGCTTCCTGGTCTTCCCCCTGTTCTTTCATCCGTTTTTATCTATGTGACGTCTCCCGTTTCTCTACACAGCAAAACCGGCAGAGTTGATTTCTCGGTGTCAATGTGTTGGGAGTATAAAGTGTTACTCATTGGAGTCAATTTTACTCCATGTAGTGTCTTATCTGTTTATTGTAACTAGGGCTGGGCGATAAATCGGCAAAATCGATTAATTCGAGTTTTTGGTTTAGGACGATTTTAAAAAATGAAAATCGATTTTTTATTTAACTCGCTCCGCCGCCGCTCCTCATGGGCTCCCGTAGTTCATAGTGAGCTCCGCCCCCCGCATTTACTTTCCACAGAGAAACAAACAACATGCAGTGAGCAAAGAGCTCGATCCTAAAAAAAGGCACAGTGTCATTAGTAGCTTGGTTTTGTGGCGTCGGACCTCGAACAAACCACGGTCCACTGCAAAGTTTGTTTAAAAGCTGTTGCAACTAAAGGCAGCGGACCGACACATTTATTTCAGCATCTCAAACAGACGCATGAATCACAGTGTTGTTGCTGACTACGAGAAGACCGCGGCAGCCCACAAACACCCGCTGTAAAGCAGCTGACATTAGCGGAATCATTTAATCGTTGTGTCCCGTATGAGAAGAAAGCGGCCCGATGGAAAGCTTTTACGGACGTAGCCACGTTGAATATCGCTTCAGACATGCTGCTAGTATATACAGTGGAGCCGGAGGTTCATCCACATGCTGAAAATGTTCGACCCCAGGTTTGTGTTACGGAGCCACAACGGGGCATGATGTCTCAAGCCAGAGGAAGCAGACAGGCTTGTTTTCCTGGCCAAAAATGTGTAAAACAGACAGCAAACACACACCTCATGTCCTGTACATCTACCAACATGTCATGTTTACTATGCAGCATGCAGATGTTTAATTTTGTTTACATATCTTCAGGGATATAAAAAACTTTTTGTAAACAAAGGCAGATTTTACAAAATAAAATATTTCTTTAAAGTAATGTTAACACTTTATCAATACCAATATGGAAACTCATCTGTTTTTATAATAGCAAGCAATCTGACATGTTAAATGTATGTTTACAAAAGCATTTTATCAAAAAGGGACACATTCTTTGGATGCACTTTTATATATTTTTTCAAGTGAGTTTGAAGCTGCAATGTTTACAATGGCAGGGTAAATTTGTTGTAAATCATAGCATTAAAATGAAAGCAATGCTTTTAATTATTTCTTTGAAATTTTGAAGTTTGTTCTTGAGAAGAAAAAAAATTGATTGAAATCGTAAATCGAGTTTGGTGTGATAAAATGGGAGATTCAATTTATAGGCCATATCGCCCAGCCCTAATTGTAACACTCTGTCCACAAAGACAGAGTGTTGATGGTGAATTTGGTGTCAAATGTGTGAGTGTCATTTTCTGCAAATCAACTCTGGATGGCAGTGTTAATATGGAGGGAAAGTCTCAGAAAGAATATGTTAAAAAATAACACAAAAAATGTGTTGTGACAACCTAAAAGCTTAACACATAGTGTACTGGACCATTTAACACAGTTGTGTGTTATTTTATATGGCGGGATTGCGAAATGTTTAATTAAGCTGTATTAATAAACGTAATTGTGACAGACCTCTTTTTCCAACGTGTTTCAGACGAACACAATATAACAGATAGTGATAGACAGACAGACATACAATAGGCTACAATAACATCTAACAAAAGTGCCAAGTGGGAGCAGATAAAGCAAAATGACTTTTTCCGACATGCACATAGGTCCCTGCCCTGCGTTTCAGGCCAGGTAAACCCGTGCAAGGCAGGCTTGTGCAGGAAGGGGGCGTCCCTTCGTCATTGTTCTCCCTTCGCGCCACATTAGACATAAAAGGGCAGAAGGTGGAGGCTGCATCACCCGGTGTGCACCAAGACCCTTTGGTAAGTATTAATATATTATCTTAATGTGCCTCATCAAACTGTAAAGTGTCAGGGTAAATTCGGAATGTAAATAATTCACCAACTCAATCATATTTTTAACGGAATTCATGATACATTTTAGCTTTGTTCAGCAGGGCTGCTTGTGAGCTAGCTAGCTGGCAAAAGGCAAACTTCTATTGTAGTTTTGAAGTTTATTTCTTTAACGTTAAACCACATAACCGAGCACGATGTAAAATTTAATTTGTAACTTTAAACAGTCGCCCGTCTAAACTTGGCACGAGACTGGTGAATTTTAACATTAATGTCAAGTAACTAGCACATTTCAATTTGTAGCTGTTAGCATTAACCGCCATTTTGATGCAGTTGCACCTCGGAGTTTAGTTTGGGAAAGGAGGCTGTTCTGAGCTTGCTTGCTTTGAACTGTGGAGAGTTGAGGTCAGGCTGGCGGTGGTTCGTTTTAACGGTGCTTTTTCTCCTGGTCGTGTGGTTTTTAATTGCTGCTGGTTACCTCCTGGCTTGACGTTAACTTTAGTTCTCCCCGACACCACGGCAGGGAGAGGTAACGTTAAAGTGGCACTGGTGGTGAGTGTTTCAACGGTGCTTTTAATACTTGTTTTCTGGGTAGGTCGGTTTTGAATTGCTGCTGGTTATCTTCCTGGTGTCAGCCTTAGCTCTCCACGCCATGGGGGCGCCATGTTGGTGATTTAGCGCATTTACCGTTTACTGACTGATTTATCATTTACTCAACACACTGGATTAAAGTTCTCCGTCGCTACGACGGAATTCCGTCATTCAAACTTCACAGAGGCGATTTATGAGATCAATGTAGATCGGAGGATAACAAGTGTTGGTTGATTTTTATTGACAGATTGTCACACTCCACAGCCAATGGTATCGTTAACAGCGTGTGCGCGCCTGACCAATGACAGTGTAGTGACCCACACAGGGCGGGATCTAAACATGGAGCGGCGCTAAAGTTTAGCTGCTTAGCTAGCAAGGACTCGTCGCGCTGCTACGTTATCAATTAGTTCTTGAGATTAGTCAACACGTGAGAACTCATCTGACACGGAGAGTCTCCTGTTGTGTGCTACATGTTTGACATAACAACTGTAGTCTGGACTTTATCTGGAGTGTATCTGTGTAAACAGCTTCATTCAGCGTCTCTCCCTTCCCTCTGACACCGTGAGTTACCATGGTTACAAGGAACGCCCTGAAACTTTATGTAACCCATGTTAAAATATGACATAATTAAGAATAAATAGTTGCATGAATAAATAAGTTTAAAAGTTAAAAGTGTTTCATTTAATGTAAATTAATCTCTCAGAGTTAATTAAAACTGTTAATACAACAATAATTTAATGTTGAGGATTAAAAGTATGTCAACAGAAAATTCACGTCGCTGCCCCTTTAAGAGACGAGTGACGCTAGACGCAGCACCTGAGAGACACTGGATCAGATACTTGAGGGAGAGAGCAGAGGAGAAACCAGAGATAAGGAGCGGTTGTTAATACGCAGAGAAAAGACTGAAAAAGTTGATTTTTGCAGTTGAAAAACATAATTTGCCTGGTCGGGAACTGACAAGGGATTTTATGAGAAGTAAGCCACCCCGGTTTTGGTGAGTTTTGTGTTTGTTTTCTTGCAAATTTACCGTGTTGTATTTTTTTTCTCTGGCAGAGAGCCAACGCTAAACACGAAGCTGTTAGCAAGCACATGCTTTGCCATAAACTGTTAACCAGTTAATATTATGGGTTTGTGAAGACTGTGAATGTTATAAAAGTGTCTGTACGCTGTGTAAATGAAAGATATGTGTAGTAGTTGTGTGGGAGACGGAGTCGTGAGTTAAGAGACCGCTCCGCCGCCATTTTGAGGTGAAAAAGCACCGTAGCAGTAACGTTACAACTTGGAGACTGTGAAATAATTACTTGTGTGATTTGAGGATTTAAAAGAGATTTATTGTGTTTATGACCTGTTACACAGGTCAGGTTTTTTGCTTGGTTTGAAGCTCGGTCGGAGCGAGGACTGGTCTGCACTGTGCGGGAGTGCACATGCACACACGGGATCCAAGATGGCGGGCTAGACCCAGATCTTCATCTCATCTTCTCCATCGCATCAGTGAGAAAATCTTCTGCATATGGTGACTCGCTGCCAGAGTGGTAGGAGTATCAGGAATTATTTTTTTTGAACTGAACTGAGAACCTATTGGATTATTATTTTTTTGGACTGAATCGAACTGAAACTTTTCATTGAACTGAACACTCGAATGCACATTTGGACTCGAACTTGAATTGAAAGTGTCATACTTTTGTTTGTATATTGGGTTCATATATCTGGATGTGATTTGAAATGATTGTGGTCCACTTTGATTTAATTGTGTAATTGAAGGTATTGTCTTGCCTGTAAAGGAAAAGGGAAAAAAAAGAGTTAACTCAGGAACAAAAGGAATTCCGAAATAGGTGTAACCAAAGTAAAAGGAACTGGTCCAGTTTAACTTGATTAGCTTGACAAAAATAGCTTGGGTGAACCAAAGAACAAAAAGGGTGAAATGCATTTTCATCTATTATATTTACCTCAATATTAAGAACCTGCAGGGTATTCTTCTGTTGTGTACTGTATTATATATGTGTGTTTTGCATTCAGTAAATTGCCGGCCTTTTGTATTTAAAGCAACGGTCTCTGGTGTAATTATTTTTGCTCCCCACTCCTTAGAACCTAGAACTAGTCCAGCGGCGCAGTAAGTGGTGTGATACCGGTGCTACAAACGTGGCGAGCTAGCCAGGAGTGACTTAAAGCATTTAAGACTAGCAACCAGAGACCGTATAGTATTGTAATCAATAATTCAATATGGATGTCATCCAAACAAGTAATGTGAAAATCCCTAACTCAGTCATAGTTAGTGGTATAGCCGGTACAGAAACTGATGAAGAACTATATGACTTCTTGAAACAATATGGTTCCATTCAACGGATAATCCCCGTAGACCTCGCTGAGCCAGCGTCAGGCAAACAGGTTGTAGTAGAGTATGTGTATGGTACAGCTATACAGTCTCTCTTACCTTTATTGCCACACAGACTTGACAGTAAGACTCAAACTGATGTCAATTATCACATTAGAGCCTTAGCTAGTGTCTACACACCTGTAGCTAGCAAAACGGTTACACAGACTTACCTTTCAGAGTTAAAGGACATTGCGAAACAGACTGGCAAAGACTTTGCAGCTGTCCTCAGAGAAGAGCTCTCTGTCATCAGTGAGACTGTCGATCTAGATCACTCAGAAACCCAAAATGAAGATGTGGGGCAGAGCCCACCTGATACCCTAGAGCAACATGACCCCGAAAATGCTGCACAGGTAAGCCCCCTGCCCAGTACGGCCCTGGAGCAGCATGTTCAATATCATTGGTCTCCACCACCGACACCATCTAAAGAAAAGACACAACCTGCTCTGAAACCTTCTGACGTCAATCCACCTGACATACAGAAAGTAATAGTTGAGCACATAGTGAGAAATGAAGATTCTGCTCTGCAGGTGCACACTTCCTTGAGATTCAGACCCTTCTCTGGGCGTGTCCCCCGACCCAACAATGAAGTGGATTATGAGACATGGCGTTCCAATGTGGAATTTCTTCTTAAAGACACAAAACAGTCTGGTCTCTACAAGTCACGAAAGCTTCTTGAAAGTCTCTTATCACCTGCTATTGATATTGTGAAGCACCTGACACCTGAATCTCCCCTTAATGTGTACTTAGAGATCTTGGACTCCGCTTTCGGCACCGTTGAGGACGGAGATGACCTTTTCGCAAAGTATCTCAACACAATGCAAGATAATGGTGAGAAACCTTCAGCTTATCTACAACGGCTGCAGGTGATGCTGAACACCACCCTTGGGAGAGGAGGTGTAACTGCAAATGACCTTGACCGGCATCTTCTCAGACAATTTGTCAGAGGCTGCTGGGACAACATCCTGATAGCTGAACTCCAGCTAGAACGAAAGAAACAGAACCCACCTACTTTTGCTGAACTTCTCCTGTTGCTCCGCACAGCAGAAGATAAGCGTACTTCCAAAGCATCCCGCATGAAACAGCATTTCAATGTTTCAAAGCCACGAGTGTCTTCTCATTATCAAGGTATTTGTGTGCAGAGTGAAGAAGGCTGCAACCCATCTCAGCCAGCCCTTGATCACGGGTCTGAAATTCAAGACCTAAAGAAACAAATAGCTGATTTACAGTCCCAGCTCACACGTATCACACAGAGAGACAGTAGGAAGGCTAAATCAGCTGCCAGACCAGTAGCTCCCCAAACAGCTAGCACACATCCTCCAGCTATCACTCCAACATCTCAAAGGCTGCAGCCCCATAGCCGAGATGTAAACAACAACACAAGCAATAGACCAAGGCCCTGGTATTGCTTTAGGTGTGGAGAGGACGGACACATTAAGCCTCAGTGTGAAAGTGAGCCGAACTCATCTCTTGTAGCTGAGAAGAGGAAGCAGCTTAAAGAAAAGCAGTTAGCATGGGACATTAAAAATGGCGCTTCAAAGCCCGATCCTTTAAACTAGACCCAGTCCCTGTTGTGGGACAAACGGGGACTGAAACACAGACCAAGTGTCCCAAAAAGAAGCTGCATAGAGCCTGTATGTTCTCTCACACACAAAAACAGTCAGTGACCCTGCCGAAAGGTCTGATTGGAGCCAAGTGCACCGCACAAGTGACCATAGGTGACAAAGACTGCAGTTGCTTGCTGGATTCAGGCTCTCAAGTGACAACGATCCCCTACTCTTTCTATCTAGAGAACCTGTCTCACTTACCTATGAATTCCTTGAATGACCTGCTTGAGGTAGAAGGAGCCAACGGTCAAAGCGTCCCTTACCTTGGCTATGTTCAGGCTACCGTCAGATTCCCAAAGAGCTTGCTTGGAGCGGACATTGAGGTGCCCACGTTGGCTTTAGTTGTACCTGATATGCGCTCCACCTTGTCATCAGTGCTTATAGGCACAAATACTTTGGATGTCCTTTATGAAAAGTATGCAGACATCGCACCTCAGAACTATGAGTCTCTTCCTTATGGCTATAAAGTTGTCTTAAAGACCCTGGAAATCAGGAAAAGGCATTCTGTTGATTCCAGCCTGGGAGAGGTGAGGCTTCATAGTAAAGACTTTGAGACCATTGCAGCTGGACAGACCAAGGTCCTTGAAGGATCAGTGAGCTGCAGGACACCTGATGTTGGAAAGTGGGTGATGGTAGAGTCACCAAAGTCACCTTCCCTGCCAGGTGGCATCCTGGTGACAGATGGCTTGGTAAGTCTACCACCAAAGCTGCCACACTGCATACCAGTCATGCTCAAGAACGAGTCACACCATGACATCACCCTGTCCCCAAAGGCTGTGATAGCAGAGATACACGCTGTCAAGAGTGTTCAACCTGTCGAGACCCCTAACTCAGACCCCCCCATAAAACCTGACCAAAACCCAAATCTCAACCTTGACTTCGCTGACTCTCCTGTACCCAGTGAGTGGAAAGAGAGGATAACTGAGAAACTGAGTTCCATGCCGGAGGTGTTTGCACTGCACGACCTTGATTTTGGCCGCACTGATAAAATAAAACACCACATAAACCTCAGTGACGAGACGCCATTTAAACATAGGCCGAGACCTATACACCCCCAGGACATAGAGGCTGTGCGGACCCATCTCCAGCAACTCCTTGATGCAGAAGTCATCCGTGAATCAGAGTCGCCTTTCTCCTCGCCGATTGTAGTCGTCAGGAAAAAGAATGGCGATGTCAGACTCTGCATCGACTACAGGAAATTGAACACCCAAACAGTGAAAGATTCATATGCCTTACCTAATCTTGAAGAGTCCTTCTCGGCGCTAACTGGGTCCAGGTGGTTCTCAGTGCTCGATCTTAAATCAGGTTTCTATCAAATAGAGATGGAGGAAGCAGACAAACACAAAACTGCATTCGTCTGCCCACTAGGATTCTTCGAATTCAACAGGATGCCTCAGGGGATAACTAACGCCCCTAGCACGTTCCAGAGGCTTATGGAGCGTTGTATGGGAGAGTTGAACTTGAAGCAAGCCCTAGTTTTTCTTGATGACCTCATCGTCTTCTCCTCGACACTGGAGGAACATGAGGAAAGGTTGATGCGCGTGCTCAACCAATTGAAAGAGTTTGGCTTGAAACTGTCGCCAGGGAAGTGCAAGTTCTTCCAAACCTCTGTAAAGTACCTCGGCCACATCGTGTCTGAAAAGGGCATCGAAACTGATCCTGACAAAGTAGCAGCATTAAAAACCTGGCCGAAACCAAACAACCTGAAAGAGTTAAGAACCTTCCTAGGTTTCTGCGGTTATTACCGCAGGTTCATTAAAGACTACTCGAAGATTGTGAAGCCGCTCAATGGGCTCACCGCTGGCTATCTGCCGCTGAGAAAGCGCACTAAAACCACAGTGAACCCTGAGAAATACTACAACCCAAAGGACATCTTTGGTGACAGATGGACGCCTGCTTGCCAGGCAGCGTTCGACACTATAATCGAAAAGCTGACAGTTGCACCCATCCTCGGGTTTGCTGATCCCAAGCTCCCCTACATTTTACACACAGATGCGAGCACCTTGGGCCTAGGTGCTGCCCTCTACCAGGAGCAACAGGGTCAGAAACGAGTTGTTGCTTATGCAAGTCGAGGCCTGTCGAAATGTGAGTCCAGGTATCCGGCGCACAAATTAGAATTTCTCGCCCTTAAGTGGGCGGTAACAGAGAAATTCCAGGACTACCTGTATGGGAACACATTCGTTGCTGTCACCGATAGCAATCCATTAACATACATTCTTACATCTGCTAAGCTCGACGCCACAAGCTACAGGTGGTTGGCCGCTCTGTCGACGTTCGATTTCCAGCTACAATACAGAGCCGGTAAGCAAAATCAAGACGCGGACGGGCTGTCCAGGCGCCCTCATCGCAGATTGCCTGATGACACATCATCACAAAAAGAGTTGGAGAGGATACAACAATTCACAAAAAGACACCTGTCAGAGGCAGATTATGCACACCTGAATGAAAACACCATCAAGGCCATCTGTGAGAAGCACTTGGTTCACCAAGTGATCAACAACCACTCTGGGGAAACATCACCCAGCACCATCTTGGTTGTGTCACTTGCCCATCACCCGAGAGCTGTCCCACAAAGCTTTGAAGAGGAGGATCAGCTTGGTGGCTTACCTGTTGTCTCCTCGTTAACACCAGCTGAACTAAGAGATAAGCAAAATGCTGACCCCTGCATTCGTGAAATACTTAGGCAAGTGGAGTCGGGAGAGAAATCCCCACCATCCTTGAGGAAGGAACTTCCTGAGCTTGGTCTCTTATTAAGAGAGTCAAACAAACTTGAGGTCTTTAATGGTGTTTTGTATCGCAAGCGTCAAGAAGGTGCTCAGACCCACTACCAGCTTGTGCTCCCTGAAGCCCTGAGATCTCTAGTCCTCAAGAGCCTCCACGACGACATGGGCCACATGGGCACAGAGCGCACCTTAGACCTCGTCCGGAAGCGTTTCTATTGGCCCAAAATGTCAGCCGAGGTGGAAATTAAGGTCAAAACCTGCAACCGCTGCATACGACGTAAGACCATGCCAGAGAAAGCCGCACCACTTGTCAACATCGTGGCTACAAGACCACTCGAGCTTGTGTGTATGGATTTTCTCAGTGTGGAGCCGGACTCCAGTAACACCAAAGACATTCTGGTCATTACCGACCATTTTACGAAATATGCAGTGGCAGTCCCCACCTCGAACCAGAAAGCCAGGACAGTGGCCAAGAGCCTGTGGGATCACTTTTTCGTCCACTATGGCATCCCTGAAAAACTCCACAGCGACCAAGGTCCCGACTTTGAGTCCCGAACAATAAAAGAACTGTGTGAGCTCATTGGCACTCAAAAGATAAGAACCACCCCTTACCATCCGAGAGGGAACCCTGTAGAACGGTTCAACAGGACCCTGCTCAATATGTTGGGAACCCTTGAGAACCAGAAAAAGAGTCACTGGCGGGAATACGTCAAGCCATTAGTGCACGCCTACAACTGTACTAAGAACGAGACAACTGGTTTTACCCCTTACGAGTTAATGTTCGGACGCCAGCCAAGATTGCCAGTTGACCTAGCCTTTGGCCTACCAGTCAACCACCAGCCAGGCTCACACTCGCAATATGTCCGCAATTTGAAATCCCAACTCGAAGACAGTTACAGAGTAGCAACTGAAAATGCTAAAAAGACAGCCAATCGCAACAAAGTGAGGTTTGACAAACATGTTGTCGACTCCACCTTGAAGGAAGGCGACAGAGTTTTGGTTCGGAATGTCCGCCTTAGAGGCAAGCACAAGTTAGCCGACAGGTGGGAGTCCGACGTGTATGTTGTCCTGAGACAGTCTGGAGACGTCCCAGTGTATGTTGTGAGACCCGAGACGAGAGATGGTCCACAAAGAACTCTTCATCGTGACCTCCTGCTGCCGTGCGGTTTCCTTCCTGTGACCCCAATCGAAAGTGAAACTAACCCACCAAAGGCAGTAAAGCGACCAAGAACTCGTCAACATCCTAAAAATGACTGTTCAGATGAGGCTGATGGGGATGAATCCCAATCTGACTCTGAGGAGTATCATTATGATGGCCACAGAAACCTAAGAGTGGAAACGCTAGGTTTCAATCCAACCCCTGAACCCATGGAGCACTTAACAGAACGGATTGAACCGGAGCCTTCGAAAGAGTTGACTGCTACTGAGCAAGATCCTTCAGATGTAGCCAGAGCTTTCCCTGAGGATGTTCCGGTAGAGACTTGTGACCTGAACTTACCCGATCCTGCAGACTATGACTTACTTGATCCTGAAGAGAGCAGCTCAACCGCTGGGCAGGAAACTGGAAACCTACCTGAGGAAGATCTGGATAATGTCCATCCCTCTACTCAACCCGCTCAGGAGAGCAAAGAAAACATGACTGCGTTGGACCAAACTGACAACCAGACTGAAAGCGACTGTTCTAAACGACCTATCAGGGACAGAAAAGCGGCTAAAAGACTGACTTATCCTGAGCTAGGGAACCCGTTGGTTACAATAGTTCAGTCTTTATTTCAAACCTTGAGTGATGTGTTTACGGACTCCCTTGAAGAACCTAGCTTTCCAAAAACCCCTCGAGTTATGACCGTATAGATTAAAAATGCACAGGGACGTGCATTAGGTAAAGAGGGGAGGATGTAACCCATGTTAAAATATGACATAATTAAGAATAAATAGTTGCATGAATAAATAAGTTTAAAAGTTAAAAGTGTTTCATTTAATGTAAATTAATCTCTCAGAGTTAATTAAAACTGTTAATACAACAATAATTTAATGTTGAGGATTAAAAGTATGTCAACAGAAAATTCACGTCGCTGCCCCTTTAAGAGACGAGTGACGCTAGACGCAGCACCTGAGAGACACTGGATCAGATACTTGAGGGAGAGAGCAGAGGAGAAACCAGAGATAAGGAGCGGTTGTTAATACGCAGAGAAAAGACTGAAAAAGTTGATTTTTGCAGTTGAAAAACATAATTTGCCTGGTCGGGAACTGACAAGGGATTTTATGAGAAGTAAGCCACCCCGGTTTTGGTGAGTTTTGTGTTTGTTTTCTTGCAAATTTACCGTGTTGTATTTTTTTTCTCTGGCAGAGAGCCAACGCTAAACACGAAGCTGTTAGCAAGCACATGCTTTGCCATAAACTGTTAACCAGTTAATATTATGGGTTTGTGAAGACTGTGAATGTTATAAAAGTGTCTGTACGCTGTGTAAATGAAAGATATGTGTAGTAGTTGTGTGGGAGACGGAGTCGTGAGTTAAGAGACCGCTCCGCCGCCATTTTGAGGTGAAAAAGCACCGTAGCAGTAACGTTACAACTTGGAGACTGTGAAATAATTACTTGTGTGATTTGAGGATTTAAAAGAGATTTATTGTGTTTATGACCTGTTACACAGGTCAGGTTTTTTGCTTGGTTTGAAGCTCGGTCGGAGCGAGGACTGGTCTGCACTGTGCGGGAGTGCACATGCACACACGGGATCCAAGATGGCGGGCTAGACCCAGATCTTCATCTCATCTTCTCCATCGCATCAGTGAGAAAATCTTCTGCATATGGTGACTCGCTGCCAGAGTGGTAGGAGTATCAGGAATTATTTTTTTGAACTGAACTGAGAACCTATTGGATTATTATTTTTTGGACTGAATCGAACTGAAACTTTTCATTGAACTGAACACTCGAACGCACATTTGGACTCGAACTTGAATTGAAAGTGTCATACTTTTGTTTGTATATTGGGTTCATATATCTGGATGTGATTTGAAATGATTGTGGTCCACTTTGATTTAATTGTGTAATTGAAGGTATTGTCTTGCCTGTAAAGGAAAAGGGAAAAAAAGAGTTAACTCAGGAACAAAAGGAATTCCGAAATAGGTGTAACCAAAGTAAAAGAAACTGGTCCAGTTTAACTTGATTAGCTTGACAAAAATAGCTTGGGTGAACCAAAGAACAAAAAGGGTGAAATGCATTTTCATTTATTATATTTACCTCAATATTAAGAACCTGCAGGGTATTCTTCTGTTGTGTACTGTATTATATATGTGTGTTTTGCATTCAGTAAATTGCCGGCCTTTTGTATTTAAAGCAATGGTCTCTGGTGTAATTATTTTTGCTCCCCACTCCTTAGAACCTAGAACTAGTCCAGCGGCGCAGTAAGTGGTGTGATACCGGTGCTACATTTATAATGATCAATAAGAAGTTTTTGGTTAGTTTGAATGTACAAAATCATGAATGTAGCCTGATTGTAGCTCAATGCTGAAATCTTGTATCATAACATATAAAACAAATGTAAAGCCTCAGAGCTTCTTTGATTATTAACAGTATGTTAGTGACGACAGAAAGGTGATAATTCGCTATCAGACTGACAAGGCTCCAAAAGTTGCTGTTTCTATGATGTATTCTTCTGTTAAATGATAAGAGGCTCACTTTAAACAATATTATTGATAATAATAATAATTAATGATGATGAGAAGAGGTAGAAAGATGGCGTACTGAAAAGTTCTGTAGATGGTTGATTATTTTAAAAGAGTAAAACTTGAGTGAAGCTTGGCAGAAAAAGGAACAGTTTGATTTCATAGACTGAAAATTACATTGAAAAGACAAAACACATTTTAGGTGTGAATAGAACAGCTGTTCAGATCCTCCTCCTGTAAAACACTGTTGGTCAAGTATTTAAACTTGATATCTGTATTAGAGAACATGGTGTGGGGTGAAGCTGTAAATCTTATCTTATTTTCTTAGCACGTGTCAAGTAAAATGCCCTGTAACATGTTTCACAAATTACAAATTGTCATACATTTCATTATGTGCATGTCCAATGAACTGAATTTGCAATGAATTAAAAAAAACTTTTCATTTCAATATCATCTTGTCTCTAGGATGGGATGCTGATATGTCAGCAATTTTGTTGCTGCTGCACCTCCACCCCCCAACCTCATGAGGCCAGAAGAAGGGCGCCAAAATCAGCTCAGCTCAAGCGGCCAATCGTGTTGTGATATATCTTCACATATTTACTTTTGTATTTAAAGCAGGCTGTTGTGGTACAAAATTACATAATGTGTATAACATACAGCTCCTCTTTGTCCTTACCTGAATGGCAAATGTTCCCACTCCCCCAGATCCTCCGAGTATCGGAATCCTGCAGGGATGCGTAGATGCACACGAGAAAAAAATAATTAAATAGAGGAAATAAAATATGGAAAAAACTCAGGAAGAGCTACAGAGGAGGGATTCCCCTCCCTGGATAGACAGACAGGCAATAGATGTGGCATGTACAGAGCAGAAATACAAAATCACAGTTTGATTTTTGCATTGACAAACCACCTGATACAAATTTCCATGAATGAAATGTACCATGAATGTGTCAACAGTGTTGTCTACACTATTGTTGCACAGACTCCCCCTCATTAGGACTAATGTCAAATGTGTGCGTGCGTGCGTGTGTGCGTGTGTGCGTGTGTGCGCGTGTTGCGGGGAGCTAAATGATGGACTCCATAACGTACATCATTTCATTTTAGGGTGAACACTTAGGTTAGGGCAGGATTTAGGAAAGTGTTGCTCAGGGTTAGGCTCTGCCTGCCTGCCTGCCTTTTAAATTTGGAGGTAGAAACACATGTTTTATACACTGGCGATGAAAGTGTGTCACTGACTAAAACCACAATCAACAAAAGGGAAACGTATTTGGCTTACTAACTCCACACACATAGAAGTCAACCTCAACACTAAAGTGAGAAATTTGCTGCAGCACTAACAACATTAGCTCAAAACAACAATGTATCAATTAGATGAAAAGTACCTCATTGGCACTTAGTACCACAAACTCAGCCAAGCTGCCCTGCTTCCACAGTGGGATAGCTGACCAAACCTGAGGGAGACACAGTAAAACCACAACCATTAACCAAAGACATAAACAATTGTGTGTCATCATTTCTATACAGTCAATTCACATTTGTTAAGGATGATGAGGTCGTATGGTAATGAATCAAATCTCTACGGCAAGCAATTCATAATAAAGGATCCAAGTTAAATTTTTGTTAAATAAAGCTTTTATAGCATCAATCTCTTGTTTGTGTATTTCCATAAATAATTTTCATTCAACTTTAGTACCATAGTTTTCCCATGATAACCCCCACAATTTGAGAACCACTGGTCACACCTGTTATTTTTGTGTCTTTATTATGCAAACAGAATAGATTTGAGAGCAAAACTTTCCACACTGCAATTCAAAAATGTATTAATGCAAATCATAAGGTTAGCTCGTTGTTGAGCTGCATCTTGTGGATGGAACCGACGCTGAAAGATGTAAGACACGTCTCTATTGGCCAGTGCCAATCGGAGTGACTGCTAGGCAGCACCCACTTTTAAGGTCTATGGAGAAGACGGCGGGAGCGGAGCATGGATATATAGACACATAATCAATGCACAGGTATGTTTACAAATAACTTGTGTTAGTAATAGCAAGAATATTATGTTTGAACTGACGCATGTATTTATACTTGCTTATCTGATATGGTAATGGGTAAAAAAGACATATAACTTTGTCAGCCCATAGCTACTGATTGATTGCATAATAAAGACATACAAATAACTCCATATGTTTCTGTTTCTGTCATGGAATATTTTCTTGAAAATGAATCAAGAACTTTTAGGTCAAATTTAATCAAACAATGATTCAGTTTTTTAAAGCAGCTATCAGGAACTTTCATTTTTGATGGATTCTGGTGGTCCCTGTGGACCAAAGCAGTGAGTATATTGCATTTGTTTTTTTTTATCTATCTATCTAAATAGCCATTTCACTTGCTGATGGTCTTCTTTGTGTATGTAGGTTATTATGACCTACATACACAAAGAAGACCGTCGGCATTAAACAGACTTTTTCACAACCAGTTAAAACGTACTTGTAGTACATTTAATATACAATATTATCAATAAAAAAAACTCCAAGGTAGCTAATATCAAAACCAATTGTTGATTGAAGTTTACACTGGCTTAATAAGACTTGATGTTATCTCACAGCTTTGTGCAAAAGTTCTATTTCAAGTGTTTTTTGGGGCTGAGAGGTGGAAAAGCATTGAGTCATGTCGTATTTCTAAGACAGGTTGACATGACGGTGCATAATTTTGGCAGAAGGATCGCTATGACAAAGCGAACACAGTGGCCAAGAATGGATAAACTTGGTCATCGACAATAGGCAGACACAGTGTGGTGATGATTATCAGCTGGAATTACAGAGCTTGAAGTCAGCCAAAAAACACTCCCACACTATTACACCACCAGTTGCTCGCACCATTGACATGCTGACACATTGACTTGCTAAACACTGATTTAGCGGTGTCCTCAGAAATGAGGATTCATCAGGACAGGTGATCTGTTTGCACTGTTTTAAGAAGTGACGTTATACCTTGAGAAGAGTGTCTGGGCTTTCCTATGAACCACGGTCGGTACAGGTGTTTGTATCACAGGTTGATCTGGACGTCTCTCGCTTTGCCACAGCTGACTGACGTCACGCTGAGTTCGGGCTGGATGTCAACGTGCTCTGTAGACTCTTTGACGAGCAGGCTGTAGGACATTATAATACAGGTTTCACATCGACTTGACTTCGGTTTAATAACTATGTATGCGGCTGGGAATGGTGGCTTTCATTCAGTAACCATTTGAACGCTGTGCGGAATGAAAGATATACTCGATGATAACAGGTGTCACAAGTTAACCTGGACGCAGCGCACTCAACGCCACAGCTAACGGCGGTCTCCACGCTACTCTCGAGCCGCTCGGCGTGAACAAATGCCTCAGACTGTTCCACCCGTGAGTTGTTTGTGAGTGCAGACATTCACGACAAAGCCCGAGAACACACACTTTTGGACGATTTATAGACAGTTGCGTTTTTTCGGACAGGCATCGACACAGTCACCTACACCGTCACTGTGTGCTCTGTAACGCTCGTCTAACAGTGGTCTGCAGGTCGCAGCCCCCGGCATCTCCGTGTGGAATAGAAGTGTTCAAGCCACGTCAAAACGAATATACATATACATGACTTGGATCGATGAGCAGGGCGATCGATATGTTTTTCCCGGTTAGCGGACATGGCCGAGGACCCCTCTCCAGACGGGATTCTCAAGCCACACCTCCAGCACATCTGGGACCCTTGTCAGTTGAAATGAACGCCAGTTAAACTGTCACACAGGTGTTGCTAGCACTGAACCTTCGTGATTTATTAAGTTGAATTAACCACCTGCTGTGCACTAAGTGTTTTACAGAACACATCTTTGCAATCTTAAAAGCTTAAATACTGTCAAATAAAAAAGCAACTGCGCAACTGTAAATTAGCAGTGCTTTCAGTCCCTGTTACCTGCAGGAATAATTCAAGCGTACAGCCTGTGAATCACTTAACAAACGCCTTAATAACGACGACTACCTTCTGACTATAAACATTTTATTTTTATATAAACATGTCTAACTAATCCTTTCGAAAAAATGAAGTGTTTCCAAAGTTTATGCTCATTTCGACTCAACGTCCTCTCCTGAAACATGCCACTTCCTCGACCGGTGTCTCTGACAGCGCTCAGCTATTACACCAATCAGAGCGCGGTTTCCTCAACAGCAGTCCAACCACATAGAGCGGCGTTGGATGTCTATTATCGAAACAAACATGGCGGCCTGCTAGTGACGCCCACTGTGGCTGTGTCCGAATTCAGGGGCAGCATCCTTCGGAGTGCGTATTTGAAGTGCAATTACGTCACTACACCGCGCGAAGCCTGTCCAAATTCAAAGTGTGCTCCAAATGCTCCCCACGAATGCCTCCTTCTTTTGCCTGTTCCTGGAGGACACACCGCTACTATCCTTCGCGGCTACAAATTGCCCAAGATTCATTGCGCGCCCAAAGAGAAGAAATAAATAAATAAATAAATAAATAAATAATGGCGATCTCAAGTGGCGCAGATCTCTCATTTAAATGTAAGTATTGGTTCTATACTCAGTTTTTACTCATTTTATTGTCAAACGCCAGATATGTTAAACTTCAAGGGACCTCAAAATATCAGTTAAAATACGTTGGTAATGCTCAACTTAATGCCTTTTACTTTCAACCGTTAGACGTTCAGAGGTTGACTTATATCTTATATCGTATTGTGACTGTGGAGATGTTATAGACTCGTTTTACTTCATGTAGCCTACATAAATGGACCAAGATAAACAGATTTAGATCAGGCTGTGATCCGTGTAAAGTCTAGTTGGAATAAAGAGCAAAGTTTATGATTATCCTTATGATGACCATATATATATATATATATATATATATATATATATATATATATATATATATATATATATATATATATATATATATATATATATATTGCCACAAACATGTTTTACATTTCATTGTGTTTTAGGGAGCAAACAGAGAGCTTCATCACTGTCCTAGGTCAGAACAACATTAGTTCACAGGGCGAAACATTCCGCCGGCTTTTTGTAAATCTTTGCATCCCCGTGTTCATGTGATCTTGTGTTTCTCTTGCTTCGAGGATGAAGGAGGACATGAGGCTGCAGAGAGGATGGAGAGGCTCTTCTCTGATCCAGAGGACAATTCTTACATTATAGCTGTTATTTAGTTACTGTATGGGTTCTTTTTATATTATTTGTTCATAATTGTTCATTTTATATAATTCATGAAATAAAATATTGTTGTATTGCTACACGTTGTCTATTCCATTCAGTATTTACAGCTTAAGTACAATTTATAACAGCAAACGGCATCAAGTGCTACTTTTTAGGGACAACAAGGGATTGAATGTTTTCATTTATTATTAAGGTCTAAACATTTACAACTATTTACAAAATTACTGCATAAATAACTATTTACAGATTAGTATTCACTATTAACAAAAACAATTATTATTAAAAACAATATTAAAACAGTTACAGATGATGGACAGTAACAGGCTGAGCAGGAGTCCCTGCAGTGCTACTGGGCTGGATGGTGCCAGCGGGACATCATCTGGGTCGGTACTCAGGGTGTTTGGGGGTCCAATCTCCTCTGTCCACCACCTCGTCCATCAACTGGGTCTGCAGTTCTGACTCGATCCACGGCTGCCATGTCACTGAGAATGTTTTAAGAAAGAGGCAAGAATTATAATTTCATACTCTAATTATAATCATAATAATCATAATAAATTACAACAAACAAAAACTATCTACCAAACATTTTAAATATGAATAACGCCTTTAAAATCATAATAAAACCATATGTGGCGATCAGCAGTTTACATGTCAGCATTAACGTAATGTATCGGTATGTTAATGACCCCAAACTGTTAGCTAGCTAATAATGATAATAGAGTGGCGAAGTCCCGCCCCATCCGGTGGACCCTATGGGACCTCTGTGATCGTAAAATATGCATGGGATTGAATGGACAGAAAGTAATTATTTTCTGGTCCCAGTCGTTATATGCCTTGGATTACACAAATGTTGTTTGTGGGTTTAAATGATATTTTTTCACGTCAAGAGTTTGACAGTTTATTGTGCATTTGTTCAGTTAAAGGCTGTAGAGAAAAAACGATGAGAAAGACTACATGTCGCGTATGTGACGTCACTTCATCAACTTTTCCCTCCGCTGTCAAGTGGCTCAGTCAAGGTCCCTGTATTTCAAGATGCTGGTGTGTTTTGTACCAGTCCTTATTCGAGTAGGAACGGCTGTTGTTTCTTTCGGATCCATTCAGATGTGAAGAATCGCTGGCTCAAATTGATCAGGTAGGAGATTTTTACATGCGAATTTAGCAAAGATAACTTAGCTGCTACTCAGCTAGCAGCTAACAATTGACGTAAGCTAACGCTAACTTTAACATTAAGTTTAGCCTTAATTTTCATAGTTTCAGTTCATCCTTATCCTTATCATTATTTTACGCAGTTGAAAGAAAAAGAGTGAACCTTCTGAAATAGTGTGAATTTCTGCATGTATGATGGTGCAGATGTTTTATGCATGACTGCTCATACAGTGTGACATGTTATTAGCGCAAGAAAAAATTGTCCCGCTTACACTGTATTCATTGAAAACCCTCAAGCCAGTGCTCCTGGTGACAATCAGCTATCCACAGGTCACATTTTTATGACCAATCAGTGCAGAAAACCACACAATTCCAAAGGGTGCATATACTCTGATAGCCATACGTTTCAACTGACTGTGTAAGAGTAATTTGGCTTCAGAGTTGTGATGAAGGTAGTGAGAAACATATAATGATAACATTTACTTTTTAATCCACTCTTGTAATCTTGTAAATTTAAATACAAAATCAGACAGATCAGAGAGAGTCGAAAGGGGACCAGCAGCCAGCCTTGCATGAAATTCTCCTGGATTGTTTTTTGCCTAGAATTAGACCAATAACACTAATACACAAATGATTACTGCAACCGTGTCTGAATCAGTCTTTAAAGAATTAATAAAAGGGATTTACTCATCCTTCATCAGACTTTAAAAGAAATCATTCTGCTTTGTTCCCTTTCTCTCTTTTTGCAGGAACAGCTAAAGCCCCCAACCAGGACTGATGGACACAGGAATTTTCAGGTCAAGTGTTTTATTAATTCTACTGCATCACAGCAATGTCAGCATACACAGCAGTATCTACAACTTACCAGTGACCAAATTAAGCACTTAACAACCACAAACATGTCCACAAGTCTCCCAGTCACTCAAATTGTGCACAATGCACCACCCCATGTCAATCATATTACACGCAATATGTGGGATGGTGCCTTGTGCATATGTCGTGACTTTTCATTACGGCATTATTAATGCAATTAATTATTTAAGCACCAATCAGACCTCACATGAACGTTTACACACCAAAAATGTAACAGTGTAGCTTGTTAAGTGAGTTTAAGTGAGCATCAATTCCATTTTTATCACAAGTTTATGTTTTCTATATTCTTCTCTGCTCAGCACCATCATATCCTGTTCTTGTGTGTCCTGCTTGCAACTCAGCGCCTAGGATTTGTATACCATTTCAAATAAATTCAGTTGACTGTAGTTATGACCTTGAGCTGTGTTTCTTTGAGTCAAAAACAATGTTTGTGTTTAAAAGCAATCAGACACAGCCTTTAACAGAGAGCAAGCTTACTTTATTCCCAATGTGAAAGATGACAGTCATTTATTTATGTTGTTTATTTCGGGCATGTCAATTCATCATCATCACATTTCATCATTGTTCAATAATACAATACACATGGCCGAAAGGGAAAAGCAGGAGAAGCTAAAGCTTATCTAGTCCCGCCCCCATTACCCACAGGATAAAATCTTCATCCTAATCTTTTCTTATAGATTACCTGCATTACCTGCATTAGTGTTTATAACTTAGACTTTATTCAAATCCTCAAGTTCAATATTCATGTCAGATAAATTGTATGGGCTGTGAGTGTGATTTAATATGTTATCACCACAGACACTCAATTGTAAAAATCTTACCTGATGTTTCAATGGCTAAACTATGATATTAAGCCTAATTGCATAGATATAATTACAGTGTAGTGTAGTGTCTTTTGCAGTGTACAAAAGACTGGCAAAACAGTGTCTTGTACATGTCGCACATGATGTGTCCATCTTATGAGATGTTTGCTCCGGACGTCTCCAGAAGAGTGAGAAAACGATACTCCTCAGAGCCATCTTCAAGCACACCGCTTGAAGGGACCATGCTGAAGCTCACGATGAGGGTCATGTCTTCACTGTCCTGGCACGACTCTAAGGGGAAAAGGAAAACAAAACGCATATGGAAGAATATAGGACTAACACCACTCACTAATAGGAAATGATAACACACTGACCATGACGAGGGCGTTTGATGCATACAGTTATCGTAACTGGAGCTTCATTTAGCTACTCGAGCCACGGCAGTTAGCTGGCTAGCAAAATATGTGAGATGATTCAGACTGGGTTTGGATATATTAGTACTTGCATGTTCTGCTGGGTATAACAGACGCTAAAGGAATTTGCTAACTCTCTTATCGAGAGCTTAAGTTAGCCACTACACTACAGCACTTGCAATTAGCTAGCTAGTTAACGTTAGCTAGCGAAGTCGTAACACTCACCGAAACCTTGTAACGATGCTCCCTGCGACTCGCGTGGACAAGACCGAACATCTCCCCATCGGCATGGCTGCAGCTCTCTACATGCCCCGACTTATAATGATGTTCGGCTCTTTCTAGGCTGTTATCCGCCCCTTGGAAAAAAGCGGTGAAGTAGTGCAGAGAGATCGCCAGAGAGCGGGTGGTGACGTACATCATTCGCGTCGAGAGCAGCGAAGGGCTGTAGTTCACAAAGCGGCCTCACACAAAACCTAACATTATCAAGCTCCTTCGCGCTAAATTGTAGTAATCTTTGTATGGAAAATTATCTTTAAAAACCACAAACAACATATGTGAAATTCATGGCACAATTCAAACGGGACCAGAAATTATTTGGTATCTCTCCATTGACTGCCATTCATAATAATTCGCATCTGAGGTCCCATGTACCGGAAACTGAAGGGCGTGACTTCGCCACTCTATATTGATAACATTATGTTGGTTCAATAAAAGGTTTACCTCTCCACGGTCCTCTCAGCCGGAGATAAACCAGAGCCGCTTCTCCTCTTCCTCCACAAGCAGGAGGATTAAAAAGGAAATCAGGAATTCCTGCAGCTCAAACAGATCTGACAGTCAGACTTTACTCTTCTTGTCACTTTCGCGGACCTGGGCTGAATAAATAGTGACGTACGGGTCGGGGCGGGATCATCTGGTGACGCAACCAGGAAATGCTGCGAAGGGTACACTGTCCAATTTCACAACAGGCTGACGCGGCCTGCAGGTCTCTCTGAAGGACCCTGCCTCTGCTGGCGGCGAAGGATGGGTCCTTGAAGGATGCTGCCCTTGAATTTGGACACAGCCTGTGTGAAGGTTGCTGTCAATTTGAAAGATTGTCACAAAAATGCTGCAAATATGCTCGGCTTAACAATAAGAGAGGTTAGTAGGCCTACGTGTGTTCACTTGCTCTTCGAGCTCAGTTCTCCGTGTTTGTCTGCTCCAGTTAGATGCATAGTAGACGCTGTTTGCTGTCAATTCATATAAGTCAAAGTGAAATAATATAGAATTTCTGATACTTTATCTCCTTGACTGGTAATAGCTAAAACATATTGTCAGGCAGGTGTTTAAAAAAGTGTCTCTCTGGTTGAGGAAGTTGTATTACGTAGTTTTATGAATATGTTATAGCGAAAGTTTTAAGTTAAAAAAATAAAACTACTAACCTGCTTTCCTCTCTTGCATAAACTGAACAATTCAAAATTCATAAACATAACAATAACACTACTTAAATGTGCTTCGTGGTTGTGAAGAATTAAAAAGTATGTTTTACCAAAGTAAAATAAGCAATAGTTGTATTTAAGTTGTAGTAAGTATTAGAAATAGTAGTAAAGTAGTAGTAAAGTAGTAAAGTATTTAAAAACTCATTATGCAAAATAACCCCAAACAGTGTTTTGTGGTTTTATATTTATTCTTAGCATTAAACTACTATATGAATGATGAGTTAACAGAGAAAAAGCATTTTAATGCAGTCAAGGTGGGCATGATATGGACTATTGTCTTTATTTGGAAAGTCATTTGTATCAAACTGTTAAATTAATGTAGTGGGTAAAACAAAAAACATTTACCACTGAAATTTAGTGGAGGAGAAATACAAAATAGTAATAGGGTAAAAATTTAAAATACTCAACTGAAGTACCCCAACATTGTTCTGTAATATGCCTTTTTCATGGAAGGCATTTCACAATAAGAAGGAAGAAGAGCACAGCAGTAAATGATATAGTTAATTGAGATGGAATTCCATTTAGCTGCTTCAATTTCAGGGTACTAGTATGCTGGCCCATTGTCATCAGTAACACACTTTTCCTGCAATGACAAGTCAACTTGTCTGCTGTGAAAAAAGACCTATTGAGTAAAAGAACTGAATTACATTACTGCGTTATTATTATTTTCCAGGTATCTTTAGCACTCAGAGAGGGAAAAATCTCCCCAACAGAGCTTTGCAGGAAGTGTCTGAACCACATCAAGAAAACACAACATCTTAATGCATACATCACTGTGACAGAGGAGTCAGCACTGAAGCAGGTTCAAGAGTCAGAAATCAGACTGCTGCAAGGTATGAACATGTGAGTGTTTCTATATATTCTGTGTAGAGTCATATTTGATACTGTAACTGTTTGTTACTGTTTACCCTCAGGTGCCCCCAAAGGTCCTCTAGATGGAATCCCCTTTGCAGTCAAGGACAACTTCTGCACAGAGAATATCAAGACCACATGTGCTTCCAGGATGCTGAAAGGTATGTATAAATCTCAGTATGTACAACTGATCTATTTTCCACTCTGTGTCAGTCCAGTAATAATAATCTACCATTACTTTTGCTTCAGACTACACCCCACTCTACAATGCTACAGTGGTCCAGAAGCTCTTAGACCAAGGAGCTGTTCTCATGGGGAAGACCAACATGGATGAGTTTGCTATGGGGTAAGGCCATTGTAGTGTCAGAATGAATAGCTTTCTACTCACAGCCAGATTTTAGTAACAGCTAGTTACAAATGTAACTTTTTTTATTAATTGATTGATAGGGCTGGAAAAACAGTGCATTTTGAATTAATAAATAGTTTTATTTCGGTTACAATATAAAAATACTTAAATTATGTGCAATCAACTGACAAAATATTATCATACATGCTTCCACTAAACATTTTCTCACAAAAAAATGTTAAACAAACTCTGTAACCGAAAAAGGAAAAGGCTGAAGCCGAGGCTTATTTTTGCCTATCTTGTGCAATCCATAAAATAACCCAGAATGTCAGTAATACAAAGAAGAAGAAGAAGAAGAAGAAGAAGAAGAAGAAGAAGAAGAAAAAACATAACAAAAATGTACTCTAAATTCTTCTTCTTAATCATTTCAGTCATCTTACATTGTAATCCTTAATTATTTTACCTTTCAATGTTTTTTTGAAACTCAACAGTGATCTACACAATTTCAATTCATCACTAAGTCCATCTATATTTAACAATAGTTCTCACTTTGCATATTTCAAAGACACACAACCCTCTTAATTTATATTTTTTTTCTCTTAATTTAAAGAAAATGTTGAATACAGGTGGGAAGACTTTTATTCTTTGCTCGAAATAGTATTTCTAATGTTTTTATGTATACAATGTCTAGGAATTTTAAGATGCCAGACTTTATAAATAATTTATTAGTGGTTTCGCGATAGGAAGCTTTATTAATTATTCTGATAACTCTTTTCTGGAGTTTAATTATAGGGTCTATATATGTCCTGCATGTATTTCCCCAAACCTCTACACAATATGACATATATGGCATTATAAGTGAGAAGGATAATATACGCAGACATTTATTGTTCACATTACTTTGTAAATAATGCCAGTAGATTTAGATACTTTCTTTTTAATATATTCTATATGTGGCTTCCAACTGAATTTAGTTTCATATACTTTTTCAATTTTTACTCCATTTAGGAATATTTTAATTTCACAATTAGCCCTAACACCACCAAACACCATAAATTTTGTTTTATTTTCATTTAATGATAATTTATTAATATCAAACCATTCTTTTAACATGATCAACTCCTTTTCTACTATTGACAACAATTCTTTAATGTCTGCTCCTGAACAAAATAAAGTTGTATCATCCACAAATGTAACGAATTTTAACTTATTAAATTCTTTACAAATATCATTCAAATAAAGTATAAATAACTTAGGTCCCAATACCGAACCCTGTGGCACACCACAAGTTACTTTTCCAAAGTGTGACACAGTATTATTAATTTTTACATACTGAAACCTATTATTTAAATAACTTCTTATCCATTTTAGTGTAACACCTCTTATTCCATAACGCTCCAATTTCTGCAGTAGTAAGGAATGATTAATTGTATCAAACGCTTTACGTAAATCAACAAAAACACTTACAGCATATTGTTTCTTATCTATAGCATAGCCGTAACTATATTTTCTACAAATTCCATCCCTGCTAAGGATGTTGATCGGTTGCTCCTAAACCCATATTGATGGTCACTCAGTAACTCATATTTCTCCATAAAATTATCCAGTCTGTTTACAAACAATTGTTCAAGTATTTTTGAAAACTGAGGTAGCAAAGACACAGGTCTGCAATTTGATATAATATGTTTATCACCATTTTTATAGCTTGGGACCACCTTAGCCATTTTCATCATATCAGGAAAAATACCTGTTTGAAAAGATTTATTACATATATAAGTAAATGGTTTGAGGACACAATCCATTACTTTCTTTATAAGTGACATATTATCACTTGTGGATTTTTTTACTCCTAAACTTCCACACCACTTCCAATACATCACTCTCACAAACTCCGCCAAGAAACATTTAGTTGTTGCTGTTGAATGCAAAATCATAATTATGATCTACATCACTTATTTCCCTTGCTAAATTTGGGCCTACATTGACAAAAAAATCATTAAACTCATTAGCAATTTCCTCTGCATTTTCAGTAGTTAAATTGTCATTATTTACAAAATATGTTGGAAAATCATTTTTACTACGGTTTTTTATCAAACCATTGAGCACTCTCCAGGTACCCTTAAGGTTATTTTTGTGTTTTTTGTGCAATCTCATAATAGATGCCAATTTGTTTTTACATATTTTGTATTTGTCCTCCTTTTCCTTTGTTCTGTATGTGATAAATTCCCTATACAGCCTATTTTTCTTTTTACAAGCTTTTTCGAACCCTTCTGTAAACCATGGTTTTCTCTTCTTTTTTGGATTTTGTCTATACTCTTTTAATGGACAATGGCGATCATAAAATAACAAAAATGTATCTAAAAATGCATCATATGAGTGATTAGTATCATCTACATATACTTCCTGCCAGTCATGATTCATAAGGTCTGCCTTGAGTGCCATAACATTTTGTTCGTTTACACAACAAAAACAGGCACATGATCACTTACATCAGTCACTAATAATCCACTAACTATTTTCACATCAGTTACATTTGTAAAAATATTATTAATCAGTGTTGCAGCATCTTTGGTTATTCTGCTAGGTATTACGCTTAACGAATGTAAACTCAAACTAAACATAATATTAACAAACTCTTCGGTTTTCATATGATCATTAGCTTTCAGCAAGTCAATGTTGAAGTCACCACAAACCAAAATAGTCTCATCATTAGGTTTTTCATATAATTCAGAAATCTTCTCACTAAATTGATCAATACATGATCCCGGTGTTCTATAAATGCAACTAATTAATATATTTTTAGATCTTTCAACCTCACTTTCAATCGTTATACATTCCATCACATTGTCAATAACAATGGTCATATCCCCAATAACTTTGCATTTAAAAGCAGTCATCACAAACAGGGCAACACCCCCCCCTCCCCTTTTATTACTCCTATTTTGCCAAAGCATTTCATAACCCTCCAATCCATCTTGTAGATTTTTTTTCATCACTCAACCAAGTCTCTGAAATTGCTATTATACTAAACTTTTGTTAAAGCTGTCGAAGGTAATCTTTAATTTTGGAGAAGTTACTGTAGAGACTCCTACTATTAAAATGAATCACTAAAAACCCCTCCATCTTCGTACTGGAATTAAACTCATCTTCAGAATAATATTCACAGTTCATGTCAATATTCTGGTAGAAGTGGATCTCTGGATCAGTGTCATTTTCCAACTCATAAAGCTTGTGATCTTCCAAGTAAAAAAACTTTACACATTTTTACCATATTTTGTCACTCACAAGCAGTATTTCGCCATGCATCTGTTTTCATGACACAAAATAATTGTTAGACATTTCCCCACTATTCCACCTCTCTACCACGTGATTCATCATTTTCATTTATATCGTTCCAGCTCATTAATGTCTCTGATCGCTATCACTTTAGCCTGTTCTGGTGTGCCATTTAGTCGTATCATTATACTGCAGTTCCTTGTCCGAGTGTCCTGAATCCACTTTTCCCTTTTCAAGATTCTAGCTTGTCTTGCAATTTCACCATTTCTCTTTGTCAGATGCTCATTCACATTTTTTGCCTGCTTTAGCACCTCATTTTTGTATTTTCTACTCACAAATCGAATGATGTTGTTTGGCCTGTTGGGCTTGTTGGGCCTGTTGCCTGTTCAGGTTACTGGTCTTATTTATGTATTTGTCCCACAGTTCGGGCAGTACTGACGGGGCTTTCGGCCCAGTGAGAAACCCCTGGAGTTATGCATCTCCCTACAGAGAGCGGACAGGAGCAGTGGCAGACTCTGACTGGGTGGTCACTGGAGGAAGTTCAGGAGGAAGTGCTGCAGCTGTGGCCTCACTCACCAGCTACCTGTGAGTTAACACATTCACTGGCTAAAGAACACTGTTCCAAAGAAAAGAAGGATATGAATCAAATCAAAGTGTACTGTTTTGGTAACACTTGGCAGGACTCTGGGTTCAGACACAGGCGGTTCTACTCATAACCCTGGAGCATTATGTGGTGTTGTGGCCTTGAAGCCCACGTATGGTCTGCTGTCCAGACATGGTCTCATCCCACTGGTCAACTCCATGGATGTCCCTGGCATTATGACCCGGAGTGTCAGTGATGCAGCCATCGTCTTAGGTAGGAAACTGTTGAGGTTTTTCGGATGAAGCTTTGAATATTTTGACCATGAATATTATTTTTATGAAGTCATTACCCTTAAAAAATGGAATGGAGTGCCAAGCCATGTCTACAGCCAATAGTTTCCAGCGGTCGTTATGTAGGATTGTTTACAACCCGTGTGAAACATTTCCAGTAACTCTCGAGCATTCTAACATCCAAAAGTCAAAGTGTATTAACTGTAATCATTTCCAAAATTCACAACATAGTTTTATCTACGAAAATATTCTGCTTCAATTCATATTTATTTGCATTTAATCTTTCAAAAACCACATTTTCATAGAGGTCGAAAAACTAATTGCTCCCCATCTTGCTGAACATAAACACAGGTACCTGTAGCCCATTAAACGTGACAGTCTATCAGCAATCTAACAGCACCATGAAATACATGTATATAAGTGCAAGAACAAAAAACCTATTTTATCTACTTTTTCTGCTCAGTTTTCCAGACCGTGCAGAGGAGATGTTTGTTTTCCTGCTGGAAATCATTTAGTACAGTATGCTTGCCAGTCTATGAGCAGCTACCATTTAATGCACAATAAATATTATGGTTTGTTTTTAGTCATACATCAGAAGTTAACTGTTGGCTCTTCAGGAAGTGTGATGGGACAAATTGAAAAAAATAGTTCCATGCCCAGCAGCCATGACATTACGGTAAACCACTACAGCTCCCTCTCTGATATAGGAGAGGTTGGCATGTAAACCACTTTTCTTTCTTGCAGTGTTTCCTGTCTGGGTTCAGTGTCAATAAATTAAGAAACTGAACAAAGTGTTTAAAATATAATAGTGTAGTTTAAATGTATACATGTATCCTTACCCAAATACTACAAAGAATAATGATAATAAAAATACACTATGGCATTTTGACCACAAGCGTTGCTTTTTCATACTCCCCTCAAATTATGGACCTAACCTGGATTTTGTTGATATGTTACATAGATATCCTTCAAGGTTTTGATATTAGAGATTCAACAACAGTTCCCGCACCCTCTTCACTGACTGAGCTACCTGATGACTTTGCTGCCAAGAACGTCTGTGTAGGCATCCCCAAGGTGAGTTGAAGTAAATCCTTTCTTATATTGTCCAGCGTTACAAAAAATTACTGGAATTGTCAAACACTTAAGCATTTCAGTGGTAATTGCCAGCTGACATAATTTTAAATGTAAAATGTTAGTAAGTAGTTACTAAGTTGATTTAAATTATAAAAACTTCAGAGCACTGCAGTATGTATATATGTATATATATGTGTGTTTTTCACATGTATGTGTATATATGTATGTGTGTACATATATATGTGTATATGTATGTATGTGTGTGTGTGTGTATATATATATACACACACATATATAATGTATATATATACACGTATGTATATATACAGTGTATGTATGTGTGTATATGTGTATGTGTGTGTATATATGTATGTGTATATATATGTATGTGTGTATATATATATAGTTGAATGTTTAAACAATATTTGCAATATATATGCAAACACATAACTTTTTTCAACATTCATCAATGATTCAAGGCAAAATGGCATTAAAATAATATTTTTCAATTACATTGATTTCCTAAAAGTTCCTGTCTTTTCTGTCTCTCCTGTCTCTTAATATATGTTAGGAGTACCACGCCCCAGGGCTGTCTGAGGAGATTCTAGTGCAGTGGAGTCGTGTTGCTGACATGTTTGAGAGAGCAGGGGCGCGGGTGGTGCAAGTATCCCTCCCCTACACCCAGTACTCCATTGTGTGCTACCGCGTCCTGTGCCATGCTGAGGTGGCGTCTAACATGGCCTGTTTTGACGGCCTAGAATACGGTATAAACTACAGTGCTTTACACTAGTTGGCATCACACATGAAATTATGGGAGTCTGAATTTTTTTACAGTCAGTAAGGGAAATACTGAAGGGTAATACTATTGATATCCCGCCCTCTTTGATCAGGCCATCGTAGTCCAGTGAACAGCTCAACGGAGGCCATGTATGCCTCAACCCGACATGAGGGCTTCAACGATGTAGTGAGAGGGAGCATACTGTCTGGAAACTACTTCCTGCTCAAACAGTAGGACAACAGATCGATTTATGCACCCTTATGTTTCAGTCTCTTACCTTCAAACCATTGTGTAGCTGACACTTTTTGCTCTGACCTTTTCTCTGCTCTCTGATCTTTATTGTTATTTGATCCGAAAGTTATGAGCAAATTAGTTTTTTAGCCAAGTTGTCTTTCATGAAATATAAGACAGAATGAAATTGTCTGGTGGAGCTATAATATTTCCAAAGTAGCAAGAATTAACTGTAGACGTCCTTATTTTGTCAGGAACTACCAGCACTACTTTGTGAAGGCTCAGAAAGTCCGCCGGCTTATTACAAACGATTTCAAGCACGTGTTCAGCACAGGTGTGGACTTGCTGCTGACGCCCACCACTCTGACTGACGCAGCCAGTTACTCCGACTTCACACAGGAAGACAACCGAACTCGCAGCGCACAGGAAGACATCTTCACCCAGCCTGTCAACATAGCAGGTACAGAGAGAAAAACAGAACTGTTCACGCATGGATAGGAAGTGTGGGAGGAATCAAGAACTTATTTATTCTTCATACATGGATATACACACACTATAATACACCCACACATCCAGAGCAACGAACCTTTCATCCAGAACTACTTTTTGCCATAAGAAAAGCACAGTGGAGAATAAATGTCAAAGTGGAATTGAAAGAGGAAATAAGCAAAAGCAGTTCCCTCATTTTACTTTGGTAAGCTCTGATGGCAAGAAATACATAACGACTTCATTTTATTTCATTAAAATGTGGAAACTCTGCAATAATTCTCAGAAAATTTCACATAAAATGTTTATTTTTCATTTATCATCATAACAAGCAGAGAAGAAAATAAAACCTGTCTTCCAATTAATTGCATTTTGCCTAATAGTTTTTTGGGGGTTGTTTTGGTGGTAGTAGTATGGGCATCGGTAGTCAGTATCGGCAAGTACTCAGATCTAAGTATCGGTATCATATCGGGTTGAAAAAAATGGTATCGGTGCGTCCCTAGTCTAGATTCAGTTAAACTTTCGCCCACCTTTTATTCCTCTCCAAACTAAACAGTAACTAACCTTGAGATCTAATCATTGCCTTACCTGAGCTTTAAATCAGCTCTCCTTTTCTTCCCCCAAGGTCTCCCCTCTGTTTGTGTGCCAACTGCTTTATCAAAACGGGGCCTTCCCATTGGTTTGCAGCTTATCGGCCCCGCCTTCCAAGACAAGAAGCTCCTTAGTGTTGCCCAATGGGTCGAGCAGAGGGTTGGGTTTCCCTCCATCAGTGACTGTGGAGACTCCAGCAAAAGGAGAAAGGATACAGGACTGACTAATGGGGAGCAGGCTTCAGCTGTATGAGGACAACTGTGGACACAAGTAACTGACTGTTGACAAAGTCACTAAACACAGGTACACGGAATGGACTATGCTATTTGATGGACATTCTTAGCTTTTAGCTTGTAAGACACTTTTTCAGGACATTTGTTGGTGAGTCCAGTGCTTAGGCTTTAAATTTCTTTGATGGAATGAAACACAATTAAAAATATAGCCGCAAGCGGCAATCCGCGGGTTCTAACCTCTTTTGCCCCAAACCGGCCACCCTGACCCTCATCCCCTGCAGTCGATGACATCGGCCGCCGTGTCCCTCAAAGATCTGTGCAACACACAGGCATGATAAGCCCCAGATTTCTTCAAATTGGCTTTTCGGCTACATGCTAATGGCATTTATAGCGCCCCCTATAGGCTGAGCTCAGCATGCTCTGTTTGGCAGATTCTCAGTCCTGTTTCGAATCTACGCACTAAGTTTTGTGATGATAGGACAAAGAGTGTGGGAATTATGGCCAATAATTCCTAAGCCCCGCCCATTGCGTCAATACATTGGTCCGTGGCGGCCATGTTTTTTGACCAATCTGGTTCATTTATAGTAGAAATGTGTCTTGTCACCCCCCGAAGCCATATACCAAATGTGGTGTTGATAGAGTCAATATTTCAAAAGTTCTATTCATTTTACTGTTTTTCACATTATGCTAATTAGCAAAACATCTGTAATAGCGGCTTTCTTAGTGCAATAGGCTTTTTTGTAGAGGACCATCAGGAGGACATCTATGAAAAATTTCAAGTCAATAGCACTTATGGCTTGGCGGGGAGAGCCTTTCGAAGTTCACCCCCTATGTTATAGCGCCCCCATCTGACGGATCAGGATGAAATTTTCGGAGCAGCATGTGGACGTCATTTACACTCAACGTACCAAGTTTCGTGTCTCTGGGTCCTTCCAGCTCGCCATAAATGAATAAAACGCAAACAATGATGGTTAATGACGAATAGGCCACGCCCACTTTCACCAATCAACATGGCACTCAAGATATTAGTTAATACTCGCCCCTAGAGCATGCATACCAAATTTGGTGGAATTCCGTCCAATGGTCTCTGAGATACGCATGTGTAGCATTTATAGCGCCCCCTATAGGTTGAGATCAACAAGCTTTGGTAGACAGATTCCCAGTACAGTTGTGAACCTACCCACCAAGTTTTGTGATGATAGGTCGAAGGGTGTGGGAGTTATGGCCAATCATTTCTAAGCCCCGCCCATTGCAAAGATACATTGGTCCGTGGCGGCCATGTTTTTTGACCAATCAGGCTCATTTATAGTAGAAATATGTGTTTTCATCGCCTGAAGCCATATACCAAATTTGGTATTGATAGAGTCAATCTTTCAAAAGTTCTATTCATTTGACTGTTTTTCACATTATGCTAATTAGCAAAAAATCTAAGTAGGCGGAGCTTCATGGTCCAAGAGGCTTTTTTGTAGAGCACATGGAGCTGGACTTGTGTGTCAAATTTCAAGTCAATTAGACGTACGGTGTGAGGGGCGTGGCCTTCCCAAAAACGCATTTTCAGGCCTTCGTTACAGCGCCACCATCTGGCAGACTGGGCTCATATTTTAATAAAAGTTGATGCACATCATTTCCAATCATTGGGCCAAGTTTCAAGTTTCTGGCCCATTCCAGCTCACGGGAATTTGAGCTCAAGCGGCAGACAACAAAAAAAAATAATAATAATAAACCGGCACAATCTTAGAAGGGTAATAAGTGACAAGGGACTTCCGGTGGGCTTAGACCAAGATGGCGGTGTGATTTGATTGCTCCGCACAGCCTCGTAGAATTTAATATAATTCCCCGAGTTACATTCAGTAGTTCAACAGTAACCATGTCAAAACCCGTGTCGAATAAGGAGAGTGACATTTTCAAGCGTGCAAGAAGTTTGCAAAAGCAGAAAAATGAGCCAACTATCGGGAACGAGGAGCAGGCTAGCATGGACCAAGCTAGCATAACAACCATATTAACAGAGCTACAGTCACTCTGTGCGGAGTTCAGTGGATTTGGCTCCAAATTGGACGGAATAGACGGACGGCTCTGCAAGATGGCTAACTCCGTTGAGGCTCTAGAAAATAACATGAATGAGGTGAAGCGGAACGTGGCATCCAATATTGCACGGATGGAGGAAGCCGAAACACGCATCATGTCAACAGAAGAGAAGTTGGAGACCAACATGGCGGAGTTTAGTAAAGCTTCAGGAAGGATCACATACCTTGAATCCAAAGTCAAAGACATGGAAAATCGCAGTCGGAGAAAGAATTTACGTATGTTTGGACTCAGAGAGTGAGAAGAGGGAAGCCAACAACTGTTGGATTACGTGCAAGAGATGTTGCCGGGCTGGCTGGGTACTGATAAATCCATCACGCTGGAAAGGGCTCACCGTACACTGGGCCCGGCAAAAACGAAACCAAGACAGAGCAGTCCTCATACGCTTTCTAAAGTTCCAGGACCGGGAATTTGTTTTCCGCTGCTCCAAAGTTCGTGGAATCAAACACAATGGAAACAAACTCTCCTTCGCCCAGGACTTCGCCTCTGAGACAATGAGGTAGAGACGTGAATTCAACGCAGTCAAGAAGCTGTTGATTGATGCCGGCTCCTTCCGAGGGTTTCAACAAAATCCATGCACAATAAGGGTACTCCATAATGGCAAGATTCACCTCTTTTCGTCGCCGGAGGATGCAGAGAAATTTCATCGTGGACTCTGAAGTGACTGCATGGGTTTGTTTACAAACAGAGAACCAGCTGATGCCTGTTGAAGATGCACTGCACTAAATAATGTTGGAGAGGTTGGTACACTCGCAGATATGGTGCACGATGGTACTACAATTTAATTTGATTTAACCCAGTTATTTCCAAGGTTTAATTATAAACTATATGGATGCTAACATTGACGGATAACGTGGGTTTGTTTACATGTCGGGTTAATCAGCTGATGTGTCTTGATAGGTCATTACTGTAAATGTTGGAGAAAAGGACTAGAGAAGTTTGGACTGTATGTTCTGTCTAATGTTACCTTAAATATTGTATAAAGGACCTAGAAGTTTTATGTTTACTGTTACTTGCCTGAGGCTTATGTTCAACAAATACATGACAATTCTGGGCACAGTGCTTGAAAGGAAAGCACTATTTTGAATTCATTCTTATTTATTTATTTTACTTATTTTTAAGGGAAAAGGAAATGTTTTAGTTAATTTCTTTTAACTACAGAATGAAGAAAGAACTGTTTTTGGTTTCTGTTATTATCATTGTTATTATTAAGCAACTCTGCTCAAGTTGTTTGACATGTTCAGTTGCAATAGCCATTCAGTTAGGGGTATTGTTTTGTGGTTTTTCCGACTACGTGGTTTGTGGACATCATTCATGGTCTGCCTGGGATGGGTTTACCGGTGAAGCTGCTCCTCAGTTATGTGGATCAGCATTAAGTCCTACGAATGTTACAGGTTTTGGAGGGAGATGAGGGAGAGGGGGGTTCAGGGGTTCACATTGTTGTGGGAGGATGCTGTTAAGAGTCTCCCAGGTATGTGTATATGTTTGTTTGTTTTGCTTTTTTTTTTTTGGTTTGTTTTTGCAGCAGCAGCCTCGTTTTTCTCTTTTCTTTTGTATAAATACGTATGTATCATGACTATAACTCCTCTAACATAAAAATAACGAGTTGGAATGTCAGGGGGCTTCGAAAATAACAAAATTAAAACAAGTTATGAGTAGGATTAGACATCTCAAATCTAAAATCATATTTTTGCAGGAAACCCACCTGACAATTGCAGACTTAAAGCGCATACAGAGCAGATGGCCTGGCCAAGTAATACACGCTTGTTATAATAATTATGCAAGGGGAGTGCTTATCCTCATTCACCAGACGATACCATTGCAGACTGTTAAAACTATTCAAGATCCAGGTGGAAGATATGTTATCGTCCAATGCAAAATCCTATCAATGACATGGAACCTAGTGAGTATCTATGGTCCCAATGAAGATAACCCCAGTTTCTTTAAGAACATCTTTCTTGACTTGTCTACTATGAATGGATTCTTTCTCTTAGGAGGGGACTTCAGTTGTGCTTTAAATCCAACAATAGATCGTTCAACGGGCCGTGACACAGGTAAAACTCAAACTAGAGAATCACTGAAACAGTTTATAGAGGACCTTAACCTAGTGGATGTTTGGAGAGAACGGAATCCCAATAAAAAGCATTATTCCTGTTATTCAAGTACATTTAAATCACATTCCCGTATCGATTATTTCATTATTTCCAGAGAACTCTTACCGAAGATTAACGAATGTTGTATAGAGATAAGTGACCATGCTGCTGTATCACTCAAGATCCAAACCCACAAAATTGTCCACAGCCCACCTAATTGGAGATTCCAGGCAAGATGGCTGCAAGACCAAGCTTTTGTTGACACTATTAGTTCTAAAATTAACAACTTCTTTGCACTAAATACTGATGAAACTAGTGCTTGTATCAGATGGGTGGCATTTAAAGCATTCATCAGGGGATAGATTATTAGTTACATCAGCTATAAAACCATGACCATGAGATGACCCTCTAAAACAAAAGGAATTGATTATATTGAGAGCTAAATATAATAAAATGTCCACGGATGAAAGCGCCAAAAGTGTAATGTGGTTGAAACAAGGCTACCATGATCAAGGAGAGAAGGCTGGAAAACTTTCAGCCTGGAGAATAAAAAAAACTACAAACTGATCGAGCAATTAATAGTATTAGGACACCGCAAGGGACCCTAACAATAGACCCGCTAGAGATAAATACATGTTTCAAAGATTTTTATGAATCCCTATATAAATCAGAATGCAACCAAGCCACAGGAAACATTTCTCGATCAGCTTCAGTTTCAGTCATTATCTGATGACATAAAAATTGAGTTGGCTAGGAATATCACAACTGAGGAGCTGTCAGAAGCAATCCAAAATACGAATAGTGGTAAGGCACCTGGGCCTGATGGCTTGCCTATAGAATTTTATAAAGCATTTAAAACTAAATTGGTCGAGCCGCTTCTAAATATGTTTCAAGAATGCTTCCAGGAAGGAACTCTCCCACCCACTATGAGACTAGCTGTGATAACCCTCATCCAAAAAACCAGGCAAGCCATCCACAGTGTGCTCGTCATTTAGGCCAATCAGTCTGATGTGTAGTGACACTAAAATACTTTGTAAAATGCTAGCAAGAAGATTAGATCCACACCTTCCTAAACTTATTCATAACGATCAGAATAGGTTTGTACGAAATCGTCAAAGTTTCCCTAACATCAGAAGAGTCCTTAATATATTACATGAAAAAGCTGGTGATAAAGATACAGCGTTAATCTCAATAGATGCCCAACAGGCATTTGACAGAATAAAATGGCGCTATCTTTTTAAATTGCTACCACTATTCGGATTTGGAGAGATATTCCTTAGATGGATTCATGTTCTCTATACAAATCCAGTGGCAGAGATTCTGACCAATAGTGTTGTCTCAAAACCACTCAACTTACAGCGTTCAACCCGACAAGGCTGTCCACTATCACCGATGCTATTTACTTTAGCTATTGAACCTCTCGCTATGGCTGTCAGGGTCCATGATGGCCTCGCGGGCATCCAGATAGGTGAACAAGAACATAGGATATCTTTGTATGCCGTCATTCTTTTTTTGACCAGGCTTAAGGATAGTATTCCAAATCTAATTACATTAATCCAAAAATTTGGAGAGTTCTCTGGATATAAAATAAATTTCTCTAAGTCATCACTATTATTTCTAAATAAAAATGAACGCTTGACACCAATTATACAGACACCGTTTACAAATGCAGAAAATGGTTTTACTTATTTAGGTGTTAAAATTACACCTGAAATCAAAACTATTGTACCCTCAAATTATGACTCACTAACAGAAAACATAACAAACACATTAAACCGCTTGACAGTGATGCCAATTTCAATGATCTGCCATGTTAATATAATAAAAATGGATATACTGCCAAAATTCCTGTACCTTTTTCAATCAATCCCACTCCCACTTCCAAAGTGTTTTTTTGATAAAATTAATAACATTCTTGCTAAATTCATTTGGAACAATAAAAAAGCTAGGCTGCGATTGAAGTTGCTTTACTTGCCTTATGAGAGAGGTAATATATACAATACATATATACAACAATAAATATTTAGCAAACAACTGCATCAGAACTACCCCTCAAGCTGTTCCTATATTCAGCAGATCTTAAAACATTGAAAAAAAAGACAAAGAATCCTTTTCTTAAAAATGTCATTGACATCTGGTATCGTGTACACCAGCATATTGGAGGCATCCCTGCTTTATCTCGTTTTTCTCCTATATGGGGAAACAATGACTTTACACCAGGTAAAGGTGATCGTGGTTTCAAGCTTTGGGCAACCAAAGGTGTGCAATGTGTAGGGAACCTATACAGAAATGGCAAACTACTTACCTTTGAGCAAATATGTAAGGAACATGATATACCAAAAAAACATTTTTTCAAATATTTGCAACTGAAACATTTTATATCATCAGAAATAAAGACCTAATGTCTGAGCCACCTTTGACAAATCTTGAGAACCTAATCACTACAAATCTACAAATCTAAAAGGGGTCTAGTATCTTTGTTTTATGGGACCTTGATATCTCATGAAAAGGAATCATCCAAAGACCGCTTAGAAGCATGGAAAGCCGATATTGGGGAGGATATACATGAAGAAGATGGCGTGCTCAAAGACACAGCAAAATACAATAAATACAAGATTGAAATTGCTACAATATAAATGGTTAATACAAACTTATATCACCCCAGTAAAATTAAATAAAATCTGTCCTAATATTCCAGATATTTGCTGTAAATGTTTAGAGGAAAAAGGAACACTGTTCCATTGTGTTTGGGAATGCTCAAAATACAATCATTTTGGCAGAGTGTGATGGGGCCATTTCCCAGATGGTGGATAAGAATGTTCCCCTGCAAGCCAAACTCTGCATCCTGTGTATATACCCTAAAAATTTGGTCTTCAATTCTAAACAATCAGTTTTGATTGACTTTGGACTTCTTCAAGCTAGAAGACTGATCGCTCTTTTCTGGAAAAATATACAATTGCCCTCTGTAAAGTTATGGTTGAAGGAGATTGCAACATAGCTTGCATTGGAAAGACTTACATATATTGTTAGAGGGAAAAGAAAACAGTTTGTTAAAGTATGGAAACCTTTTTTGGAATTTTTGGAGGATGAGAATCTTGTAATAACTTGAGATCTTTAAGTTACCACTGCTGTTGCTTTTTCAGTTATTTGTTTTCTTTTCTTTTCTTTTTGTTGTTGTTTGTTTATTTACTTCTGTTACCACTGTGATCTTTTTGTTGTATAGTACATCTATACATTACCACTATCGCTGTGGTAATTGTTATCTGTATGTTTTTCCCAAATGTAAAACTCAATAAAATATTGTTTGAAAAAAAAAGTAATAAGTGACAAACTCAAAGACGTTTTACGAAATTCATCACATTTTAAGAGCTGGACATTGTATTCAATATGTGACCTGTTGATGTATCTGTTTATTCTGACACTGATATTTATTATATGAAATGTTTAAGAAAGTTTCACATCGCTCTTTTAAAATCAGAGTGACCCATTTTCTGCTTTAAGTCTTTACTTCACCTGCATCTGTTATCTCGGTGATAGAAAAGAGTTTGGATTTTTTGGGCCATGCTCGCACAGACTTGCTACCTTAAATGGCTGGGCCCCTGAGTGAGTCTAGTGAATGGGCCTTCCCCAAACCTGCTTTACGCAACTCAACACATCTGCATACTCCATATCTTTTACATAAATATGTACATCAGAGGAGGCTCGTCCATAGAGGTAGAGGAGGTTGGTCCTCCTCTATTTTTGAGAGGCAAGAGGAAGATCAATTTTTTTTTTAAGAAAGAGTAACTGGTTGAAATAAATCATTACCAAATCTCAGTATCATTTATAAAATATTATAAATATATTATATCATAAAAAAAAGTTGCTTCTTTGGAAGAAAATCCACTTAAAATGGTTCAACAGCGACAGCTGCAGACAGAGGAGACAGAGCAGTCTGTGAGAGGAGCAGGGAGCAGGAAGGTGGGGGCTAGAGGAGGACGGAGGGCTTCTGTCCTCCGTGGGAGGGATCTCCTTCCATTCACTCAATGCATTTAGGATTTTTTCATGCTGAACTATGATTGGCTAAGACACGTAAAACGACACGCTAGACCATGTCGACATTTAAAGTTTCAACATGGACTCTAATTGAACCTGAGGTACACATGGAGCGGCTTACCTACTTTAAACCATTTGATGGACAGTATTCAAATGAGAACAGAGACCACAGATGCCCTGTTCCATATTGTTTTATTTGAGATATGTAATGCAGTTGTAGATGCTTCAAACTGTTTTTATATACTTGTATATATCGTATATACTTGTATATCATCGACTAACCCCTGCTTGAGAATTATTAAGTGACACTGCATTGGTGTTGAGAAACACCTGGTGGGTGTAAAGGAGGTATCCATAAGTTTCAAATCCCAACTCCCCACATAGTCAATACTTCACTCCAAACATGGTGTTAAAATGCCAACTCTCTTACTAAGTGTTAAATTAACACTTTCTGGTGTGGAACGTATAGGACACCAGGAATAGTGTTAAAATTAACTCCTATCGCCTTTACTAGCGATAGCCTTAAAGGGCGAAGCCTATACGATATAGAACGATAGTTACGTATTGTAACTCTAGATTCTATGAGTATAGGCGCAGCCCTTTAAGCTCCGGGCCTCACTGGCTTCTTGAATAGCTGATGAAAAAGCTGTTTCTGGGAGCTGATTGTCCGGTGTCACCCCAGTTTTTCACAGGGTGAGACCAGAGGTGAGGCCCACAGTAGGTGGGCGTGGACTAAAATGTTTTCAGTGCTGCGCGTGCGCGCGAGGGATAAACCCACGAGCGATAGCCTTGAAGGGCTGCGCCTATACTCATAGAATTGCAATAAGTAACTATCGGTGTTCTGCCTAACATCCAGGCCGTCCTGCTGCCCAAGAAGGTCGAGAAAACCAAGTAGTAAAGAACCTACTCCTACAACGGCTCTTTTAAGAGAGAGAGAGAGAGAGAGAGAGAGAGAGAGAGAGAGAGAGAGAGAGAGAGAGAGAGAGAGAGAGAGAGAGAGAGAGAGAGAGGAGAGAGAGAGAGAGAGAGAGAGAGAGAGAGAGAGAGAGAGAGAGAGAGAGAGAGAGAGAGAGACGTTGTAGAGGCTGCAGACGACATCGAAAGATGCAGGATATGCTAATTTAAAAATGACCTTGCAGTATAAATCAAGTGTGCAACTTTCACGCTTTCGCGTTACAAACACGTTATATGACATGTATAATCAGTACTCAGCACTCATTCTACAGTGTAAATGGAAACTGCTCTCACAGCGCATGTGTGTGGCTCTTAAAAGAGCCGTTGTGTTATTCGTGTCACAGGGTAGTTTAAGCTCGCTCTCCGCGGATGCGGCGGGCCAGCTGGATGTCTTTGGGCATGATGGTGACCCTCTTGGCGTGGATGGCGCACAAGTTAGTGTCCTCGAAGAGACCAACCAGGTACGCCTCGCTGGACTCCTGCAGGGCCATGACAGCGGAGCTCTGGAAACGCAGGTCGGTCTTGAAGTCCTGAGCGATCTCCCTGACCAGGCGCTGGAAGGGCAGCTTGCGGATGAGCAACTCTGTGGATTTCTGGTAGCGACGGATCTCTCTGAGAGCCACGGTACCGGGCCTGTAACGATGGGGCTTCTTCACTCCGCCGGTGGCCGGGGCGCTCTTGCGGGCAGCCTTGGTGGCCAGCTGCTTCCTGGGAGCTTTTCCTCCGGTGGACTTACGTGCAGTCTGCTTGGTCCTGGCCATTGTAGTTTGTCAGTCTTCCCTGTGAGGACAGTTAAGGAATGAATACTGCCACGACGCGAACAGCGACTTTATAAAGAACTCGCTGGAGCGATGTCGATGCTGATTGGTCGAGCCTGAGCTCAGCGCGCGCTCTAGCTCATCAGCTATTGGAGAAAAGAAATTCAAACTAACCAATAAACCGCTCCTCCACAGCGGCTGTCTAAACGTCTGAAGACAATGAATAAGTTCAATGGCCGATTTGGTCTCATTGGAGGGAAACAAGCTATTTAAAATCTTAATATATTTAATATATAATTCACTTATCCGACACATAATTCTCATTTATGTAGCCAAAGTCCTTTCCTGGTGATGCTCATAGTTTGATTAACCAGCACAAAAAGAAAATTCAGAATGAATACAGTATGTTGCAGAAATCCAAAGCCATCACTGACACGTTGTTGAAGAGAAACAAAAAAAGTGAAACTATTAGAGAACCGTGTGAAATACAAATGTATCAAAAGATGAAAATAAAGTTTTCATAAGATAAGGTGAGGTAAAACTTTGATCCCTCACTGGAGATATTCACTTGTTGCAGCAACTTGAGTGTCATTTATGAAGGGGGAAAACACTGAAAACAATAGAAGAAAATAGAACAGTTAAGTAAAAATAATTAAAACTAATACACTCTATTCTTCCTTCACATACATGTATGAGTAAGGACAACTGCACATGGTAGTTGCATGCTAGTTCAATTCGATTCTCACTCAGACGGCATCACAAGTTATCGTTCCTCTTTCTGGGGCTTCTTTCATTTTTTACCCATTACAAGGTTTTACAGGTTTCCCTCACTTCAGGGGTTTTAGGACAGGATGTTGTTTGTAAAGCCCACTGAGGCAATGCAATTTGATTGTATTCAAATATTGTATATGAAAAGGAATTCCCATAATTTATCATACCTTTGAATGTCAAAAATACAGTTAGAGTGGTCAAAATGTCACCACTCACTGTGTTGGCATAATGACCAGTAAAAATGAAGCTTCATGTCTACAACTGGAATCATGACTAGAAAGAACACAGTTGTACATCCTCACAAATGTAGGCCACTCAAAAAGTAGAGAGGGATATGGGTCATGATCAAGTCTAATGAGATGTGTTGCATTATGTGTGGGAGACGAAAATTATTTACAAAATAGAAATGTGAAAAGGTGAAACAATGAAATATCCTTAATATCCTAATTCTGAGTAGTGTATAATTGACATTTTTCTGTAATTGTTGGACATTCACATAGCTATTAATTGCCTAAATGACTGACTTCTGTTCAGCAGGCAGAGTGAGAGTGTTTCCTACTAAGAACTCACCTGGTTAACTTATTGCTAACTGTATGTCAATCTGTAAATCATGTATCTGCGCTGCTGGGTTGGAATAGAACACTCTTTAGTAGAAGTTGTGGTGGCTCTTAAAAGAGCCTTTGGAGCACTGGGTGCAGGGGAGTTTCAGGACTTTACTTTTTGGCCTTCTTGGCTGCAGTCTTCTTCACAGGGGTCTTCTTCGCAGGCTTTGACTTTTTAGGGGCGACCTTTTTAGGTGTAACCTTCTTCGGTGCGGCTTTCTTGACAGCCTTTTTAGGTGAAGCCTTCTTAGCGGCTGTTTTTTTAGCCGCTGGTTTCTTCGCCGGTGCTTTCTTGGCTGCGGGCTTCTTGGCCGCTGCTTTCTTCGGTGCAGCTTTCTTGGCGGCGGGTTTGGCTTTAGCGGGAGATTTCTTCACCGCTGGCTTCGGTTTAGGCTTCTTCTTCTTCTCCTCAGCCTTCTTTGCCTTCGCTTTGAAGGAGCCAGACGCACCTGTACCTTTGACCTGAATCACGGTTCCTTGAGTCACCATTCTGGACAAACAGCTGTTAATGCGTTTGTTGCATTTCACCACATCTACGCCTTTGCCAGCGAGCACCTTCTTGATGGCCGACGACGACATTCCCTTGCGCTCATTGGACTCAGCCAGAACGGTACTGATCTCTTTCGGGAGGGAGGGTCCATCCTTAGGCTTGCGGGCAGCCGGTGCCTTCTTCTTCGGGGCTTTGGCCGGGGCTGGGGCCGCTGCTGGAGCTGGAGCTTCTTCTGCCATGTTTGTCTCTGCTGTCGTTTGCTGAGTTTGTCTCAACTGACTGCAGGAGGCGGAACTTATAAAGCACATGAGAACCGTGGAGAGTCAACATACCCAGCCGCTCCGCCGTGACTCTCACATCCGGACACACTTGTGTTTTCTCTCCCACATTTTGGGCATAAAATTCACACAAAACAAACGTTTCAGATCATAATTGTTCCTGTTCCAGTTAGGAAACGTTCATTCCTTCATATCGACTCAGTGTTTGGAGGCGAGGACTCGTTTATTTATCTACAGCAGGCTTCGAACCTCTCTAATACACAGTCGTTTTGTGCAGCTCGCAGCGATTTTTCTTCGCATTTCGTCTCTAAAAATGGCTAAAAGAGTTTTGTATTAGACGTGACAGTGGTGTTCTAGTGAGATTAAACATCCGGGGATATCATAAAACTGAAATGACCGCAGTGGTGTGATTTATTTCGCTGTAGTAAGAGAAGTTTTCTTTGCTTGTAAACACACGAATGATGCAGATGCCTCAGGCGGTCAGACCGACTGATCCGCTGGAAAAAAGAACTTCCCATTTCCGCCAAACTTTAGATTCATCACGAAGGGATTGACAGCAACACTTTAAAAGTTTAAATCTGTGATAATCCAATAAAGCAATATGCTTTGTCTTCTGCTAAAGAGATCTGGTGATGACGCTAAACGGGGACAAATAACGTCATGAATAAGATGAGTTGTTTTTGGGGTTTAAAATTAATTATCATTTACATTTTAAAGTCATAAACACATATGAAGACTTAGTTTTTCAACAAATTCTACATTATTTCACAGTTTTTAGATATTCTGGACATTATTCAAAGTTTTCACAGCCAGCAATCGGCATTTGGCTTCAGCTGGTCAACAGGGAGCATTCACAACCGCAATTTCTTCAGAACTTGCCTTCTCTAGTTATCATTTACATTTTAAAGTCATAAACACATATGAAGACTTGTAAGCAATTATTTAGAAAAAAAGAATTATCTCATATTCCCATAGAGACCAATGATCGGATGTTATTAAGTAGCTACATAAACTCAGGTACAGTACAATAGTACCGTTTTGAGGTAGTTGTACCACTTTATGCTATTTTATACTTAACATTACATAGTCAATCTATAGAGCATATAAAAATACGTATAATTTACCTCGTTTTGTACTTTTTGTATGCATTATCAGATGCTTGAAGACTTTGAAGGTTCTGCACATGGGTAACTTCAAGTGATTTTTTTAACACAGTCTTTATGAATGACTTTTGGATACTTTTTACAACACTGCCACAGACCAATAATAAATATTACGTTGTGTTGAGTGAGTGAGTGAGGTATTGGGATTTATGGATGACCCTGGATGAAATCAGCCTGCATCCTGTGATTAGCCTCCTATCGTGGAGACGAGGCATGGACATCACTGTAACGTTGCATCAGCAGTATTCGAGAAATAATGATTTGTCACACACACACAACCAGAAATGTTTAAAGTCATCCTTGTTATTTAACTTTTATTTCCACTGACAATGGCGGTGCATCAGCTGATGTGATCATCATGCTTGACTTGAAATTCCTCTCATATACAAAAAATATTCCAACATTACAAATTATATTCAACTGGATTATGGAATTTATTAATGATATATGCAATCAGACAAAGATAGCATATCAAATATAAGATTATAGTTATTTCTTGGTTCAAAATTGATTATGATTTGGATAGGGTGCAAGCCCCCTGCTCCCCCTTGACTTCGATGGCAGAATAAAGACAATTAAAATGAACATTTTACCAAGATTATTATGCCTATTCAGAGCACTTCCAATGGAGGTGCCTCTTAAACAGTTTAGGGGATGGGACAAACTCCTGTCAAGCTTAATCTGGAATAATAAAAAACCCAGAGTGAGATACTCAACATTGCAGCTGCCAGGGGGTTGGGGGGGCATGACCCTACCATGTCTTGAAGATTACTACCTGTCTGCTCAGCCGAGGTCTCTTGTGTGCTGGTGTAATCCAGCATTTGAGGCTAGATGGAAAGAAATTGAGCTGTCTTTAATGGACATACCTATACAGTCAGTACTGGGCTGCGCCAGCAGAGTTAACAAGGCTCTTCAGCTTCAAAATCAGTCTGTTGCTTTCTCTATGATGGCTGGAGGTGGTGAAGAGATTCCAGCTACAATGAGAGATAAGATTATTGAGCTGGCCGGCATGATCCACAGTTCCTTCCAGCGTCACAGGACTACAGGTACAGACAATGGGCTAAGTGAGGTATTACTGCCTTCTGCTGAATATTAACAAATGGAAGATTTTGAGGACTTATGCCAGGCGTATGAGGACTTCGATCGGTACCTACAGATTCGACACTTTTTTTTAAAAGGAAGTACTTATTGACGCTTACAATTTAAAAAAACATGACAGGTATCATAGGCAAATTATACAAGGGTTTTTCTTTAATGAATAAAAATTCAAGTAACTATATAAGGGAGCGCTGGGAAAAGGAAACCAATATAGTAATCTCATAGGATGTGTGGCTTCAAATATGGGAGACCCAGTCTACTAACTCCTTGTTTTGGAGGGATTTCAGTTGGAAAAATCTCACTCGCTTTTATATTACCCCCAACCAAAAATCCAAATTTAGTGGGTTTCAGTGTCCTGCTGGAGGGAGTGTGGATCACTTTCAGCAGATGCTCACATTTTCTGGTCATGCCCTTATGTTGTGCCTTTCTGGAAAGAAGTGGGCCAATTGGTGTCAGAGATCCCGGATCTGAGATTTGACTTTTCTTTTAACTCATTGTACCTTGGACATATCCCTAAGGATCTCAATAAGAGTGACTTATACTTTTGAAGATCTTTCTGGTTGGCAGTAAAAAGGTGATTACAGAGGAACCCTCCTGCCATCACCCTTCTTATCAATATAATCAACTCTATACGCATTATGGAGAAAATGACTTTCACTATTCGATTACAAAAGGAGAAGGGAGACAAATATTGGAAAAAACGGGACTGTTACAACCATTTAGAAATATACAGGGGCACCGAAGTTAGGACAATTCCAAGGGCCTCTGACTGACAGGGGCCACAAAAAATAGGTTAAAAAAAAACCTAATATACAATTATTTAACCATCATCATTGATTTCAAATATAATAATACAATTAATGATCTCTTTGTTTTTACTTGTTTTTGGCAATAAAAGTTAAATAATATTGACCAAAAAGTAAACATCCATATTGACCCACCACCCCCCTGTATCTGCATGAAATGGTTTGGTCCTGCCTTAGCTCACTTAGTAGTGACGGTGTTTAATTGAAGTCAGTAGATGCGCCACAACTACAATGATCGCTATGTTGCTTAAATCAAAATCTGGTTTTCAAAAAAGGAAAGAGAGGAATGAGAGAGAGGAAAGACAAAGGAAAATGTGTCAATCTGTAACCCAGTTTTTCACCAAGAAAGGTGGGTAGCCTTCAGTCTGTGAGTGGTATTAACCTGTTGGCTTAATGACCATAATTAAATAAGCTAGCTAGCTACAGACCAGTGTTAGCCTACATTTCATCAACATTTAATCAGTGCAGGGAAGCGTTTAGCAGGATATTCATATTAAATCACTGTCCCTGCTCCTTTTAGCAGACTTAACCACAGATGAGTCAGCAGCAGCCGAGTCTCCCCATAACTGTCCCCCTCCCTGTCCCAGTGAAGAAGGTGAACCACATTGTGTTCAATGACAGTTAGCATCATTGCAGGGAGTCTGTAGAGATTTCTCTGTCCCTCTTGCTCTTTTTACCATTACAAAAAAAGAAAAGGAAATATTTATTAATGACAGAAATTCAAACACAAATTATTTTCTCACATAATGATCAATGAGGCAGATAATTATAATTATTCAATATAATTGAAATAAACATGTCGCTGTGTCGCAGCAGCTGTGTGTCAGCCCCCTATAATAGAAAAATAGCCTATAATCGATATTTATTTCAGAATGATTTTCATGTATTAAAAACAGTTTTGAAATAAAAAGAGCAGATACATGTTTATATATAATATAGTTCAAATTCAGCTATCACTAAAATAGAATGTTTGGTCAGTAGTTTGGGACTCTCACCTTCCTGCTTTGCAGTAGGAACAGAGGAGAAGATTTCTGTTGCATGCAGACTGTGTGACTCAGTTCAACTCTCAGTACAATCAGAGAAATATTTATATTTTCTGGAAATCAGAAGATTAAATTGCAATGACCATATAGCCTCATATATGTATTTTTTCCTCCCAAATCCAAAGCCACCACCTGTGAGTCTACAGTTGTGGTGATAAATTAGACCTGCATGCGGCTACAAGGTTCTTTTCACAAATATGGGAGTGATAGTCAAAAATATCATTAAATGCATATTTTTATATAAAAACGGCATAAAATTTTGTCTCCGGCCTATACAAGAGCCCAATTAGATTTCTTTTCATGGGGCCCAAAATCCCTTGCGGCGCCCCTGGAAATATAATATATATGTGTACTGTAATTTTTTATTTTTTATTTTTCTAACTAGATCTTTCAATGACCTGTACTTGTGCTTTTTCTTTTGGCTTATCCTTACTTTGTATATGTAAAAATTCCAGACCTCACCCTTTCTATGTTCACATAAAAGCAAAAAAGAAAAGTATTTAAAAAGAAAAAAGAAATTGATTATGATTTTAATTTTTAAAATCATGCTTACAGCCTTTGCTGAGTTTGGGATTTCATGAAACAGTTGCTACAAATCTGCTGTAAAACATGATTATGTAAATTCTACATACAAGATTGATGCATATATGAACAAAAAAAGGTGACAGACTTGTTTTTAAACGTAAAAAATTTAAAATAACCATTTTAAAAATGAAATAAATGTCTCCATCCAACTAGTCCAGCATAATTTGAACCTCTAGGATCCCAGATCACCCTGATGTACAACAGAACTCAAACCCTCAGTGAAGGTCTAGCGCATGCTAACGCTTTAAACTTAGCGCTATAGTAAGGACTTTGGCTTTAAAAGGGGCGGAGCCTAAATAACATTTTCGGGATGTTATCCTATCAATATTGTGCTGGGTGCTGAGGCTTTGCACGGCTTGATGTGCTGAATGTGTAAGATAATGATAACTAAGTTCCAACTTTTTCCTCAGTGTTTTAAAAGCCTGAGAAAAAAAATCACAACTCTTTTTTTTTTTCTATGACGTCCCAAATCATCTTTTGTAGCAACTTCTTCAGTCGTTTTGGAGAATGTTCTTGCACTGTTCTATTGTGAAGCTCCCGAAATGTTTTGTGGACTACCAATCACATCTCAGCCGACCTCACCTGGAGCACTCACATCTCTCACCAGGTGGGGAAGGGCCAACAGAGACTATCTAGCTTCCTCAGGAAGCTAAAGCACGCTCACCTCCCTCAACACCTGCTGACCAACTTCTATCAGTCAATGATAGAAAGCCTCCTGACCTCCAGCTGCACAGCACAGGACAGGAAGGACCTGCAGCGGGTGGTGAGGGCAGCGAAGAGTGTCATCGAACGACACTTCCCCCTCTCAAGGACATTTACACTGGCTGACTTCAAAAGAAGGCCAGCTGTATCATCAAGGACCCCACTCACCAAACAAACTGAACAGTTTCTTCCCTCAGGCAATACTTTCACACCAGTGCAATAAAACCCCCCACTACATCCCTCACAAACCTTGTTTACCTACTTGAATCCTGCGTCTGTCAATTTATCTTGTATATATTTCACTATTGTTGTAAATACTGTTACCATTTTATTTCCACACGTGTACATTTTGTCTTTATTTGTCAAACAAGAGCTGCTGTCTGCATTTCCTTTTTTCCTGAAACAATGACAGTACAAATCTGTTCTATTCCAAGCAGCATACCATGATTTTAGGAGTGTATAAAATGAGCTGTTTATAAAAACATGTAGTAGCTGCAAAACATCTACTCAATAGCATCATACCACGAGGTTATACAAATCATGTTTACAAGATAGGTATAGAATACATGTCAAAACACAAATAAAAGCAAGGGAAGTCAATGCCACACAGAAGATTCATCATGTGAACACATTAAGTCTTCATAGGTTATAGGCAAATATAGAGGTATACAATATTCCCTTTACACACACACACAGGGAAGTACAAAGATGTTACACCCTACAGCTGGTGTGCCCAGCTTTTTTGCATGAACCAAAACTCATTTAATGGGCCAAAGCAAACACCCCATACTTTGTGTTAAAATGGGCCCAGCTTCCCTTAATTGACTGTCAGACAGGATTCACTTTAAGCCAACTCACATGACAAACTGGTTTTTTAAATTACATAAACTCAGTTGGAAAAAACAAACTCAGTACATGATAGTTTTCAGCTCATAGAAATTAGAACAATTGAACTCAAACACCAAGACAAATACTTGCTAAAACTAATGAATAGTTGCTGTTTTAGAAGAGGTGGGTGGCCCTGAGAAGGACCTTTGTGCTATTTATCAGCAGGTTTACTTGGAGCTGGTGTACTTGGTCACAGCCTTGGTGCCCTCAGACACGGCGTGCTTGGCCAGCTCCCCGGGCAGCAGCAGGCGGACGGCGGTCTGGATCTCCCTGGAGGTGATGGTGGAGCGCTTGTTGTAGTGAGCCAGACGAGAGGCCTCACCAGCGATACGCTCGAAGATATCGCTCACAAAGGAGTTCATGATGCCCATGGCCTTAGATGAAATGCCGGTGTCAGGATGGACCTGCTTCAGCACCTTGTACACATAGATGGCGTAGCTCTCCTTCCTCGTTCTCCTCCTCTTCTTGCCGGACTTGGTCGCTTTGGTCACGGCCTTCTTCGAGCCCTTCTTGGGCGCCTTTCCAGGTTCTCCGGGCATTTTTTTCCAATTGATCCTAACGTCCTGAGTCAATAGAATGGCCAATGGACAGGGCGCGGCTTTATATTTACCTCATGCAAAAGTAAGTGTGCTGTTGCTCGCACATGACTGGCTGTTGTTTTAATGTCGACTGAGCATGCGCCAACCACAGCGGCTGTCCTCAACTCAGCAGTGTGGTCTGAGAAAAAAATAAGATGTTTATTAATATTCTGTGGTCCATTCTATAATAACAGAGACAGATTGTTAGAAATAGGACTGATAAAGAGATACCTGCAGTCGTTATTTGTAGTACTTAGGTTTGCTGATTGTGTTAGTATACTTACAAAATTATATGTAGGCTACACTTCAGTAGGAATGATTACAGTTATTTTCTATTTAGTTTGCAACATTTGAATATGTCCTCTGGCCTCAGAGTACTTTGGTTCCTACTTGCCCTAACCTAAACTTTGTCAACTGTACTTACATACCTGTATGTATATTAAAAACAAATAATTTATTAGTTTTGAGTCTATAAAGATACATAACACACGACTTACAAACATCTAACAGCCCCATTACATTGCAACCCCTAGTAATTAAGGAAGTAAGAAAGACACAGTTTGGACCAACATATATTAAAGAGACACAGTAAACTGTGTTTATTATGGCAGACAAGCCATCCCAGTATTAAACCACTTAATGTAAAACACCATATTACTGTCGCCATTACTGGGACGTGTTTTCTTGGTGTGTGTGTGTGTGTTGTGGTCATTTGTAGTGTCATTGAAACCCATAATATATGGATTATCACAGAAAACTAATTGTGGCAAACAAGCTTGACACTTTCGCCATTTTACTGAATTTCACAGATTAACACCTCTTTAGTGATTTTCCGAGTGACGTTTGATTTCTGCGACAACCTCCATATCCTCGCAAGACAGGATAATTAAACTTGTATCCAGCAAGGAACTCGTCACTTCCACGGACATTCACAATGGCGTTGCTTTGTGGCATAAATGACTGGACTTTGATGCTTATGTTTGTTACATGTACATAAATATTACATTTGTCATGGTGTGTGTTATTAATATGGCATAAAAAAAAATAAAAAAAAAACGTTTAACATGTTCGTTTAAGTCTGAAAATGTTTAGTTAATGAGTGCCCGATAAAGCGTTAAATATTCGGGGACATATACAGTTGCCGTAGCATAAAACGCAGATATCTTGTCCGTTGTTTGACTAAGTAACGATACTCATCGACCAAGGCGAGGAATCAGAATGTGCAGCAAAGCTACCCGATATCCGGGACGTTACATTACATCACACATGACTATGGATCAAACACGGAACAACACTCTTTAGTTGAAGTGGGTGGCTCTTAAAAGAGCCTTTGTGTTCACTAACAGAAAGTCTGGATTAGGTTTAACCGCCGAAGCCGTACAGGGTGCGGCCCTGCCTCTTCAGAGCGTACACCACATCCATGGCGGTGACCGTCTTCCTCTTGGCGTGCTCGGTGTACGTGACGGCATCCCGGATCACGTTCTCCAGGAACACCTTCAGCACACCGCGGGTCTCCTCATAGATCAGACCGGAGATACGCTTCACTCCACCGCGGCGAGCCAGGCGGCGTATAGCTGGTTTGGTGATTCCCTGAATGTTATCACGAAGAACTTTGCGATGACGCTTGGCGCCTCCTTTACCGAGTCCCTTGCCTCCTTTGCCTCTTCCGCTCATTGTTCAGCTGTTGTCGATCAGAGTGCTGCTCGAAAGCTACTGACCGTGCCTCGTCCTACTCACTTAAAGCAGACATGCGGACGTAATTGAAAAGGGCTGCGCTCTTCATGCTGGGCGGAGCCAAACATGCCAGTTTTTCTACATTGTTCTTCACATTTATGCTGTAGATTTAGTGTTTTCTGCCATTTTTCAACGTCAATCTATATCATCTCTATTTCAGTCAGTAAAGGCTCAATTAACCTTTCTCTGATATGCATCAACACGCCTTTGTAATAACACACTAATAAAGTGTATGAGTGTATAGATACATAATGCACAAAATGAATATGATCAAAATGTACAATACAATTATGTACCACAAACTATAAGCTAGTACGTAGAGTGTACCATGTAAAGGATAAAATGGTTTTATAATGGAGAAGTAAACTTGAATTCAAAAATATGCCTTTATATAAGGAATTCGCATCTCATCATTAAAAACAGGGAATGTATAGTGTTTATATAGTAAATGTTTCACATGTCCTTTTTTGTGCCGTGCAGATTTCATGAATTCTGTATGGATCTTCTTGTTCTTGGTTATGTCTCGCTTGATAGACCTAGCCTAATACCTTAATACAACACTGAAATAGCATCGCCATTGTAAGCTGATATTTGTGGTGATCAATTGAAACTTTGGTTTAATGAAATGAAAAAGTATTATTAGAAAATCTTAAAAGGAACAGGTATGTGTTAAAGAGAATAAAAAGCATCTAAGTCCAAGCTTACACTTGCGTTTAATTTTCTTCTTCTACTGTATTTCTTTCTCAGTTATTTTCTTATTTCCTCTCCTTACTCATCATCCCCTCAGCAGTCAGACACAGCAGTAGTAAAACTTCATTCTTATCTTGTGTGAAGTCATAAACATGAAGTTTTTCTACAATGTGGTACAACTTTTTGTTCAGCAGGTGTTGCTGCTGCATGAAATGCAAAAGAGGCCCTTACAGATGGATAATGTAATTTTAATGTTTGAGCAGACCACATCCCACCTGGAATATAATGTTGTATTTTTCCTATTTAATTTTTTTTTAGTAATTATTACTTTTAGGCAGAAAAACTGAAGCTTTTTTTTAGCTCTCTTAGTCAGTGTTGAGGTAAACTGCAGGCCAACCCCATCTCTGCCTGAGTGTATCAGGTTGGGCACGCCTCTAAGCCTGGAGGCAGCTGATTGAGGGTACCAGGTGGAGACGATCTGCTAATCAGGAGGTTTGAAGACACTCACTCACAGGACAATGGGAGAGCAGTGTGTGAGCAGTGTGTGAGCAGTGTGTGAGCAGTGTGTGAGCAGTGTGTGAGCAGTGTGTGAGCAGTGTGTGAGCAGTGTGTGAGCAGTGTGTGAGAAATGGTTGCAGAGTTTGGACTTTGGAAAAGGAGACTGCAGGAATAAGGCTTGGTTCAAAGGAAGAAGGAGCCGGTGAGCTTTTAGTTATGTCTCTGTGCTGCCTGCATTGTGGACTAATTATGTGGTGGAATACAGGTTAAAATGTAACATGTTGAATAAGTTATACGTTTAAAGTGCAAGTTAAGATGTTGTATATTTGGTGTCAGGTGGGTTGAAGCGCATTTAATGATGTGTATTTTTAAAAGGAATATTCAAGCTAAAAGTAATTTGATAAAAATGTGTGTATTATGGAAGTTAAAAGCTGACAAAATTTGTAAGGTTAAAATCATCATCAGATACTGCTTAAAATATAGCTAATTCATTTTGGTTGTCTAAATATGAGTAATTTCTACTTATTTTCAAGATTAATTTATAGTACTGTAAAAATTAAGTATTTGATTTTGGGTTATGTTGATTATGGGTTTTGGGTTGTATTTTTCCTGACCTTCTATCTGTGTTTGTGTTTAAGGTTTTTCACCTGGTATTGGCCTCGGCAACTTTTCAAATGAAAAGAAAGAAAAGAAAGAAAGCTGAATCTTGGTCATTGAGTGAAGTCCAGTCCAATCTTCCGAATCAAGCTGTCTTTTCAAGTGGGGGCAGCTGCAGTTTAAACCTCATAAGTGTGAGGGCCACTTGACAGTCAGGACTGCTAGCTACATGGCAAACTAAGCTAACTTGGTACATGTAGCAGGAGTTTGCGGTTACTCTGGTAATACGCTCCCCCAGCCATAGAGCTCCTAGTCTGGACTGCCAACTACATTGCTTACTGAGCTAACTGGCTAACGGCAGCTACAGTAGCAGGAATTTCATTAGAGGAAAAAGAACTTTTAAAGTGTCAAAAACAACAAGACTTTTGTAGATCTGAGTACTGACAGTATCCTAAATATTTCCCATAATGTTCAAACACAGAGAAATCTGTAATTTAATTCGAAGTATTGACGACCTCGTCCGTAAACAGATCAGATTTTTTCCTCAGTTTTACACTCCAGAGTTCCTGTGACTAAGCCATGTTCAAAAGCACTGATGAAACAAAGTTTTATTTAATTAATTACCTTAAATTATTATATGCAATTTACATTTGACAACATTTGGTCACCTGTTGAAGGGACTCTAACATTAAGCGGAAACTCTGTCTTCTCCACACTCAAATGATTCATTTCATCTCTAGTGCAGCGATCGTTCCAGAGCATGTTTAGCATAGCTTAGCATCAAGACTGGAAGAAACTGTTAGCGTCAATCAAAAGAGAAAAATTTCATGAACTCCGTTAACTCCAGTCTGTGTGATTTACATGTTTTTAAGTATCGATCTAACCTGTTCAGAGTCATCAATAAAACACAGTACAATATATCCATTAAATAAGTATCACACACACAAACACACCAGATGTTACAACAACTGCAGGATGACACAGGTGAAACATTATCATTCTCTGTGAAGATTGATGCATTTCCACAATAAATACAGAGTATAAAAACGCTGTTCACGCCAACCGGTGGCTGCAGGACCTCTAACGTTCACTAGATACTGCTGGGATCAAACTCTGAATGTAAGTGAATAGGAAACCTCCAACTTCTCTCAATGAATATGAAGTAAGGTTTGTTTTTGAAGAGTCAGAGAAGATTTACACCATAAATGTTCTGTCAAGAAGATACTAAGGCTTTAACAAGGTAGAGGTCTTCACGGGTACACTTGGTTTCAAACAGCCAAATCCAAATTACAGATGCAACATGAGCCGGCAAGCTAATTTAAGCCAATCCACTCATCATGTTCAAATCGTATCCAGGCATTCAATGCTGTTCAGCTAATTTTAGCCAGCGTGCTAATATATATTCGCTGATGCTGCTGTTTAAAGTAAGATAAATTCCTTGCTAACAAGAAATTAATTTTGAAACAGCAAAAACACCAAAATACAATTTTTACATGACAATAAATAAACAAATAGAATAATGTTTAAAAATAATGTTTAAAATTGTAAACATACAATTTCAGGTATTTTTTTCTGTTCAGTTTAAATAGGATTTTACAGACTTTATTATAATAGAAAATATTGTTTAAGGAATTGAATTCAATTCAAATTGATTCAGCTCAATTTTCTAAGGAACAAAAGAACAATTAAAAATAACACAACAATAATTCAATGTTTAACAAAATCATGCCCACATATTAACTGTACTTGTTTCTAAATGAGGTTTACCTTGATCCTTTATTTTACGTTAGTTTCCTGTTGACTGTATTAGGTTTACATGATTTTCAAAAACAACCAAATTACAATAAATGTCAGAAAATGTTATAAACTTTGGGGATCATTTTGTATTTTATATTTCGAATTAGCCTACATTTATTGGAACACTGGATATAGTCTAGTGTTGAAAACCTTTTTTTCTGCTCCTGTTTGTCTGATGTATTACTAACTCTGGGAGTTTTCTGCTTTTTTACTTTACTGAACTGTTTGAGCATTTAAGTGTATAAAAATTATCATTTAAAGTCAAATTTTCCATTTGATTTACTCTTCTATGTTCTTCATGAATTACTTGAATTAACATTTATTTTAGGAACTTATTTCAGGATAGTTCAAATAAAATAAAAAAGACAAATAATACAGCAATAAGTAAATATATAAAAGATGCTTATACCAGTTTTCAGATCAATTTAATTGTCCATACCGTCTTTACAGTTAGACTTAGTCAGATTTTAGTTAGATTTTTTTGTTTTTATTTTAACTTTTTATTTTGATAGTTCTTAATTTCAGGGACTTTGGATACATTTATTTTGCAAATTCAGATAAGAAAGATTGCCGATGTGTTGCTGCTTTAAAAAGTTTGTAGCTTTGTGTTTTATAATTTAATTCGAGTAAATGCTGTGTGATCTATTGCACATGTACTGTCGAGGTAAAACAATCATTAAGTGCAGTGGATGCTCCTGATCAGGGAAAAAAACAACCCATTAAGATGTCAGTTTCTCTACAGCGGACAGTCGGTCCACGTGAGGAGCTCCGTCGTGTTCTACAGGTGAGTTATTAAGGCTGAAGAGGAGGCGGGAATAATCACAACCACGTGACAGGTGCTATCGTCACACCTGAACAACACTTCGGTGAGTGAGCAGAGTGCCTTGTGATGTCAGCAGTGAGACCTGCAAGTGTTTTTACAGCCACTTCCTGTCAGTGGAAGGGTAGGGGTGTGGCCACTTGAGGCAGCAGCATGCCAGTTAGTGTTCCACTTTGCTCCATAACGTTGTCTCTGAGGCTCCATGCTACTTCTTTTCATTAATGCTCCGCCCGTTCAACACCTTCCCAGCGTTCCTAGCGAGCGGGGACACCGGGCCCGGTCGTCCTCTTCCCAACGACCCTGGGAGGAGCTCTTTGTCCGAGGTGGAGGACCATGGTGGAGCTTGGAGTCTGGAGGCAACACATCGCGGGCTGGGGCTGATGGAGGACAGCGTCTGCTGGCTGCCGTTCAGGAAGGAGGAGTTGTTGGAGCCCTGATTGGAGCGGTAGTTGTAGTACGCCTGCCAACCCTGACGCTTCTTCTTCCACTGGCAGCGAAGGATCCGGATGAACGCCTGAAGACGCAACGACACAAAAACACAAAATCATTTATCATTTTCATTTTTGTTTGTCTACAAAACTTGACCAGACTTTCCACCGGCAAGAGGTGAACTTTTAAATTTTTGGGCGAGCTTTAACTTTGATTAACGTGTATTATTATCAAGCATTAATCACTTTCATGACCTGTTGGAGCTCTCAGGCAGTGATGCCAGTATTAGTATCAGCTGTATTATGTGTGTTACCTGTTTGAACTCTCGGCTGTAGCAGGGGTAGATGATGGGGTTCAGACAGCTGTTGAAGTATCCCAACCAGAAAATGACTTTAAAGAAGGTTTCAGGAGGACGCAGGCTGCTGTTGAACGAGCCTAAAGACACACAGACAGATGTTTTTGTTCCATCGTAGAATTTTACATTATGGACTATTTCTAAGGATTAATCGATTAGTCTATAAAACTTCATGAATTTAAAAAGTCCCAAAATGACGTCTACAAAATTGCTTCCTTTGTCCAACAAACAATCCAACGTCCAAAGAAAAGCAGGACATCCTCACATTTAAGAAGCTGGAAGCTGGAAACTATTATCAAAATAGTTATTAATTATATAACTTTTTAAACAGCAACACTGAACACTCAAATAAAAAGGTGGTGTCAGTTCTTCACACTGAAACTTAGAGGGGAACTCTGGTCGTTTAGGTTTAAATATGAGCCAAAACATGAACTAATGAATTAATCAACATTGTGAGTTGGAGAGTGGATTTAAAAATTCAGTTTAGCAACTGAAACAACAGAACATTTTAATAGCAGTGTTACTGTTGCAGAAGCAGGAGCATGTTTCACCACCAGGTGACAGCATTCACAACAACAATAGGAGCTGAGCAGTTACATAATAAGGTGTAGAGCTGCCAAACAGCTGAGGAGGCCATATCATCATCATCATCATCATCTTCAGGAGCTTCTGCTGCAGCTTTAAAGTTTGTTTACACATATAACACTTTATTTTGATTGGCTGACAGAATCAGTGATCTCATCAGTTCAGAAATCTTATGAACTGTCAAACTGAAAACTACAAATAACTGCAAACTGCAAAACACACTCAACAGAAACAGCCTTTTATATATTAAAAGAGCTCCAGACTCAAAATATAAAGAACTAAACTGATCTCAGTAGTTGCGTAGAGCTGTGGGGGCAGCAGTTTTTCATCAGATGGACATCAGTATTTTCTTTGTGTGTGTGTGTGTGTGGTAATAATAAAATTACAAATTCAACAATTTAAAACCACCTTACAGTTGTTTGTCTCTGAGCACCAGCCACGCTGCACTTCCTGAGCTCTGGCATCACAGCCTCACAATAAAAATGAACATTGAAATTTTGGGGATAAAATGTTATTGATTGTAATTATCATATGAAACGTTGAATAATGTCCTTAAAGGTGTTTAAACCAAATTCTAATCATTTCATTCCTGAGTCCAAGTGAATGTTTTCGCCAAATTTAATGAAATTCCCTCAAGGTGTCTTGAGATATCAGGTTCACAAGAATGGGACGGACGGCAAAAAACCCCAGACTCCCTGTATCTCATTAGATTCTGCCTGTTGGCCCTTAAATCATTATATAATCTTTTGCTATTTGTAAAACATGTGATACATATCAGTTACATGTATTCCTTTTTATTTCAAGATTATTTATTTATGTTTTAACTACACACTGAACATTTTCTGTCCTCATCCTCCTCTCCTCACATGTGAAATCCACAGAAGGAGCAGTTAGAAACGCTCCATCTGTCTCTGATTTCACTGCTGCAAGAATAATAACAAGGTCATATTTTGCAAGAGCGTATAAGGAGAAAATAAGAGAGCAGTCGGTTTAAAAATACTTCCTCAACAACTGAAGTGATAAAACATAATTTCTCTGTTCTGAAGTGTGAAGAACAAAAAATTGCAGAGCAGTGAAACAAAATAAAGACAACGACACGTAACCCGAAATAATTACAAACAGGAAACAAACTGAAATAACACCTGTAGCACCTGTAGCACCTATAACACCTGGAGCACCTGTAACACCTGTAGCACCCGTAACACCTGTAGCACCTGTAACACCTGTAGCACCCGTAACACCTGTAGCACCTGTAACACCTGTAGCACCCGTAACACCTGTAGCACCCGTAACACCTGTAGCACCCGTAACACCTGTAGCACCTGTAGCATCTGTAGCATCTGTAACACTGACAACCTCTGTCATCACGCACATCTCGTTTCCTCCATTCATCTCTCCTCCTCTCCTTGTTTCCTTGATTCATCTCTCCTTGTTTCCATGATTAATCGCTCTTCCTATCCTTGTCTCCTCTTCATGATTCCTTTGTTAACCTCTCCTCTTATCCTTGTTTCCTCTCCTCCATCATCTCTCCTCCTCTCCTCTTATCTTTGTTTCCTCTCCCTGTTTCCTTGATTTCTTTCCTTCTACCCTTGTTTCCTTCATTAATTTCTCCCTCTATACTTGTTTCCTTTCCTTGTTTTCCTTGACTCATCTCACCTCCTCTCCTTGTTTCATTTCCTTGTTTCCTTGATATCTTTCCTTCTACCCTATTGTTTCTCCTTTTGATTCATTATATCCTCGTTTTGTCCCCCCCGTGTCCTTGCCCCCTTTCCTTCTTTTTTTGTCTTCTCTCATCCTCTCCTTGCCTCCTCCTTCCCTCCTCTCTTTATTTCCTTGGTTCATCTTTCCCCCTACCCTTGTTTCCTCTCCTTCTTTTTTCTTCTTGTCTCACTGTTTCCTCTGCTTGTATTTTGCGTTCTGTCTTCCTCTCCTTGCCTCCTCTCCTTCTCTCTTCCCCTCTCTCTGTGCCCTCGCCTCCTCTCTCCTCTGGATCACAGAGGTGCTGACTTGTATTCGAGGCAGGTGATCTGCAGCATGTCAGAGGTTTTTTAGAGGATTTCAAAGGATTTCAAAGGATTTTGGTGGATCAGTTTTTTGATGATAACATAGACTCCTGAGGACATGGATTATTTCTCCCTGAACATGGACTTGTAAGGCCATCCTGCGCCTCAGGCTGCGCTCTCTGACTATATATGAAGAATCTGACTGTTAACCTGACCTCCGCCATGAGAAAAACATGTGACACCTGACCACGATGAATCACTGTCCTGTGAAAAACACGTATCTCCAAGTTTGGTGATTCTCCTTCCAAACACAGGAAGACGCTATTTTGGTTTCAAGTTTAATAGTGTTTTGGGTTTCTGCCACGTTCTTCATGTAAATATAATCACAGTTCCCAGGAGTTGTTTCTGTCCACAGAGTCTGAACCTCACAGCAGCTTTACGACGTCTTGGTCCAAATCTTCACTCTTCTTCTGTGGTGGTTTTATCTAATTTAACTTCAGGTTTGTTTCAGTCACAACAGCACTGATGTTAAAGTTTTAAAAAAATGTAATAATTATTTTATAAATTTTAATACTAAAATCAGCATGCTAACATGCTTTCAATGACAATGCTAATATGCTGAGGTTTAGCAGGTATAATCTTTACCATTTTCATAATTTTAGTTAGCTGGCTACCAAACTTCGATACTTTTATGGCACCAGCTGAGCCAGAGAAAAATGGTGAGTGTGGAAAAATGTCTTGTGCCAAGATCTAACAGTGCTGCTGATGCGGCTATCCATGCAGGAAAATCACTACGTTATGCCCAGAGATGGGGCTCATGTGCATTTGTGATGTAATCTTCTGTTAAAATGGATTTTATAAAATCGAATGAAGTTCTGTTCAGGGCCTCTTTTGAAGTCAAGGTATTGGTTCCGGTGGTGAAATCTTTGAAATTTTTATACCCAGCCCAAACCAGGCTGCACATTGCGAGGCCTCGAGTAAAGAGATGCCTGTCATCTCTGTTTACTCCATTTTCCTTAAAGCAATGGCAGATGGTGGATCCTCTCAAGAGTTCCCAGATATTAGCTGCAATTACTAGCAGCACAGTACTGTCAATCAATCAGTCAATCAATCAATCAATCAATCAATCAATCAATCAATCAATCAATCAATCAATCAATAGTATTGTATGGATTACCATGCTATCTGTGAGGTTATGTAGGCCTATATGTCACTCTTGATTAAACTATTCGGAGCAGACCTGCCCAGACTGAAAGAGTCATGAGATAACTTTTGTTGTTCACTGGAGCTAAATAAATGAAATTGACCTAGAGTAGTAGAAGTGTTTCATGCTGTTGTCCGGTAAGCATGCAGGTTCACGTGGTTGGTGCGCGAGCTGCCCAGTTTGAGGTGGATGGTGCACGCAGTGGTTTGAGAGTACAGTATACATATTAAAGGGGGATTCAAGGATGCGCTGGTGGGTGGTGTTCTGAGCCACGAATGCCAGGAATGATTTTTTGTCGCAGTCCAGCCCTGACAAGTTATCTATTTGTTACTGCTGAGGCTAATATTTAAGAAATATAGAAGAATATAGAAGAAATTAACATGAACTAGTTCCTTTTAATTTTTGAGAATCGAATTTTGAGCTAGTTCTCATGAAAAGTGGATCAGAGTGTTCCCTAAATTAATTTTATTTAACTGAAATGTATTCTTGTCACATAATCTGACATCAAGAATATATCAGGTTAGGGGACAGTAAATAGCAAAAGGCATCCGGCTCAGGTGATCTTCTCAATCTCAGCACCCTAACAAATGGAAAAGATCTGGAGGTAAGTGTATAAAACTAAAATATTTTTTTCTTTCTTCCCCGTAACAAATTCACCACAAACCCAGTCCTTTTCTTATCATCTAGATTTTTTATGCATCATTAACTGTCTGACTGAGCGTCTGCAGCTTTAATCGAGCTTAAGAGATAAAAGCAGTCATGCAGACACACAGCTTTAAATGAAAACAAATCCTTCTTTAAAAGGTGGAGAAGCTTCAGTCTGTCCTCACTGCTGATCTACTGAGGACGCAGTGCAGATCATGACTCAGCAAAAAGCAAACACTGCATCACCGGGACACTCAGCACTTCATAAACTATGAAGTGAACTCACAATCAGAGCTCATCAAAGCCACAACATTAACACCTCTTCTTTGAGTCGTAGAGGAGTTAAAGACTACAGTTTGGGTGAAGTTGGAGAGGACCAATAAGAGTCACTTAAATTAGAACAAAATACTAATTTGAGGGCTGTACAACAACTCACTCATAGATACCAGCCACCCAAATATGCCTGATTATTTTCAACAAGATCCATGTTTTATTCCCTGATAAATAAACCAAAATGTAAAAAAAAAAGAGAGAGAAAAAAAAGAAAAAAAAATCCTGATCCAAGACTCTTAGATCCGTGCCAAAAGTTAATGGTGTCTATTCTGGGCTGGGACTCATCCTCAGTCCAGACTCAAACCAATGGCCAACTGCCTTTATCCGACCACTCCGTTGCCTCTCATCTGACCCGTTCGGCAGAAAAGTTGCATTGAATCATACTGCCTTGACGACTGCCAATTACACAGTAGCGTGTACGTTCTGTGCTTGCGCAAGATGCAATAAGTCTCCTTAACATTGGGTGGTGCTAGTCTCGTGCAAGTAATCCAAAACATGAAAACAGGAATTGACGGAACGGAGTACATAGAAAAACAAAGCGTGCACACCATAGAGTTCAGGGGCGTAAACAGTATTCCGCCCCTCAAACACACCGCGCTGATTCACCGCCAATCAGAATGGTCATACAGCACAACCATTCAAAGCATCCAATGGCTCAGACAGCCAACAGCCAACAGCGTACATTGTCAGACAGCTGAACACACTTAATGGATTTGTTCCCAAACTCGTCCGAGTCTCCCCAAACGCTTCAGATGGCCAACGGTTGCCCCGGGTGTTTCAGGCTTTAGTGTCATACTGCTGACAAACCAACCAACCAATGGACATGGGTAAAAACATAACATCCTTGGCAGAAGTAATAAGCTCAGAGCAAAGGTTTTTAAGCTCTGACAAAGCTCATAGAGCTTATTTTGCAATCTAAGGGGACGAATATGTGCAATTTGAGTCTCAATCCTTCTCAGACTCATAACTGAGTGAAATACAAACACAGAGGCATAAAACGCATTGATATTACTCAGCGTGACTTTCTGACGATATCATTATCTCTGATGTCAATCAACAACAAACGTCCATATATCCGTTTAGAAATCAGACAAAGAGAACATTCATGATAATTTAAAGTTTTCTTCAGTATGAAAGTATTAGATAGTTGTCTAAACATCCATGGATACACTGCAAACAGAAACTGCTAATAGCTAATTTAGCATCATTCCAAATACTGGCATAAAACAACTTGTAGCCAAAAGCTAACTAACTTCATGTCTAAAATAATTCCACCAGAACTTCATGTCTGGGGTTGGCCGAATGTAAACATTTTCAAACCGGTTTGATATGAAACCTGATCGGATTGGTAATACCGAATTTCACAGTTAGCTGTTGCACGTGACTCCCAAAAGGAACATGAAAGTCCACGAATGAGAGTGTAGCAGCAATACAATCCATCAAATCAGCTGTGAAAAGTTGTGTATTTCTCACAACAATAATGCAACTTAACTTTCCTTATTCTGAAGTTAAACATCAGAGACTTCAGCTGAGTGAAACTGGAGAAAAGATGACAGAAGCAACATTTCAAGTAGAGATGCACCGATCCAGTTTTTTTCCGATCCAATCCGATACCGATACCTGGACTGAGCGTATCGGCCGATACCCGATACCGATCCGATACCGTTGTTGAATTAATAATAAACTGTATACTTTCCACCATGTGAAAGGGACTAAAGGCACCAGTCTTCCTAACTAGGACAAAATAATCAAACAGTTAACGAACATTGTAAAGTCGTGTAACATTATTATTAATAACAATAATGATAATAATAATAATAATAATAATAATAATAATAATAATAATAATAATAATAATAATACATTTAATTTATATAGGGCCTGTCAGGGTACCCAAGGACACACGTAACAAAGTGGAACAAACAAAACAAAGAATGAATGAATTTAGCGCCTGTCAGTCAGCACGGAGGGAACACTAGCACCGAAGTCAGTAGCACCGTCTGTAAACAAACTAGTGTCTGGAGGCTCCGTGCACACAGCGGGGCAACCATATAGCATCGCTGCGAGCCGGGGGAGACCGCAGCAGCAAAGGAGGAGACAAAGCAGCCCGGCGGTGAATAACCCTGAGGTTTTGGTGGAGGGAGGACCAACGGAGCAACGATGGACAGCCCACATAGTATTGAGTACGTCGGTTTGAAAGTTAGCGTTGCTAGGCTAACAGCTGACCGATGAGGCTAACAACTGATGACAGGACTACTAGCTAATCAGCGGAGAAATGTGACGTGAGTACGTGTAACGTCCTGCCAACAGGAATACAAAATAAAACATAGCAGCTGAACCTGAGAATAAACTGATAAAGAGTTGGTCAAACAGCAACTTGCGCTCTTCCAGCATGCGACACATTGACGAATGACGTAGATGTGCTGCGACGGCGGCCAATCCAAAAAAAAATTGGATTGGCCGGTGGATCTGTTTCATTTTACCGATCCCCAATCCAGCCGTTTTGTCAATATCGGAGCCGATATCCGATCTTAATATCGGATCGGTGCACCCCTAATTTCAAGTAACCCACACATGTGAATCTTGCAAATGTTTTATAATAAAAGTCTTGTTAAGAAATTAACGATTTTGGTCCACTGAAACGCTAGAGGGCTTTTAATTTGAAACAGATCAAATCAACATAAGCACAGATATGAGTCATTTTCTATGTTAAAAAGGTGATCAAGCATTTTTTGCCCCCCTTTTACATCCTTGAAGAAGGACAAAAAATGCCTCACTGTGGCCAGTCCGGATCTCTTAGACGTTTGATGAACTCAGGCCAACATTTTTGTTTCCGGACCAAAGCCTTCAGCATAACCATGTTTAGGCTCGGTGTGTTTGAACTTGTTGAATGTTTGTGGAGAAGTTTCTCTTCATAATCAACCCGTTGAATCCTCTGATCACAGGACTGTTTCTCTAAGCATCAAAGGATCATTCTGCTCATAGCTAATAATAACCCAGTTTATTCTCTCTCTTATGAAATCTGCTGTGGTCAGAAGTAGACTGTGGCCAGAAGGATTGTGGGTAGCTTTTCATTCAGACTCTGCAAATTTCAATCAGTGTTAAAATGGTTCCTATTTGAAGGTTAGAGACGCAGGAACCTTTCTAGAAACCTTTTTAGGAAATCAGGAACTACCTCAGTTCCTGAGGTCAGATGTTTTGATAAGCAGAAAATGCCTGCTGAACAGTTCTTTGAACACAAACTTAGACAGACTGTGAAGCCGAATGCCTGAGTAAAAGAAGATGAAAGAGTAGACAAATAGCGTCTCATTTTCAGCCTCTAACTTCAATTACAACAGTCACACTGTAGTAAACGATAAAGAACAACAATTTTGGTCTCACTTACAGGTGAAGTGATAAACATTGATTATCTCATTACGATTCAGTGTTGTTGACGCTTTAGGTTCTGGTATTCATGTAGATGCCACTTGAAATACACCATCCTGTTGTAGACCAAGTACACCCCGTTCTTCTCTATTTTGGCACCTCAGTGGTGGAATGAACTCCCGACCAATGTCAGGACAGCAAAATAGCTCTCCATCTTCCGCTAAAGACTCAAGACTCATTTGTTCAGACTTCACCTCGACCCTGCATAGCATGACTCCTACTCTATCGACGACATGCGTTATGTCGTGGTTTCTCTCTTGTGACAAATGTATTTATTGTAAGTCGCTTTGGACAAAAGCATCTGCTAAATGACCTAAATGTAAATGTCAATGTAAATGGTATGCCAACGGCACTACCTGATGGCAGAGGCCCCCCAGCAGGACAATGTTCCCTTCAATACCTCTGGGATGGCGCAAGGAACGTGACAAATAGTTCAAGGGTTCGACATGGCCTCCAAATCCCCCAGATCCCAATCTGATCATGTACCCATGAGTTGCATCAGAACAAGTCAGGTCCAGGGAGCGCATAGGGAAGGTAAGGAGGAGAACGAAAATGGTTGACTGGATAATACTATAAGTGAGAATCTTCACTGGCCTCGTGATTTGTTTCAATTAAGATTCAGCTGTCAACAATTTGAATGCAAAATGATTCTTGTCTGGCATCAGTGGATGGCATCCACAGTGATCTATATTACTGCATGTGACAACTTTTTCATCATTTAATTTCCCCTTTTATTATGAAAGTTCTTCCAATACTCAGACTTCCACAGTCCACAGAGTAAAAGCTGCATCTTTTCAATAAATAAACATCACAACAACAAAACAGTTATCCATATGCATTGCCTTACATGTTTGTTGTAATCCACAATAATATTGTTTTCACATAGCAGCTTTAAGATATGGCATTTATTGACTCTGCCGGACACACCTTTCTCAGAGTTGGACAGCAAAGTTGACAGTGCCTCCTCAGAACTTGTCTGATTAACTGGACTTGCTGTAACAGTTAATATTTATGGCTGCAGATGTAAGCTTCAGGTGAAAATGGCTTATCTGATTAATAATTGTTGTGAGGCAGAAGTCTTGTCCAGTTCGTGCTTCTCAGCAAGTTCATAAAATACGAGATGTCTCTCTGTTGACGCTCTGCTCCAACATAAATAAGGTTAGCCTAATGTCCGCCCAATTCAAAGCATGGGAGCACAATGCAACGTAACTTGATTGTCCAGCTGAGGCCAGACAATCAACAATAGCTGCAGACTCTCAATTAGATCGTTGTAGGCTGTGGATTCCCAACATCTGCAGTAACATTTTTGCTAGTAGGCTGGCCAGCTACCTATAGTTTGACCTATAATTTGTCTCAATCCTCTCTAATGACATGGCGTATATAGGAAAAACATTTTTCTTCTTGTGAGACTGTCAGACTGGAGAAATTCTTGTGATAATGTCATCAATAATGTGTAAGACCCATCAAATCTGAATTTAAGACAATTTAATACTTTTTGAGGACTGGCAGCCACCCTGTGAATGCTCGCAGTTCAGTCACCAGGACATAATGTTCACAGTTAACGCTTCTGCAAATAACAGATACGTTCAAGGTGACATTTGTACCAAACGTGGCATGACATGTTCATGTGCCAACAAGGCTGCCAAACGGCCTATAGCAGTTCCAGTCACACCATTGGATATTTGTAAAGACACCTGGGGATATTTCCAGTGAATACTATTGCATCAAAAGCAGGTGTTTTTTTAAGGAGACCAGCGGACATTTCCAGCGGATTTTGTGCTAACCAAAACCAGCTTTGTGTCATAGGAAGTGAGAACATCTCCATCCATGATCTTGGCATTCGAAACAGGTATTTCAAGACAAACTATGACATTTTAACTAAGTGGATTGTGTATCTAACCCTAAATTGACACACATAAAATTGCAACATGTAACTTCCTCAGGTCATTCTGAGCAGTTTTTCTAGCTTGGCAGGGCCGAGTCTCCTGCTGGGGGTCCAGTGCCACCGTTTTAGAGCATCCTGTATTTCCAGTTCAAGACATATATTTGAGTTTTTGGGTGGTTGGGTTTTTTTTATTTTCATGTACTTTTTCCTTTCAGTGTATCATCCACTGTGGTGCACACTCATAAATCTCAACAACTATTGGGTGGATTGTGATGAAATGCTCAGAAGTCCTTGTTTCCCTCAGGATGAACTATAATAACTTTGGTGATCTGCTCATATCTCAGAGCAGTCAGACTGCATGGTAGTCAGACATCAGGTCAAGTTAGGTCTCAGATCCATCTTTGCTGTGATTCATTGGCTTTGACTCAGTCAGTATTTATGAACATAAACAGCTTCCCGTCCAACTTGACTAATCCGAGCAGGCTCAGCTCTAATCTGTGTTATCAGCCGCGGGAAATGTCTGGCGTCGCTCCACCGTCCATGTTGTGGGAAACCCATCACAGAAAATAAAGAAATGACAAGTGTGTTTAACTTCCTTAACTCCTAGAAATTCAGTGACGGAGGACCTGAAACATCACAGGCCAAATATTTAAAATATGAAGAAAACAAAAATATTTTGTTGAAAAAAATTTTGTCTGAAGGTTTTCTGGAAATGGTTTCTCACCATCAACCATACTGGGACACTTCTCTCAAGGATGGACTATATCTTATTTTAAGACGTTTGTGATTAATTTGTACAAAGTTATTCAAAAAATCCTGGCATGGATCACGAAGCAGAATGAGCATTTGTGTGACGTTGACAACTGAGACAGCTGAGATTGAGTTGCAGTTCAACAAAAAGCAAGGTGAAAAAAAAGGGTTTCCACATCTAACCTACTACTCTGGTTATTTAATCACCTTTAAGTGAGGCTTAGCGTTCAGACAATTTCGTAACAAACCGCCCATGCCTATAAACATGTAAGATGTATTTCCTTTTTAATAAAAGTGATTGTTTTAGCTTTAGTCAGCTCATTAAAGTCATTAATGATGACTAGATGTCTGACAATAAGTGCTCTGTTCAATCACTGATCCTAAAATAACGAAATCAGATTTAAACTTAAGTGTTTTCTTCGTACTCACACACTACAGTCACACTCAATCTTGAGCTTATCACTGGGCTTCTGGTCAGAAGTGCAAACATGGGCTGAGCTAATGAAGATTTTCTTAACAAAATTATGTTTTTGTTGGATTATTCTCAACTGTATGAGTCACTGTGTCAGAATCAGACTTTTCATCAGATTTCTCTTTCAGTTTATTGACTGAGTTTCTGATATAATGAAGCATCTGGCAGTCAGATGGGTTTGTGATATTATCAGATGTCTGAAGAGGCTCTTCAGTGGTTGAGAGAGGACTCTTATCTGAAGGTAAAAGTGCTGCATTTGGTCCCGTATCAGAACCAGATGTGGGGATCGCTGCTCCCACTCATATATACCATCTAACAGTGAAATGAGTAAATAGAAATGGTGTCGTGTTATATAACCCATCTTATATAATGTAATGAACACTTGAACCTAAAGTGAAGCTTTAATGGTCTGTGGGAGATAAAATTCAGGTACTCCAACTGACATAATCTGATTCTGACTTCACACCATGTTTGGTATTAAACTGATCGAACACTTAGCAGAATGATGATGAAAGTTCATAAACACAGCCCTATTCAAAATGTATCAATATCTAAAATAATGGTTGGTATTGTAGATTTAAAGATTTTAAGTCGTTAAACATACCGATGGGCAGAGCAAGAAAGAACGGCAGCCAGCAGAGGATGAACATGCCCACCACCACGCCCAGCGTCTTGGCAGCTTTCTTCTCTCTGGAGAACTTGAGTAGTTTGACGGTGAGCGTGCTGCGTGCCGCAGAGGCCAAGCCCCCTCCGTTCTTGGAGGCGGGGCATATGTCCTGCACCTGCTGGTTCCTGCAGTGGATCCTCAGAGTGAGCTCGTTGGAGTCCTCCTGACGCTCCTTCATCACGCCAGCCTCCAGGTTCTTGGTGGTTCGTTTGGCCACGATGTAGACGCGACAGTACATGGCGAGGATGACGGCCAGAGGGATGTAGAAGGAGCCGAGCGAAGAGAAGAGGGCGTAGAATGGTTCCTCTGTGATGAGACAAACTGTGTCATCCTGCAGGATGGACAGGAAGTTAAAGACAAGTTTATCTTTAGGTTCATCAAACAGAAAAGGTAGTAATAGTTGCTCTGGAGCTTTTACTATCAACTATTAAATCACTTACCAACTATTTTGGTAATCGATTAATAGGCTTGAGTCATTCTTTAAGCAAAAAAAAATCCAAATTCTTTGATTTACTGGCCAGATTGGACCTTATGATGAATTTGTTCTGGAGTCTTCTTTTGATCAATCAATAAGATTGAGTTGACTCTCGATTTGGAAGCAGTAATGACTGCACCTTCCAGGAGCTTTAGAGCATCTCACACAATCTCAATCAGCAGGTGAAGTAGTGCTACAAGTTATTAATCAGCCAATCTAGGGTTAGGCCATTGAACTATGCCATTGTCCATCGCCAACGGCTGACAGCCATTGACTACTAATCCCTCATCATCGAACATCGTGTTTTAAAGGGCTCCCCACATAAGAGCACAATGAAGAGGCGTGTCCCCTCAGAGTTGCCGTAGGACAAGAGTTGCTGTTGTTTCTGACATGTTGGAGAAGAAATGACACTCAGTTACATTTGTGGCAGCAGTGTTTCTTTTTTCCGCGGGCCGCTGTTTCTCTCAGTCATGCCGTTTTGTACACAGTTTTTTTTAGCTTCTCCTTGGCTAGTCAGCCAGCATTGTTTTATGCAAATTAGGCTGAACAAAGCTAAGTTCTGAACATATGGTGCGGAGACGAGGACGCTTTTAAACCTGACATGTATGTCAGTGGCAACGGGATACAGTTTCCTCTGCAGGTTGAGACAGTTGGAGATTCATATCAGAACAATGGTGGGAAACGCAACTGCTGCCCTACAACAATGAGGGGACACACAGCCTGAAATTTGTAAACAATGTAATCGTTCATCACAATGTGTCACAGTAGACATCGTCATATGCTAATTCGGCAGACATCACCCAACCCTAAGCCAAATATTTTCTCTGCTAATTGTTTGGCCTACAGGATTTCTGACAAATAATGAAAAGGTCATCCAAATTTTCTATAAATATCTGTTTTTTGCCAACCAAACAGCAAATCCTGAGAGTGAAACTGAGAGGCTGAAACATGGGATTGATTAGCATGGATAGTATTTTTGCTTTAAATCAAAAATGACAGTGAAACAATTTGATTATCATAATAGTTGCCAAATCTTTAGCTGAAAACTTTTGTTGATTTTTGGAAACGTGGGATGTCTTTTGGTCATCAGTCACATTGTGCTGATGTTTCTAAGATTTGATTATGAACAGCTGAATCTCTTTAAATCTCTCCTGAACAAACGCCCAAAAAACATAAATTAGTTTATCGTCTGTTGAACAGAGGAGTTAAGAATATGCCTCTGGGATTATTTCTGGATTTGAACTTAATTCATTTGATTTAGAAATTTGAACATTTCATTTAAACAAACTATCCACAGAAACTAAATTGAGTTCAGAAGCCCTGACTTTCTCTTTTGAAGGTTTAATAAGAAGAAAAGAGGAAGTTTAATTACTAAATCTACTTTATCAGCTGATTGAATCTTTGTTTGCTGAGGGCAGTAGTCAGGGGTTATGTAATATCCTCACATTAATAATTGACTACATCTATTGTAATTGGTTTTGGCTCAGTGGTGTATAATGATGCTTAGTTTTAGAACCTGTGAAGGTGGCTGCTTCCAACCTAGCAGTGGACCAATGGAGATGACGATGGCGAGGATCCAGACGCCCAACATGGCGAGCAGCGCCCGCTTCTCTGTGACGATCATCGGGTACTGCAACGGGTAACGCACCCCAATGTAGCGGTCGATGGAGATGACGCACAGAGACATGATGGATGCCGTGCAGCATAGGACATCTACCGCTGCCCAGATGTCACAGAAGATCCGACCAAACACCCAGTAATCCAAAACCTGCAGACACAGGAAGAACTTGAGTCCACTTCATCGTCAGTTCAAATGTTCTTTACATGAGGATCTTCATTGTCAGACTCAGAGCAAAACTTTCACTACTGCATTATTTTTATTTTAACCCTCCTGTTATGTTGCGGGTCAAATTGACCCGTTTTAAAGTTTGAAGATGTAGGAAAAATAATTAAAAGTATTTTTTCAGAATGAAACTTCTTCTGCTTGCCTTAATTAGTGTAATCAACATATAAAATGGAAATGGTTCATCTCACATTTTTGCAACCACCCCCTGCATGTTTATATCACATAGATACTGTTCGGGTCAATTTAACCCAGCAGTCTAACTGGAGGTAAAAGGGTGTCACAAATATCAGACCATTTCTTTATTTGCAACTGTGAGACATGTTTCACCCCAATCACACACAGGCACAGACACAGACACACACACACACACACACACACACACAGACACACACAAACAAAGTCCCCCATCCTCTCTTTCTCCCTATTCTCTCAACGAGAGTGTGAGAAACTGCAGATGCGAGTGCGAGAAAGTGTAGTTGTGCTCATGAGCACTCTGCACAAACATGCTGAAATCAGCACAAGAGAGAACCAGAAACCAAGCATGATCCTGGATAACAATGCCACCAAAGGGGGGGCTGACAACTTGGACAAAGTAACAGGGTCCTACAGCACCAAGCGAATGACTGCGCGTTGGCCATTGGTCATCTTTTATGACATGATCGATGTATGTATCGATGCATGCACATCAGGACTGAGAGAGACGCTGCGATCACACAAACTCTGTGAAGAAATAAAGTGATTTGCTGAACTTATAGAAGAGAAACTACAACAAAAATATCGATCTCATCGCGCTGGTATCGATCCGATACCAATACTCACCTTGGTATCGAAACTATCGATATTTGGATCGATCTGCCCATCCCTACTTGTGACACCGCACATCCAATGAAGGCAGCACCTGCCAAGGACCCCAGCCGCTGCAGCCACAGTGAGGGAGATCCAGGAGAGGACCGCACCTAGTACACCAGTGTGTGAGGTAAGTAAGTGTGTGTGTGTGTGTGTGTGTGTGTGTGCATTTGTGTGTATAAGTGTATGAGAGCGTGTTGTGTGTGTCTTGGGATCAGCAAAAAGTAGTAGCTGTCATACAGTAATCATGGTCCTCTTGTTTCTAGGTTGCTGCTGGGGGAAAAAGGAAGAGAAAGAGGTGCCAGGTCTGCAGGCCATCTGATGATGTCAAGACAAGCATGACCTGTGCGAAATGTGCAAAATTCATTTGCACAAAGCACAGTGTGATGACATGTCACTCGTGTGCTTTTAGATGTACAGACGCGCACACACACACACAGACACACATAAACACACACACTTTGTTCATATTGCTATTGCTTGTTATTTTGTTCATTTCTGGTTCACAAACAGTGCGTGTATGGAAAACAAAATTGAAATGTTATGTTTCAATGTCATGTAAAACTATTGTGTTTTATAGGTTGGTCTTTCAAAAGTAATAAAGTGGTGAAACATAAAAAAAAAGTTTGAACATGTATTTTCTTATGAAACGCGAGTGAATTATCCTAATTGAACCATTACTTGTGAGAGGTAAGGAACACCATTGCACTAAATATTGATAGAATAGTTAGTAATAGAGTTAGTAATGAAATATTAACAATGCTTATTAGGATTTTTTTTGGTTTTGGACATCTTTTGGATAATCAAACATGCACCGGGTCAAATTGACCCGGGAACATCATTGCTGTTCCTGACAAATGAACATAACAGGAGGGTTAAGATTTTTGGAAGGATGGATTTAATTTTTACATTCGACAGGAGACAAATGAGGCTGTTTTCAGGTAAGTAAGCATCAGCCTGCACCCACTCTGACCACTGATCATCATAACTTTGCCACCTCTATAGACTTCAGTTTTACAGGAACATTTTAAACTCTGGTCTAACACAAAGTGAGTCACCAACATAAGAATGAACAGTCTTATAAACTGTTTACTAATCGACTTTCTTTTTAACCTTAACTTTTCTTTTTTTTCTGTTCAGTTGGACAGCTTAGGAGTTTTAAAATCCTACCTTTTTTTATAATTTTTTTAACTTGCTGTAGGAACATTAATACTTTGCAGTGAGAGAAACAAACAGAGGAAATGAGTCTGGATGAGAAAATAGTAGGGGAGACGTGGTCAACGTGGGCAGGCTATTCTTCAGCAAGAACTGGAGGTGAGGTATGTTTTAATGTGTCAGCAGTAGTAAGCTAGCTAACGTTAGCCTAAAGACCTAGAATATTTACTATTGCTTGGCAGCACCATCAGCGACTCTGGGAAACCTCTCTCGTTGTTTTTTGTAAAAGGGCAGTCATAATTAAAATCGCAGTCTGACAGATTTTAATCCTAAATATCAAACTTTTTTTTATATTTCTCAGCTGGCCCTAATGAGTCTGTGCACATTTCGATACCCCTCACATAACCAGGTAATCTTGGCAGAACATCAGAACTGAGTGAGGTCTCTCAGACTCATCCCATAATTATGAAGTTACTGTAACTTAAGTCCAGGAACAAGACCACACCACGCTGCCTCACTAATTTACCACCCGAGTCTCATTAAATCAACCGCGTCTGCCTGGCGCTTCTAATTTATTCACACTATCAATATACATCAGGCTTAATACTCCCATCTCAGTAACTCTATCCTATAATTACAAGAACCATGGGCGATAATGAACTTGCGCACTCATAGATGGTTCAGCCACTCCATCTCCCCGTTCGACCCAAGTTTATCCCCCGACCACCTTTATATTCCATGAACCCTAACCCTCTTCCTATCATCTGTCAATTTGAATAAAACTACCTTTAAGCTACATGACTGTGTGGTTTTTGTTTGTGAAGTCGGCCTTAAATCCGCACGAAACTGCTGTTGTGTGACCCTGGCCTTACAGCAAACTAACACCGATGTCTCTCTCTTTACTTCGGGTTGATCATGAGTCTATGCACCAATATGTTAATTGGAAACAGCACACTGATACTAATGCATATATTATTGTGATATTATACAAACTCAAACTACAGACGTGATAAAACAGTTAACCGTGATATTTTTGGCCACAATAATCATACCTGCTGTGTCAAATTGACAAATGTAAAATTTGAGTTTTTGTAGGGCACTTTTGGTGAATAAACTTTGAGTTAATTGATTGTTAATTGTTTACACCGACATCAGATGATTAGACAATCATTAAAGGAAATAATTTGAAAACTGTAATATAGATTAACACTCTGTTATATACTTTTAAAGGATTAAGTCAACATTAGATGGTCATCTTTCTTTAATTACTTGTAAATAATTACTTGTTCTTGACAAATATCCAAACTCTGTCCTGGCTAAGTTCCTCACTTCTCACTAATTTCTTTACTCTTCCACTCCTACACTGTTTCTGTGGTCTCAACTCTTAATTATTTACATTATAAATTACCTTATCAGGGTAGTTATTATTCATCTCATCTCTCATCTCTCACCCTAGACAACAACAAAACTGTAATATATGTAATATAGCTCATTTCCTCACTTCTCACTCATTTTACTTTTCCACTGCTAGATTTTTTTCCATGGTCTCAGCTTCCAATCATTTACATTATGAATTATCAGGTTAAAGTGAAACTCTCGCCAAAAAGCAACCCAGGCTTTATTTGTGAATTTATATGAGTCAAACCTTCATCTAAATGCATAATTACGACGAAAGAGGCACTTTTAAGATTTAATGTAGTTTCGTTTTCGGGCAAGCTAATTTTAACGACTCACGTTAGCTGCTGCATCTCCGGCGCCCCGTCATGGCAGACAAAAAGTGTCGATCCCAGAGTGCGACCTAACAGGTAGGAGAGTTATGGTGGACCTCCTACCTGTTAGGTTGCACTCGGGGATCGACTCTTTTTGTCTGCCATGACGGCGCGCCGGAGATGCAGCAGCTAACGTGAGTCGTCCAAGAACTCTCTTTTTAGTAAACTCTGTTTGTGTTCATGTGTAGAGACCATGGCGATAATACGAGCAAAGTTTCATGTTGTGTCGAGCCTTCTTAGTGTTTTAAAAAATAGTGATTTTGATGCTAGCATAAGAGTGCCCCTGCACTCCAATGAAAATTAGCTTGCCTGAAAACAAAACTACGGTAAATCTTAAAAGTGCCTCTTCCGTCGTAATTTTGCTTTTACACGAAGGGTTGACTCATATACATTCACAAATAAAGCCTCGGTTGCTTTTTGGTGAGAGTTTCACTTTAATTATTAATGATTTAGTCTAGAATGTGTCACAAAGCTGCAAAAGGTCAGTCTTTCAAATTGACAAAGTCTTGTTCAGTGTTATCAAGGGTCCAAAACCCAAATAAATTCAGTTTATAGTAAACATAGCTAAACAGCAAATCTCCACGTTGGAGAAATGGAACCAGTTAATACCAATTTCCTTAATTTAACTGTGATATTTTTGGCCTCAATAATCATTCCTTCTGTGCCAAATTAACAAATTTGAAATTTGTTTTTGACCTTTGGTGAATGGACTTTAGTTCATAATGATTGTAAATATCTGATATCTCTATCTAATAAACTGTTGACATCGAAAACAGAAGATAATTTGATTATCATTAAAGAAAATAATTAGAAAACTGTAATATAGAAAGCAATATTTTATACTTTTAAAGAAATAAATTAGCATGATATGACTTCCATCCAATAATTTTCTCGATTCTTTTTTCTTTTTTTGCCTTGCTTCCCTTTTATTCCCTCTTTCCTTCCTTCCTTTAGATACACTACTCAAAATGAGGGAATAAATTATGGATGATGGAACATTTTAGTGTTTCACTTGATGTTTATGCTGTGACATATCTTGAATTTCTATTTTATATTTAGTGACATATGTCATATGACTGTTATTGCATATCCATGCATCCATATCCCAGTATCCCTAAGTCATTTTGAGTAGTGTACTTTTCCCGTCCTACAGTTCTTCTATATGCTCTCATCTATAAATGAATGCATTATAAAATACCATATCAAATTAGTTATAACTTTATTTAGTCTAGAAAATGTCACAAACCTTTGCTCCCTTCCTTCCATCCTTATTTCCTCCCAACCTTCCCTCCTTACCTTAACTTCCTTAACTAAAAAGATTAAAATCTCCACTTTATCTTCTTCAAATAGCCCGGATCGATTACTGACCTCCAGCGTGGCGGACACCGGCAGCACAGTAGTCCCCAGCAGCAGGTCCGCTATAGCCAGGTTGATGATGAAGTAGTTGGTCGGGATCCGCAGGTGTCGGTTACAAACCACCGACAGGATGACCATGATGTTCCCAACGATGGCAAACATGATGAAGAAAGCCAACACCATGCCCACCGGCACCGCCCGGCTCAGGTCCAGCGGGTCGTGGTGCTTCGAGCCGTTGGTGCCGTTGATGGAGGAGTTGGAGCCCAGCAGGGGAGGCTGCGTCCCGGCGTAAAGATCCGTGGAGGAGCCGTTAGTCCGCAGACTCATGGCGAGGAGAGCTGTTCTAGGTCCAGTGTACGGGAGGGGGGAAAACCTTTCTTCTTCAAACCAGACTTTTATCGTTACTTTTCTAAAGGATTCTGACGCAAAAACAGCCACTACTTGGTGTTTTCTCTAAATGTTTATCTTCCGTATCCCTCAGTGTTAGTTTACCGGGCTTCACGGCTCCTTAATGTTTAAAAAACACGAGTATTTTTCAGTGGAAATCCTTAAAAAGCGACCGTGTCTCTGGTTAAATCCCATGGCTGACAGGAGCGCCCTTGCCGGGTTCGGTTTGCGCGGGAGGCAGCAGGTGGAGGTCTGGGGTCAGCTCGGTCTCTCCGGACGGTCAGACGACCTCCTGCCGACCGATGGAGCTCCTCCTCGGGTTCGACTGCTGATTCAGTAGCAGGTCACAGATCCCTGTTTCCTTTTAAGGAGCAAGTGTTTAATGTGGGAAAGTTTCGACTGAAGAGAGAAAAAAAAAAAAGAAACAGAGACACAAACTGCTGCATCCTCCTCTCATGGTGGTAGAGAGACACTGATTCTCTCTCTCTCTCTCTCTCTCTCTCTCTCTCTCTCTCTCTCTCTCTCTCTCTCTCTCTCTCCCTCCCTCCCTCCCTCTCTCTCTCTAGCTCTCTCTGAATTTCACATGGAAATTTACTTTATTGGTCTAAGTGTTGTGAAAGCAGGTTGTACAATATATGGTGGCCTGGAGGTGCAAAAATAACAATGTTACAACTATAACAACTATTTCTAATGACAGAATTCCTAAAAAAAAAAAGTAACAGGAGTATACAAAGGTCTGGAAAAAAAATAAAAGACTGTGTGACTTTCTGTGATGATCATTTCCTAGTGTTTTTCCTCTGGCTTGTGCTGGAAATCTATTCAGGTCGTTTACTATAATATTATAGTTTTGTTGTATGTTATAAAAAATCAGAAATCGTAGAAGTGTTCGCCTGAATATTCAGTAAGCCGGTCAGTAATTCTTTCTGTGTGGTGGCCTAAAGGTGCTTTAAAATATATTTTTAAAAATATATTTTTAAAATAATAATAATAATAATAATAATAATAATAATAATAATAATAATAATAATAATAATAACAATATAAAATAATAATGATAATAATAATGATAATAATAATAAAACTTTATTTATATAGCACTTATCTAAACAAGGTTAGAAAGTGCTTCACATTAAGTACATGTTAAAATAAGCTTCACATAGTACATGAGAATAGAAAGAAATTAAGAACACAGGCCACTTTTTTCAATATTGAAGAAAGTGAGAGAAAAATGTTTTGATCGTCCCTTCATCAAAATGTTAAGTGCAAAAGTTCAATTTAGTGCTGAGACTCCATCCAACTTTTGTGGAAATCTGTTCACTATTTTTTTTTTGTCACATCCTGCTGACAAAACCACATATCCAAAACACAGTGGTCAAAAAACAACAAAACTGAAAAAACAACATTTAAAGTTTTGTTCTTTTTTTCTGTCATGTTCTTTTCTGCAAAATGTTCTCTTATGTACCTCTTAGTAATTGTGCAAACAATGATGAATATATGTACATATTTTTTTTAAAAAAGGCTGTATTCTTGCTGCTGAACATTTTGAAGTCACTGAAATACTGAGTTTCCTATTTTGTTATGAACTGATTTAACAATAAAACAGAGCATGTCATATATGAACACATAAAGTGGCTCACATAAAATATTCAAAAGGGCACTATGTAGTAATTCAGAATTTTAACATTTATGATATTAATGAGGTATTATACAAGAAGAAATATTTATTTTTTCCATAACTGAATAAACAAGTTCTCAGCGAAAAATAAAGTCCCCAGAACAATGTTTGAAGCTAAAAAGTGGCAGGATCCACCACATATAAACAAAGTAAGAGAAATTAGATATATTGCCCCAATGAGGACACAATTGGCCTCCACATGGGAAACATAATAATCCAATAAGTTTAAGTAGCATTGGTCACGCTGTGTAAAAACGCAAACGTGTAAGAAAGAACAGTTCAGTGCAGTATGAGGTTTCCAGAAAGTGTGAGAGTGGACCAGCTAATGTGGGCGAAGGTTTTGTGGTCAAATGCAATCAGAATGGAGCTTTCTGGACAAAATCCAAAACACTATGTGTGGTGAAAATCTAACACTGCCCACGCCTCGACAAACACCATCCCCACAGTGAAATCTGGTGTTTTAGGGAAGCCTTTCCTCAGCAGGGACCGGGCATTTGTTAGAACTGAAGGAAGAACGGATGGAGCAAAAGCTGAGCGGGACAAGTCTGGATTTCAATCTGATCAATCCTTCAACTGTTTGAAAAATTGCATCAACCAACCAACCTGAAATAGCTGGAGCAAATCTGCCAGGAGGAACGAGGAGCATTCACTCGAATCAGCATTCAAAGCTGGAAGATATTTATATTATGTAACTGATACCTACAAAGTGCTTCACGCTGTTGTTGCAACACAAGCTAGCTCCCAAGCATTAATGTGTAGTGGTTGAACACTTGTGCAAGTCAGTTCAAATTTAAAACATTTAGTCTGGAAAGGTTCTGCTGCACAATTCATTTGGGGTTTGAGAATGCACTGTAAGAGCACATCAGTTTACTACAAAACTACTGAAGGTATCATTTGTAATTCAAATAAATGTGATTAATTTCAAGGTGTTTGAGATTGTAACATGGTGACAAAATGACACACTGGTTTCATATGAGAGGTCATAGGACACACAAGTTCGGAGACTTATTCAACAATACGCTGAATTGTGTAATATCGCCACTTACTATGTAACATTTTAATCTGCTGAATAACGATAGCTCACAAATAAATGTAGTGCAGTAGTAATAAGTTGCACATGGAACAAAACTTGTCCTTTTACATTTATCTGACATGGTTAAATGTCAAGCTAAAAGGTTTTTTTTCCATTAAGTCTCATGGTCTTTGCATAAAACTGAAGAGGCTCACATCCGCAACCATTAAGTGAATAATTGAGTAACATTAATAGCCTTTAAGTACATGTAATTGAGAGATAAGAAGAGTTCAGCTGAAGGGAATCGTTCGCTTGACTTTGTAGCATTTGTCTTTTTACATTCATGGAGTTTCCAGGAAGTAAGATATGTTTTTGATAGCTTTTGTTCATTGTCATGACCACACATTTTTTTTTGACTCAATCCTGTTGCCCCAGATACACTATAAGTTTTACACAATGTTGGTTATGATCTGTGGGATTTTTCCTTATGTGTTTTTTAACCTCCTCCAAATGAGACATCAATATACAACATTTACATCCATCAGAAAAAAAGTCACTTCAGATAATGTCTCTGTTTGTTAAACTCTGTCTTTGGAGGCAGTAACATGATTCTATGTAAATGACCCTACTAGTGTGTGTGTTTGTGTGTCTGTGTGTTTGTGATATATTACCAGTATGTCGTCGTTCCCAGCCAAGGTCGACTACTTTCAGGCGATATAAGTAGCGTGCTGGGAGTGTGTGTGTGTTTGTGAGATCTATTTTCAGATCAGATAGAAATGTGCGCCATGCCGTTGGCAGCAGAGCAACAATAACCTCTGGTGATGTGCTGTTCTGTGGACGGAGTGTCCAATCACAGGGCCGACCCTCAAGTGGGCGGAAAGTCTCACTGCTGTCATCGTCACTTTACTTCTGTTTAAGAGCGTCTGAAACAATAGATGTGCTATTGATAGATGTATTAATATATTAATTTGTCCCAGTGGTCAGTCACTGTCCAAAAATCATTTTCCTCATACATCTCCATTATAAAAGAGTGGTCTGTAAAAGTGTTGCCATGACTGCAAACAAGCTCAGTTTTTATTCTGTGTGTTTTGATTTTAGTCTAAAATCAGTGAGGCTAAAACTAAACTTTTCTGAATAAGCTTTCATTGTGAAATAAGCCGCTGTAAAACAGTGGAAACACTATTTTGAGCATAAAGACCCCCACAAAATGATTCCCTTCACTATCATAAATTGAGCCATTTGGTCAAGTAAAATTAGGAAAGACTAGAAGAGCCAAACAATTAAATAATTGTATCTCTATTCAAGTTACCTGTGTGCTAAACCCGAAGTTAGCTGGCTTAGTCTGCAAATTCTCCATTTTCCAGAGCTGCTCTTCACTGCCAGATTGTCTCTGGGCTCCTTAAGCCTGGTTTATGCTTCTGCGTCGCGGCGACGGCGTAGCTATGTCGTCGACCCTACGCCGTCATTGAGCATTCGAAGTTCTGCGTCGAGGGAACGCATTGTACATGGTGTCGGTGGACGTCATCAACGTCAGTGATTCAGGTTTGTTATGCACGTAGTCAGACAGGCGGCGGTGCGAACAGAGCTAGCAGCTGTCTGACCGAGAAGTTTCTCCCTTTACTTCGCTGTTAGTTGAATTAAATGACATTCACGCTGTCTTTAACTGTCCGTGCGAACCAGTCCGCAGCCTTGTGTGTCTGTTTGTGTGTCTCTGACTCTTGCATGTTGACGTTGTGTGTCGCTAATCCGGCTAAACAGTGAAGCTGCTGTTTGACAGATTAAGTTTGAATGGACAGAACTTGAGCACACGACAGGTTTTCATGTGGTTGCCGCTCGTACTACAAAAACTTTAAAATTGGCGGTGTTGTTATACTGTTGACCGGAAAAGCAATTGCCGGAAATGACGTTCTGAGCGGACCAATCACAGTCCTTGCCGTTCGCGTCTCGACGCGTCGACGTGACGCGTAGTCAGGATTTTTTGGAGGCGCACGTCAGGCTACGGCGTAGGGTCCGCGTGGGGGTCTGCGTCGACGACGTAGCCACGCCGTCGCCGCAACGCAGAAGCATAAATCAGGCTTTAGTCTGGCAGCAGTCCAGTATGCGGATGACTGGCCTACCTGCTCTGCCAGACCGTTAACTAGCCCAGAGACACTGCAGCAGTGACAGCTGAAGAGGTTGGTGTGTTTACCAGGAAACTATGGCCCACAATCGATTTTATCAGCTCCACCGCTATTTATAAATGGACGAAAATACACACAGTATTTACAAAACAACATGTAATCATTTGTAACTAATTGCAAGAAAAACTCAGGCACAACCCATTAACAGCTTGCAACCACTGAACATACAGTTAGAAAATAGCACGCTAGCTATGGTGTGATTAAACAGACTCCCTCCGATTGTCCAGAGGACCACCAGAGCACCCTGTAACTCTTACTTGAGGGTAACAGGGAAAACAGGCTAAATTGTCATCTGAGTATGTTGTGACCCTCAGAGACTTCCTGAGGCTCCAGTGAGTGTACAGCTCCCTCCCCCCTCGCCTTTGGGTCCATGCTATTACAGCTGCCATACCAGGTGATGAAGCATCCTGTCAGCAGTCACTATATGTTGCTCTGGTAGAAGTCCCTGAGGATGTGGGGCCTCAAGTCATATGTCTTTAGGCGCCTCAGTCCATACAGCCACTGGTTGCCCTTTCAGTGACAGTGGTAGTGTTGCTTGTCCAAGTACTTATGAATGTTAACCGCAAGGTATGTGAAGTCGTTGACCCTCTCGACTACTGTGTCGTTGATGATGACTTAACCACAATGACCTGCTTGGTCCTGTTATATATTATTCTTGTAGTGTTGTACGTAGTGGACAAAGTTTGACCTGATGAAAAGTCAGATGATCATGAAAGTTATTACAGTTCATCCTGAGGGGAGCGTGGATGTCATCACAATCCTTCCCAACATTGACGAGGTATTTCTGGTACAAAGTGATGGACAGACTGACATATAAAGGCACGCTGTTAATGTGGTTAAAATAGATTCAACAATACAAAATAGAAACAAGTGACATCACTATTATGAGGATAATAAATAACAAAAACATTTATCAAATAAATGGCGGTCACTCTTTACAGTATAGACCTGATAATCACTGAGGCTATTTGTTTGCATTTTTCTTTACTGTTCATGTCAGTGTGATCTCCATATTCTGATTTGAAGAGGGATCATTCATCATGTAGTTTCCTGTAAAATGTTTATGTACATGTGTGCGTTTTGTGGTGTTTTCTTTAAATTTCCTTTTAAAATGAATAGGCTTCGTTGGCATGACACTTGACATTTGATGCATGTCAAAGAACAATAACAATTGTGAAGGAAAACAGCAAAAATGTAATGTGTATAACAGAATGAGTTACTAGGATGAAATAGATAACTAAACAGATAAATGTGCCGGTCCTTTCTGAGCAGCCAGGTCTGATTGGCACTGAGGCCAAAAGGCAAAGCCCTTGTCATTTTTAGCTGTATAAATACAGCAGACATTCAGTGAGTACCTTATGCATTCCTGTGTTGCTGGCGGATGGACCGTCTTGCAGTGTTGTCAGGCGGTTTGTTTCTGCCTTAGACAGAATTCAGTGATCGCAGCTTCACGCTTATTTTTCAGCCTCATCATAAACGAGCTCAAGGTGTTTTGGAAGGCTGCTCGCTCTGATAAAACACTGAAACACTCACAAACTGCCAGAGAAAAGAGTCAGTGTGTCTGTGTGTGTGTGTGTGCAAGTGAGGCACTATATTTGTTCAATATCATCTTCAGGGCTCGTCTGAAAACGAGCCAGAGGTCATTCAGCAAACGCTGGATTAATGATCATTTGGATGCTGCTCGTTCATCCACTGCAGGTCGATTGCGCTCAAGGGACTGTGAAGCTTCAGCATTATAATCTACCCCATAATATAATGTCCTATGACATACAATATATATGAGTTCAGAGCGATGGTGGAGGAAGTATTCAGAGCCTTTACTGAAGTATTAGTAGCAATATTATAGTAATAGATAAAAGTAGGTATAATCATGAAAATCCACTTAAAGTATAAGTATACTAAGTAAGTATAAGTCTCAGCCCCACTGCCCAGCCAGCCATTAACATCACAGCTTGGTCACGGTTCATATGGAGTTAGCGAGCTAACTGCTAGGTGCTGATCAAAGCTACACGCATTGCCAAGCAAATAAATCCCTACACCTTGGCCATTTATTTTCAGATGTAGCTAAATCGATGTCTTCAGGTCATGTCTATTAAGTACATTTACTCACAGCCACAACACAGACACACACACACAAACACAGACACAAAGCAACATGAAAAACAGTCACCGGCATCCAATTTGCCACTCATCCCTTTGTTGGCTTCAAATGAGGTTTAACATTCACACAGTTCTCCTCACAGTGGTTCCTCAATACCACAACATGAGTCCAACATCGCTCCAGAATGGGAGTAGCCAAATTAACCAAGGAACAGGCAAACGCTTGAATCAACAAGCTAACCTAGAAAATTAAACAGTAAAACTAGTGTTTGACCCCTAGCAGCAGAAATGACATACTGTGCTTTCAGAAGGAAAAGCTGAAAATCTTCACATTGAGGGAAGCTTGATCCATAAAATGTTCTTCCATGAAAAATGACATGAACAATGATGATTCGGAAATGTATTTTCTGTCAGTTGACTGATTAATGGACGAATAGTTCCTGCTGTACTTGCATAAATTAATGTATAACAAAACGTCATATTTTCGAAACTATAAACTTTTAATTTCTTTTATATGGAAATACTCTGGGAGAAATAACCCAAAAATAATAACCTAATAATAACCTAAAAATAATAGTGTAACTAACAAAATAGTTACAAAAGTACAGTATGTTTAACCATGTATTTAAGTATGTGAGTATTTCCACTGCTGCTAACTAGAACTAGCTCAAGAGAACTTAAAAACAATGACCAGACTTGGAGGTTTGTTTTTCTCTGGACAAAGACATATAGCCCAAAACAAGATGAGAGTTTTCCCGTCTTTGTACAGACTGACCCAGTTCCCTGCTTCAGGATTACTCTTTGTGGTTTCTTAAACATCTGAATCATCCCTTTAATCCAAAATACACATATATGTGATTATCTGTGTTTTTGAGGTAATCTGCATCAAGCTTTTTCCCATGACCCCTGTCATCGTCATGGTAACAAACTGTCATGAAAACATCTCACGGCTGCGATTCAAACAGACAAATACAGACATACATGTAATTCATTTGTATTCGCAGTTTAATACAACAGTTAACATAAAATACAGCTGAGGGGTTAAGTACTGCAATTAAGTATTTTTTTCAGGTATTTTACTTTACTTGAGTATTTCCATTTTCTGCTACTTAATACTTCCACTTCACTACATTTTTTTGTTAAATATTGGAAAAGGCCAAAACTCATATCTCATGTAAAGATATGTCACATTTTCTTTTACATCTTTTTGACTGTTAACTACATTTAATATCGGATACTTTAAGACTTTTACTCAAGTGTTAATCATATGTGAGAGGTGACTTTAACATGATATCTTTACTTTTACCAAAAACTTTTGGAACTTTTAACACCGCTGATCACGATCCTTAGTTGTTATGTTCAGTTGGGATCAAACTGGTGGATCGACTTCGCCGTCCACTGAGCAGTGCAGCTTACATCGCTAAACAACAGCTGATGCCAATTTGTAAGAAAGACAGTCATACTGTAGCCCTTTTGTTCCCAAGGTCCCCACACATGAGTTACATCACTTCCTTTTCTGCCGACAAAAGTTGCTAGTTTAACAGTCAATGTAACTCCTTTATTCTCAGAAAGGGAATCTAACTGGATATTCTGTGTGTTGTCTTCTGAGAAACTGATCTTATTCTCCCAGCAGAGCTAGTCTGACGACAGGATCATAAAACAGGAATGTCTGCATATATGTGTGTGTGTGTGTGTGTGTGTGTGTGTGTGTTCCTTGTTATGTAATGATGATGGTTTCTGAAGACCCTAATTAAATTATACCATTAGACTGCCCATGTTCGTCATAAACGATTTATCTGTCCTGTAATCCACTCATCTGAACAGAAAAACTTCTGCTAACTTTTAGCAAAACAAACGCCTGCTTCAATCTGAGGACACAACACAAGAGACTTCATCCACTTATGCCTATAGTATAGCTTGTAACTAAAGCTGGCCTGTAATTTTTTAGCCACTTTTAACAACCACTTTATTTAAGACACAAAAATGCTTACAAATTCAATTGTGGCATTTACTGACGTATTTTATGTTACAGAATGAAACCAAAAAAAATCTGCATGCTTGTGTTAACCACAACACACATATCAGGCATTTAACCTCACGGAAAACTCCAACGGATTTCAAGACAACAGAACTGGAAGGGCAAAAATGTCGGCTGATTTCCGGGTATGAGGAATCATTCCCGCCACACTGTACACCTCTTGTAACTCAAACTCATCCACACATTCTGTTTAACTCAATAATAGACTTCATATATGCGCTTAGGCTAAAGGCTACATATATGATCATGCTAATTCTAACAGACTGAGGCTAGAGATAAATCCTTCCCTTGGTTATGATCCATTTAGAAGACATGGATGTAAAATAAACTCCTTTGTAATATATGTATCTAAATCTGTAATTGTTTCTTAAAAAAATAAACCACTGGATGGTTTGGATGCAGATGCAGATGTGAATTTCTTGCTTCAATGTTAATATTCAACAGTTGCTTCACTTTTACAAACGAAAGGGAATTGAAGATGAGGCTGAACCGACGAGTTTTGGAAACAACTCTAATCTACTACAACTAGTGCAGTGCCCGTAAGAAAATATGTATTCCTATAGAAAAGTGGGAGGTTAAGAAGCTTTTTCATTGACGGCCAAATGAGGCTGTTTGAAGGTGGAACGTCAGGGATATTTAGGTTTGCTGTGAAATCCGATATTCCAGGGTATAATTGGCCGTTTTTGACTATTTTTGATTTTGCCATTATATTTCACCTTAAAAACTATTTACTTGGCGTCATTATTTTCAGCACAACCTCACGTGTGACTGTACAGTTATTTTTTCATTTTGACCTACTGTATTAACACAATGGACCTAAAATCACAAAAAAAAAACATAAAATCCGAGTAGAAAAAGTTAGATTTTTTTACTGTGAAAACCACAAATATGTTGTGACAAAACCATTTTTATTTTTTATAATGCAAATTTAAATTGTTTGCTGAATATGTGCATACATTTGAAAAATTTACAAAGTTATGTGTAACTATTTACATTTAAATGCAGGCAATGCTCAGGTCTGCCTGAGCTCCTTCCAGCTGAATGAAGAGCTGCACCGCCTGCTCCACATTCAGCTTCTCCTCTTTTGACTCATTAAACAAAAAAACGACTCCACCACACACTAAACACACTACACCAAACACTACACAACACACTAACTATACACTCCAAACACGCTAAATGTCACAAATCTCTGAACACTGTCTGTACACCGACCGTTGTTGCCTGTCGCTCATCCGCCGACGTCCCTCCCACAACTTCCTGTTCCTCAAGTGACAAAAGCCTGTTTTTACCGTTTCTTCTGCACCAGACAAAAAGCAAACGTGACGGCAATGTTCGCGAAAAAGCGTGGCGGTCATTATTTACCCTAAGTCCGGTTTTGGACATGCCGGTGCGTCCGGTCCGTCGACTCGGGAGGTGGGCCGTGTGGGCTAGCTAGCGGCTAGCAGTTAGCTACACACGAACATCCACAGATTCCGATTCCACTTTGTTGTCCGCGCGTCTCCGCATCTCCTCAGACCCGAACAGACTCGATACGGACTTGTTTAGTCTCATTAATCCACAACAGTCAGTTTAGATGCACAGAACAGAACGGGACCGAACCGCCGGCTAACTCCCGGTCCAGTTCGCACCACTGCAGGTATAAGTCCGCCTGTTTCTTAAGGTATGTCGTGGGCTTGAGCTCTGCAGTCATTAACTCTGGTGCGCATGTGGCTACGGTGTGCAGTGATTGGCTCTGGTGCGCACGTGACTGTGGTGGCTCCGGTGGACAATGCTCCCGAATTTGTAAAGCATTTATGAAATAATTTATTCACGGTATCATTGCAGTCCAAACAAATGCGAAGTTGCACACCACTGAACCAAACAGCAGCCATGTTGAAACTCTCAGGTCAGTCTGATCCTGATCTGCAGAGATATTTGAGGCACACACAGACAGACAGACAGACAGAGATTCCTTGCTTTTATAGAGAGATATATTTTTTACCTCTGTTTGTAAACATCCCAAAATGTTCTGAAGATCATTTTCTAAGTCCTTTTTCTTCCATGATATAACTTGACCTCGCAATCTCTCTGTGTTTCTGGATCAGAGACTCTGAACGCCATCATCACCGTAAAAAACAACCAGAGTCTGTGTTCAACCAACCAAAGATCAAAACAATCAAATAATTTCCAGTTACACTCGAAAAGTGCTGATATGATGAGTTAAATCCAGAATTTAATTTGGAGCACATGATTCCTAAAAGCCTCTGCTGCCAAAAGTTTTTCATATAATTGTTTAATGTGGTTAGCCGTCACTGTGTCCTTGTTATCTTAATGCATTTATTACTGCAGAGTCTTGTCTTTTTGTGTATAGAAGACCATTAATGTCATGAAAAGTGAGTGTTGGTGAGTATAGTTGTCATTTCTTACTATTGTTTGGATACTTTGATTGTTTTTTTGTGGCTTGGAATTTTATAATTTCAATTTAGTGTGTCAATTTGAATTCCCATTAATATTTACATTTTGATCATATATTTAATTACATTTTTATTTTACTGGAAGAAATTGGCATCCATACTTGTGAATGCAAATAATCAGTTAACACTTTACATAATCAGGCTCACATTAGTGGAATTTGTATATAAATAAAACATCTTGTCTCTACTTTCTCCTCTCTGATATTTGACTTTCCTCTTCTTTGATTTATTTTTTCTTTTCGCTGTTTGTACATTTAAAAAGAACAAAATGTAAACAAATAACCCCATATAAGCACCGCTGCATCAAACAGTCGGCTGCTGTTTATTATTGCTGCTGCAGAGCTTTTTGGCATCATCAGCAACAGACAGCAGGGTTGAATGGTTTGCATCCCCAGAAGACCCGAATCCAATCAGCGCTGAATGAGTCAGTGTGAAAAGATGTTTTTGCTTTTCGTTTTTCCCTGAGTATGTCAAGAGGCTCTTGACTCCTCTCTCCTCGTGTCTCTTCCCCGCCTTCTCTGCTCGCACCTCAGTTAGAAGGGACTGTGAGAGGAGGTGAGGAAAGAAGTCAAAGATATGCAAACTGAGAAATAAGAAGTCACAGAGGACTGGTTGATCATTGGAGTGTAACACAGAAACTGGTTCAAATCCAGCTGGCAACAAAAGTGCTTCACATAAAAGAGAAACACACTGAGACCTGATATCTTACACTGTAGTTGTTTTGGTTTTTTTGTCAAATGTTACCTATATTAATTTGCTGCTTAGAGTGAATTCTAGTGCACTCAAATGTTTAAGTAACATTTCATAACAAGAATAACTGTAATGCGGTTGTCTGCCTCTGCACACCAGTCAAGTTGAATAATGGGCAGAATATGTTTAGCAGAATATCATGATGTCACAATGCATTCAAGCTCTGACCTTTAGGATATCAAATTTCATGTCTTCATCACTTTATCCTATTAGACATTAAAACGTATTGTCATATAAATGTGAGTTATGGCCAAAAATGTGTTTTGCGAGGTTACAGTGACCTTGACCTTTGACTTTTGTCCACCAAATTCTAATCAGTTCATCCTTGAGTCATAGTGAACATTTGTACCAAAATAAAAGAAAACTGCTGAAAGCACCATGGATGCAGGAACTACAGTATCCCCTAAAATGAGGCATTATAGAAACCATCAATTGATGAAAAAAAAAAAGTGTCTTTGATTAAGCCTAAAGTTACTCTACAACTCTGTGGTTTATCAGTCAAGTATGAACTACACTGCAGACGAGAGTCCCTGTAAACGGTGAAAAGCAGGCAGATCTGCGTTACATACATGCTTGTCTCCTTCATGAAATTTCTGTATCCTCAGTGCTCTGTATTATTATAAGCTTTGAGGACATTAGGCATCTCAACATGCATCTCAAGTCATTTATGATCAGATCTCATTTCCTCACTCTATATTTTGCATATCAATACGTACATTGCAGGGACAAATAGACAAAATGTTTTGTTTTTAGTGTACAACATATGCCAAATTTACAAGAAAACCAAAATAATTAAGAATTTGTCGTAGAGAGCATAATACAAAGTTTGTAAAGTTTCTACTAACTCAACAACTCTTGTCACACAAAATTGTGTGGTTTTACAAAGGAGTCTGAGGAATTCTTCATCATGTTGCTGCAGAAAAGATTGTTGTAAATAGTTGCTTAACTTATCCTGGTCATTCAGATTAATCCAAAAAAACATGAATGTCATGCACCATTTACAATGAAGTCATTATAAAGACTGAGGCCTCAGCACCCCCAACTGTGACTGACTTCAAGCATCCCAGGAAGGCAAACTACACTTTTGGTTTCATAAGATGGGCGGCTGGGGCTCAGGGGTAGAGCCAGCGTCTTGTTATCCAAAGGTTCGTGGTTGAATTCCCCATGTCTGCATGTCAAGTGTCCTTGGGCAAGATACTGAACCCTAAACTGCTCCTGATGTGCTGGTCAGCACCTTGCATGGCAGCTACCGCCATCAGTGTATGTATCAGTGTATGACTGCAGTTACTGTAAGTCACTTTGGACAAAAGCGTCTGCTAAATGTAAATAAGAACATAAAATAAAATAAAATAGAATATCACCAGACACTGATATTTGAGAACTCACAGTTGACATAGAATGCTAAAATATAAGTTAATAGATGTATTTTATGTCCACACAAAGTGCATGATATGTAATCGCTGTCGTTAACCTTGCTACCCTTGTTACCTTGTGTTTTTCACAGCTTGAGTCAGAAGCTAAAATAAGTCGTCTCATGGTCATTTCACTGCCTGTTATTCAGCTGCCAGAATAATATCTGCTGACTGATGGTTCCTGTTGGACTCTCTTCTGAATAAACACTTGAACTCTGCATATCAGGGCTGAGCAGACAGGATGCTACCAATACAATAAAACACACTGACACACACACACACAAAGAAACACACCAAGGAGTCGATATAAAAGCAGCTCGGTAAAACAAATGACCCCGAATGTTCTGGAAATTACCGTAAAATCAGAAATAAGGGCCATCAATCATCCCATATTTGATTTCTGGTTAAATATTCATGCATTTTGCCCAGTGGGACCATTTTTTCCCCATGAATCACATATCTGACCGAGCAGAGTTGCACAGCAACAAAATATTGGACAAAAACTTAGACTGTTTCCTCAGCAGAGCTTCAGTAAAATGTATGGAAGCTAATTTCTGCCAAAGTAAAATACTACTATGAGTCCAACCTTTAGGATTAAAAGTCAAAATCATAACAAGATAAAAAATATCATATGATTCCATTATGACTGTCTTCATCAGAATTATAAGATAGCATCAAAGTCAAAGAGATGTTAAGCAGTAATTATGAGAAGCGCTGAAAGAAAGTCACATTTATATGATACGTGTTGAAATCTCTCTTTGTCAGAATTACATCAAACAGAGTCAGATTTGGTCTCTTGTCCTAGTTTTTTGTTATTTTAACGTTCAAAGTTAAAATTATGAGACTGAATCAAAAGTGAGGCAAAGTATTTAAAATGTTACTATCTCACTATTCTGACTCATCATTCTTATTTTGATTTCCATCATGCAGTTGTCTTCCATGCATTTATGATCCTGTGATGAATAGTGAGACTTCTGTGTTTTACAGTCAGTTAGTCAGTTTTAGCTGTGAGACTGCTCAGCCATCAGTTCGTGGAGCTCTCCAAAGTGTTTGAAGTGTCACCACATGATTGTGTGACGGATGGTTTTTCCTCGCTGTGCTGCTTTTCCAATTCCGCAGGCCTTCAGAGATCAATGCTGATAAATGTTGTTTGACTTCACAGCAGAAAGGTGGAAATGAGCCGTAAGATGAGACGTTTCAACTTAATTCAACTACACAAAAAGATTTCAGTCATGCAGGAAATGCTAAACATCAAGACAACAATGAAGATGCAAGATAAAGCTTTAAAACTTAAACTTAAACCTGTAGAGCTGCTCCTGCATATTAGCAGCTCACAGAACTGACCAACACCCCTTTCACATAACTGCATATATGTCAATATTAACATATCATGTGGGATTTTCATCTTTTTTAGTTACTTTTCTGTGCTTAGTTGGCAGCCATGTTGAAGTTGGTGACACATGTTGAGTGAGTGGTTTAATAGAAAACTAGGCAATATTTTACTTTATTTACGGCGAATAGCTTTATTGAGATGAAACATTACCTTTTTAATTCACAGTTGTTGTAGGTGTGATTCACAGCACAATTCAAAGGGGTTTAAAATTGTATTTCTGTCCTCATTGACTACTGTGCGAATGTTTTCTTCACTGGAGGGGGTGTAACTTCAGCTGTCTATTGAAACATGCAAGTGCTTTGATGCTTAGCTAAACATTCTAGTTGTTATCGAACTACCCCTTTCACACTGGTACCCTGTTTAGTTGATGGTGGTAACCCTACAAAGCACACAGGGCTGACCTGCAATGGAGCAGGGCCAGCAAGCCCTAAGCTACAGTCTGGGTGACTCCACTTAGGACTGAGTCGGAGTGAATATTTTTAAGCCTGGGGCTAACAGCTCTCTTAGCCTGAGGCTAAATGGTGTGTGAAAAACACCCTTCTTGATTATTTGCCTGAATCCCTCAGGTGTCTGTCTCTGGATCTCATAGGTGATTATCAGCTGTGACCTTTGTCTTCCCTGCAGAGAGCTGCAACATAAAGTAGTTTCCAGCTTCCATAGAAGGAGCAGAAGTGGTGGATCCCACCGTGCTAGAGGGTTTGTTTGGGTTTTTATTGAGACAGTATGATTTAATGTCACACTGCTTTCAAACTCTCCGACTCACATTATTGAAGGAAGACCTCCACGGTTTGTAGTCGAGCGGCTCTAAAAACAGTTCTGCAGGTCGAGAATATGTGGAATGAACATTAAAATGTCAGCACTGAGTGCAGACTTCTTCCCCTCCATGCTGCGACCCTGAGTTATTAACTGCCAGGCTAAAAGTGCTAAAAATGGCATTATGTCCATTTAAGTTTTAGCTTTACATTCCTGAAATTTCAACTTTTACTGAGCAGAAGATGCTGTGAGTGAATCCATGGGAGTGAACCTTAGTGGAGCTGATCATCACAGACACTAAAGCACAATTTATCAGAGAGATTCCAGACATATTTTAGTTTTTTATAGTTTCAATGTTCAAGTGCACTTCCATGTATTTTCCCATTAATCTGTATATTTGGGTTTTAGTACATTTCAAACAAAAAAGACAAGAACTTAACAATTAAACAAGCTTCTTTAATTGCTGAAATTGTAGAAAAAACATATATTTTTAAAGGCGAGCAATGTTTGAGGGAACATAAGTAACTATGATAGACAGTGTTGTACAAAGTCCCCAAAAGCCATACTTGAGTTAATGTAAAGATATCGTTTTAATTTTGTACTTTGGTGAAAATGAAAATCTTGCATATGAAGAGTATTTGATTAAAAGTCATTTTAGTATCAGATATGAAAAGTGCAATATGTAAGAATCCACCACCTTGCAAAAAAATTCATGCTCCAAAACGAAAGGGGGCAGCTACCACCACAGTAACTGCTAACTGTTGCTAACTGTAGCTGCCATTAGCTAGCTAGCTCAATTACCCAGTTTTTGCCAGCACAGCTTAGAGCTTTTGACTTAGACAAGCCGAGGCTATAACTGGTTAGCTTGCTAGCTTAAGTAGATAGCTTTAAACAGCACTGACACTTAAACATTCAGTCATGCAGAAAATATGTCACAACATCAAAACTGTTATATTTTTCTGTTGATTGATTTTTCTTTTATGTTTTTAACAAAAATTCTTATTAGGAGCGCCTAAATGTTCTGAAGTTATCAAAGTAAAAGTAAATTATATATATATACTTACATATGTGATTATGCAATAGGTTAACAAACTATCAGAAGATGTTCAGCTATTTTTTTTATTGGAGGTGTTTTTTGTATCTGATGCAGATATGAATATGAATGTAAAAAAAATTGTTACTTTTTTATGCAGCATACAGTAGTAGTAAAGTAACTTGTAACTTGGTAGAAAATCATGTAGTTAATTAATCAAGCAGTTTAGTAGTTAATATTTGCTTCTAAATGAAGTGGAGGGGACGTTTAAGGTTACAGTAAAGATGGTTGATGAAAATATGAATATGACGAGAGAAACAGAGAGGAGAGGAGGGCACAGTGATGAAAAATGGACACTGGTGAAGTTCTCAAATGTCTCAGTGGAGATTAAAAATAGTCTGCAGCCATAAACACAGTGTGTGTGTGTGTGTGTGTGTGTGTGTGTGTGTGTGTGTGTGTGTGTGTGTGTGTGTGTGTGTGTGTGTGTGCCCATCCGACGTCTTTTTAAGGATAAAAACAGATGAAGGACTCAGACTGTGATTCATCGTCTGCTGTCAGATTCCAGCTGGACCCCGTCACTATCTTCATCATCATCGTCATCTTCTCTTTTTCTTCATCCTGACCACCACCTGCTCCTGATCATCACCCTCATCTTCGTCACTGAATCTGCTCTTTTCTGCTCTTCCTCTGAATCATCCAGTTATGTAAAGTGTCAATCTGCTAGACATCCAGATAAATGAAACTGTTCATCCGTCCATCAGTCAGCCAAACTTTGAATGTCTATCTCTCTGCAGGTCGATTTTCACAGAAATAAACTGAAACTAATCGTCTCCCTGGAAGAAGTAAATCCAGCTAAAATCGGATGGAGTATTCAGAGAATATTTTAATAAAGGGGTTCAAAAAATAATAAAACACCACGAGGCCGACACACAGTAAGTCCTCGTTCTCTCCTCTCTTCCCTCCTCTTCTTCCTCATCCATCCATCGGTAGAGAAACTCCCACCAGCTGTATGAGCGGCTGCTGCTCACCGCCATAACTCAGATCCAGCTGGAGCGGAGGAGGACAAACTGCACCCGAGAGGAAACTCAACAAATAACTTTCAAAACAGTGAGGCTTTCTCTGAGAGCTTCTGTGGGTTTAAAACATGAGGAGCTCGGTACTGAAGTTATTAAATTCATTTATGATGAATGTCAGTGAATGCCAGAGGTTTTGACTTTTTCCGGAGTGTTCTCTTAAAGTTGCACTTCGTAGTGCAGTGCATTTATCAGAGGATAAATTTTATTCCTAAGCGAAATAAATAAAGGAACTCCTCGTTTTCATGACTGAGTAAACTGAATAAACAAACCGATCTTAAAGGACATCGCGATTTCATACTGTTCTACTTTTTTCTATATGTTTATAGGTAGACCCTGCCACCTTTCTAGCTTTAAATAGTGTTCTGGGAACCTTATTTTCCACTGAGAATGGCTTGATTATTCAGTCATGGAAAAACGTTTCTATATTTCTAAGTTTGTATTATTACCTCAATAATATTGTAAATATCAAAATTCTGGGTTTGAAATTCTTCTCCAAAACTACATAGTGCCCTGTTTAGAACGGATATGTTTCCACTTCAAGAAACTCTTTGCAGACAATGAGAAGAGTCAGTGTGGTAAGGAAGAGTCTTCCCAATGTTTGGAATATTTGTCGTTTTCTTTGAACTCTGACAGCTGAAGCCTCACTGTTCAGGTGATTTGTGCCACAGTGAGATCAGGACAGTTCACCCTCCTGCGTGACCTTTGACCTGGAGGGGTGGCTGATGAATACTGTCTGTTTTAAATCAGCAGCAAGCACTGAGACTCCTTGTGCTGACAGGAAACTATTTCAATCTGAGTGAAGTTGTTTCATGGTTACATAACTGTACTTTGGATCATAAACGTTCTGTTTTCATAAAGACACAACTCAACAAAACGGGATGAACCCATATATTTTAACCTGCCTCGGCTTTCCTCGGATGTTTAAAATGAAGCAATATCTTTTCATCTGATGGAGAGATAAAATATACAAAAAATACATGGAGCCCGGCGCCCAAAAAATATCTGGAAGTTAATCTGTGAGTGAGGACAAAAACTGGATGTCTATGGAGTTTTATCCTGATCCTGTCAAAGAGAGTCAGGGTTAGATTTCTCTTTGATTTGTCTCAGATGTTCAAACATTTGGACTCTCGTGTCACACCTCTGGTTTTAACAGGTCCTGCTTTGATGTTAAAGTGGTCAGATAATCCACTGTAAAAAGTTATGAGCACCATCAAGAATGATCACCTGATCTGATGTGGAGCCTTTAAGAGTTTTTGACAAAATGCCAAAAGATTTGACTGATTCAATTGCATGTACACACACATCTGGATATATACACACACACACACACACACACATATATATATATATATATGTACATTAATAGATAGTGTACATACATGGGAGATGAACAAAACTAGTCCAAAAAAATTAAATTAAAATTATGACGAATTATGAAATTAATGGACCTTCACCTGGCTGAAACCAGCGATTTACAACCTGTTTGTTCAGTTAAATCAATCTGTGTTGAAACACTCACGAACCAGCAGAAGGTCAGAGCGATTTATTTTAAAATGTTCTTGCAGGAGGTCCATGCGCTGACATCGTTTCAAGTTTTTCCTTTTTTTTGTTCAGCTGAGGGTTGTATTGGCACGAAACAGACCTCCTACAAGCTCCTCTACAGCCTACTGCAGGTCTTTGACGCAGTGTGTGTGTGTGTGTGTGTGTGTGTGTGTGTGTGTGTGTGTGTGTGTGTGTGTGTGTGTGTGTGTGTGTGTGTTTGTGTGCGTGTGTGTGTGTGTGTGTGTGTGTGTGAGGCGGAGGAGGAGGAGGTGTTGTTGATGTAGTGATGCTACAGTTTTTAACTCTTATGGATTTCTTTTTTTGGCTCCGCGCTCTGATGCAACGTAGTTAAAAATCTGCTGTGTGAGCAGGAGGTGGCTGCTGCAGTGTGTGTGTGTGTGTGTGTGTGTGTGTGTGTGTGTGTGTGTGTGTGTGTGTGGCTCCTTTTCTGTCCTTCATCAGTCTTTTGTCTGCTGCCCTCAAGGACCATTATAACAATGGTTTATTCGAGGTTTCAGCTCAATAAATTTTGACATCTATATTCCTTCCTATTATCAAGTTTCTGAGTCAAGTGATTTTCCCTTTTTTTTGGTTGTGTTAAAAGTCAACATTAAGATTCACCCAAAAATGAAAATTCAGTCACTGTTCTTTCAGCCTTATTGCTGATCCAAAAAATATTTCTGGAGCTTCACAGCAGAACAGCACTGCAGCATTCTCCTGAAAAGCTAAAAAAGATGGGGGGGGGGCAAACCGATTTGAAAACATGTAATTTATACCCTTTTTTAAGCCTGAAATCTTCAGTGTAGATGCTGAGTTAAAAGCGTTAACACACCCGCCATCTGAGACTGTAAATATCATGTTTTCAAATCAATTTGGAATCTCGCAACATCCGGTGATTTGGATTACGCTAGATGAGACATCATGATGGAGGTTAAAGCGAAACTCTTGCCAAAAAGCAACCGAGGCTTTATTTGGGATTGAATATGAGTCAAACCTTCGTGTAAAAGCATAATTATGATGAAAGAGGCACTTTTAAAATTTACCGTAGTCGGTAACTTTTAAGATTTAAAGTGTCGATCCCTGACAGGCACGCTTGAGGAGCGGTTCACCATTACTCTCCTGCCTGTCAGGTCGCACTCGGGGATCGACACTTTTTGCCTGCCATGACGGCAACGCGCAGGAGATGCAGCAGCTAACGTGAGTAGTTCAAAAACCTTCTTTTTCATAAACTCTTTGTACACAAACAATGTTCTCAATGCTCGTGTTCATGAGTAGAGACCCTGGTGATGCTACGAGCAAAGTTTCATTTTGTGTCGAGCCTTCTTAGTGGTCTAAAAATAGCGATTTTGATGCTAGCGTGTCATGCCCCTAACTCTCCCGTTGAAAATGAACGTGTCCCAAACCGGCAAATCTTAAAAGTGCCTCTTTCGTCGTAATTATGCTTTTACACGAAGGTTTGACTCATATTCAATCCCAAATAAAGCCTTGGTTTCTTTTTGGCGAGAGTTTCACTTTAAGAGACTAAAGACAACTTTGAGGGATGAAGCTAACAGGAGAAAAAGAAACAGTGGCCGGGCAAGATGTTGGAAAAGACTAAATAATTAAAGGGTAAAGAAAAATATAAGGCTACAAATAGATGCCAAACCGTTGCTGTTGAATTGCCAGTAACATTTAGCTTCCTCGCTAAGTTATATGTCTTGTGTTGTTGCACTTGCTTGATGTTTGGTGGTGATTTGGGCTCAGCTGGTAGAATGTTACAGCCAGGTGTTCTAGAGCTCAACAGTGAGGTTCCAGAAGTGAAAATGCCATTGGTATTCTGTCGTAACCATCCAAAGTAGACTTACCACGAGCTATGAGATTATGAAACGATGGTATATGATCCTGTAGAAGCCACAAGTCTGTATGATATCAACCTTGTTTTAAGAAAAACATGTTTTATTCGATGTCATGGAAAAAATACTACACTACCCACAATCCTATAGTGTAACAGCGACGTCTCTGAATGGTGGAGCTCGCTGTTACTGAAACCGCAAATTTCATGTTCGCTAGTTACTGCTACCACTGAGACTTGTAGTGATTTTCACCCCTTTCGACACTCTTCTCCTCATCTCTAAAAAAAACACAGTAGGTCAGAAAATGAAATCATGGTAGCTCTCTGGTAAACGATCGAAGAGTTCAGTGGTAGCAGTAACTAGCCAACGAGAAATTTGCAGGTTCGGTAAACATTTCCATGGTAACAGCGAGCTCCACCAATCAGAGACGTCACTGTTACATTCGTAATGGTTTATGGCAGTGGTCCTCAATAGGTGGCCCCCGGGCTGCATCCGGACCTCCAGCCTCCTATTTGTGGCCCCTGAACTGTTATTCCTTCACTATGTGTTTTGGTTGGGTCAGCACGTGTATACCAGGACTTGTCTCCATGCCAACTATACACAGATAGCTGGGTCACTCACAGCTGTGAGTGCAATTTTTAACTTTCACTTTCGTTTTTGGAGCAGTTTGCATATTGACTTTTTGCCGGCTAATAAAAGTGGACAGTGAAAATTGGCAATTTAAAGAAGAATGGACTGAAAAATTTGCGCTACTTCCAAACAGCACAAGACCCATGTGCTTAATAAGCCAGGAGCTGCTTAGCTTAGCTGTGATGAAGATTTCCAATTTGAAACGGCATTATGAGACGAAGCATAAGAATTCTGAAGAGACATTTCCTTAAAATTCAGAGGTAAGAGCAACAAAAATAAATGCACTGAAATCGTCATATCAAACTGCAAGCAGGGTTCTTGTCATATCTATGACACAACAACAAATGCAACAGAGTGCTCATTTAGAGAGGTGTGGATTTTGGGTGAGCACAAGAAGCCATTCTCAGATGCAGAAATAATGAAAGAATGCATGACTGAAGTGATGGACACAATGTTTGAAGGCAAACAAAGCTTGCACAAACTTCGACTCTGTATGTTTGTCATTAGCATGCATGTTTACCTCAGATTTTAAAGACATAACATTGTTATTTTGTGCTGAGTTTAGTTTGTAGTTCACACATAACGTTACATTACAACTGCGAAATCTTACAGAAACCTGGGATTTGTCTCTACAAAACAGGGGTGTTGCACTGAAACGGTGAGGGTTGACTCAAGCAACATGAACGGCATTCTCCTGAGTGAAAGTCTTTAGTTTGACCCATCCATTCACCCTGACCTCCTCCGAATGTGGACTCTCTATGCTAAAACACACGACAATTTTCACACACCATTCACATCATATTCACACAAATAAGACAAGTGTAAACCTTAATGCAAATTGAATGGCCAAAAAATACAGACATTGACGTGTTATCTGTCAACATTTGATGATACCAGTCTGGATGTGCTGCTCCGTTATAAAGCGTCCAGACCTCTCAGACGCTCTCGGTTCAGGTCTGCTTACTGTCCATTCCATTGATTGTGAAAGCAGCTTATCAAGACCCATAAATATTGTACATTTGGGCAATTAAATGCATTTTGCTTAAGGTGCAAATCCTGAAAGTGATTTTACATCGTGCATCCTGTCATGCCCATGTAATGTTAGCATGATTTGGCCTCATTCCCTGAGTGGAGTCCATCTGACAGCACAATGATAATCCACAGGTTATATTTTATGTGCACCAATGACAAGGAATTATATGTAGACTGGGGTTTTACATTTGCTGAGCACTATCAGTTTCTGACTCAGAGTCAGTTTCTGGCTCTGATGGCTCAAACAGGTCGGGCTGGGTCCGTCGATAACGCTGCTAGCTTCCATTGTTACTGTAGGTGATGTCCTTGTACAGCACAGGAGGCAGCTCCCCTCCCGCGTGTGGGCGTGGTTCCAGCGCCTCTATGTGACACGCCTCCAGCGTTTCACAGCATTTTCCATGATTTTGAGACCTAATTTTATATACTTAGCGATTTTTTTAATCTTTCAAATTTGGCTGAGTGGTCCATGACACATGTTTCTGTGGTGTGACAAACTCATAACACAAATTTATTGCTGCTTTACATGGACTTTAAAGTCTCCTCTGACTCTCAGTTCTCTGAAATCAGCGCTTGAAACATTTCTGTTTGCATTTTATTTAACAAAATGTGAGACTTTTTATTTCTTTTTCAACGTTTATCTGCACTTCTGATTTTCATTCTGTTGTGTCATCTGTTTTATTTTATCTAAGCTTATCTTGTTACTTCATATTTTATTTGACTCTTGTCTTTTCTCTTGTCTTTATATAACAGTTTGTCTGTCTTTTCTTAATGCCTTTACTTCTCATGTAAAGCACTGGAAAAGCTCTGAAAAATTATCTAGTAAGTGGATGTTGAGACATTTACAGACATCTTCTTGGTTTTAGGATTTTCTTCACCTGATGAAATGAACCAAAACAAACAGGTTTGGTTCTAATAAGTGAACTTAACGAAAGATTCAAATGAACAGGAGAAGTCTGAAGTCAAAGGTTCAGATTTTTAGCCCGAAAGCCTCCATTATTAAACTCATCTGTGTGTTTCAGGCCTGTGTCTCTGCTTTGATGCAGAGTGCTGCTCAGTATTCATTTATTCACCTCTGATTTCTTTTTCTTTTTTTCCAGTGAGCACTTAGAGAGTGTTTACGAGCCAGAGAGGACATCAAATAACTGAATCCTTTTAAAACAGACGAGGACACGTGGACGGAGCTGAAGTCGTAACTGTCAGTTGAGACCAAAGTCAACCAGCTGATTCAAATGTTTTGTCTGGAGCTGTTTTAATGTGAGCTGTGGTCCTTAAAGCAGTCGTGTCCTTAATGTGCTAAAATGGAAACATTCAAGTGGTTGCATAAGAACCTTAAAGCTGTTTCAGTCTGATTCAGAGGGGCTGACGTTCAAGTGACAACTGTTCAAGGCCGCAGGCAGGAGCGCAGAAATAATGAGGTCAGAGGTGGAATGTAACTAAGTACATTCACTCAAGTATTGTGCTTAATCTGAGTTGCTCCTACTTTACTTGAATATTTACATTTCATGCTTAGTGGCTGCTGAGCCTAGTTCCATTGCTCACTCACCTGTCTCCGGTACAGGTGTCCATTCTAGCCCTGGAACTGAAAACCTCCTCCCAGCAGTCCGCAACTGCTGTGCTAATGGTATAAACCAGGGGTGTCAAACGCGAACAAAATTAAAGGAAAACAGGAAAACAGAGTCAACATTTATTAAAAAGGATAAACAGGCTATTGGATGCAAGTGCAGAAGGAACCTTTTCCTAACTGCCAGTTCATCAGTTCATGTTTGGGGTCAGGTTCTGTGCTGTGGAGACCCTCACGATGGAGTGAAGGTGTGCATCAGTGAGACGACTCCTTTGTGGGTTTTTGTTCATCCTCATCACACAGAAAAGCTGCTCACATAGGTATGTGCTTCCAAACATGCAGAGCATTTGAGAATCATCTAGACGGAGTCTAGGCGTCGTTGCAGGGATGAAGCTTGGAAACTGTGCAGCGCCCATGGTGTCATAAAATAATACTTGTATTATTACACTGGAGGTCTATCAGCTCCATTTGGAGGTTTACAGGGGCTCCTTCTATGTTAACTGCAAATGGAATGCTGAACAGTTCAAATTTTAATTTCTGAGCCGCAACGTTGGAAAATCGGCGCGTGACTATGTGCCAAAGGCACCCAGTTTATCATCAAATGCGCTGTCGGGAGTGCGGTGGATACATGTCTTGTCATTGTTTGGCAACACGCAACGTGACTAAAGTTTCCCTGCTGCATACGAGTCGCACACAGGCACAGCTTTGTTTGGAAAGCTCTCACTGCACCATACGTGTCGTCCTTGACCCCTTGATCACTTTTCGTCCCAGAACACTGTGATGTCTGATGATACTCTGCCTCCCACCTGTCTTGAAAGCCCCTGTTTTCATAGTCCACTTTTCATTTGGCCATTTCTTTTGGGAGTCTTATTAAGTTGCATTTAAAAGTGATGAGCGCAGTTGACTCCTGACCTCGGAAAGACAATAAAGTGGGGGGAAGGTGCAGGTGGGCATGCCGGTCTGGGCATGCTCACTGTTGCAGTGTGGGACCAGATATGATGGACATAAACTAAGGACAGGACATTAAAACCTGGATACAGTGTTGGGGGAGGAGCCACGTTCATTCTTTTGAAAGCTGCCCGGTGGCGCATGAAGCCAAAAAAGCTCGACTTCCCAGCTATGAAATTAGCCAGATCTTGCATGTTGTGCAGCTCATAGAGTGTGCTCAGAGACTTTCACCAACCGAGCCAGCTAACTTCTGGTTTAGAGCCCAGCTAACTTGAATTGAGATGAAATAATTGAATTGTGCGTCTCTTCTACACTTTCCAAATTTTTTGGGACTGAACAGAAATAATGATGACAGTCAAATGAGTCATTTTTCTGGGCTTGTGACACTCAAAGAAATGTGTCCAACGTTTTACAGATGCTTCTTTCACAATGTTAGTTTATGGAAAAGGTCACTTTGGGCTCCAGTGCAGCACATGATGATGTAATTATACGTTTGGCCACTACGAAAGTTGGTTTCATAGGCTGGCGCTGTTCCTGGGGTCTTGGCAGTTGCAGGTTGGTTTCAGGAAACTCTGTAAGTCATTCAAAGTTGAGGCAGAGCAGCTACAAGACATTAGAGGGAAAACTATAAAACATTTCCTCCATAAATTAAGATCCAATTTCGCCAAAAGCAGTGATAGTTGGTGTGTGTGTACTGTACATAAGGCGGCATAAACTGCGATCCTACCATCTCACTGAAGTTACATATTGCATAAAGAAGTGATTGGGAGGTGTAGAGAGTGAGACAGAAACAGCATTCACCCTACAATTTACTGTAACATTAAAAGGAGTTTGAAGCTGTTATTTAAAAGTAAAATAGTTTTAATTGTATGAAAATATTGCTTTAAAGGTCCCATATTATGAAAAATATGTTTTCTCTGGTCTCTACATATGTAAGTGTCAGGCCTGGGCTTTAGAGGGGACTTAGATGCAGAATGAGAACAGTTCAGGCAGGCTTTTATTCTGAAAATACTTTATTCTCTTAGACAGAGCGATAAATAAACAGGCTATAGAAAACTTCTACTTAATCTAGAAATGCAAGGAAATATCAAGAAACAAAACACACACAAAACACTGAGGCAAAAGACTTCAAAGAAAATTTAAAATAACAAAAATTCAGTCCAAAGGAGGCAAAGAAAAGGGCTATGAACTAAACTGCTCTGCGAATCTGCGCTATGAAAATTATCAACAAAAACTCACTCCAACGGAGGATGCCGAACCGGCTATAAAGTTAAACTACTCTACTCCAGAGCTGTGAAAATTAAGAACAGAAAATCTCCACAACGGAGGCAAGGAAAAAGGCTATTAACTATTCTTCCAAACTGAGCTGACAAAATTACAACAAAAAAATCACTCTTCTTAAGAGGCAAAAGGATTCAGATACAAACGTGGAAACGCTGGCTTGGATCGAGACTGTGACTGTGACGACTGGCTGTGTCCAAGTAGGCGTTGACAGACAGAGCTCATTAGCATTTAAAGGTGCAGGCACAGAAACAGCTTCAGTAGAGCGACTTTTAGACAGCTGAAATTCAGGACCATGGATGGGTTTGGGGCAATGCAAATCAATCAATGCAAATCAAATACAGAGTTGTTGGACCTCTGACAGCTGTGTGAAATTGATGAAAAACAGTATAATATGGGACCTGTAACTTTAAAATATTAGTAGCTCAGTACTTGACAAGTTGGGAATGAGACTAAATAATCAACTATCTTATAAACTTTATCATTTACGTTGTCATATTAATCTACTATTGAATACTTGTCTAGAGCTGAAGCTGAGACATAAAATAGTTTTCAGGTGTCACCTGCTGTGTTCGATGGGTACTTGAATGCATCACTGGTCACACAGAGCACATAAATAGTCGGGGGTCTTCAGATGACCCAGAGCTCATTTCAGGCCCGGGGCTTCCTAGTTGCTGATCAGATCCAGTTTATACAGTAGTGATGAATCTGTCTCGCTTCCTTTCACTTCAGTCCTGTTACCATAGAAACTGGTAAGGAGACTGTTTTCTATCTTCCTCCATCTCCTCTTTCATCTCCTCCTCTTCTCTCCACCCGTCGTACCTCCTCCTCTGTGTATTAAAGCTTCGTGTCACATCCACTCCAGCAGACATTAGCGTCCAGCTAACACCAGTCAATGGCTCATGTGTAAGTCTGATGATGCTAATTATATTATGCTAATAAGGACAGACTGACTGAATGTGGACAGACGGCAGCGAGCGTCATTAACTCTGAGTGGTTCCACATTAATGAGCACCGAGCTAACAGGCCTGAAGCTGTCCAGCATGAGGCTAATGAACACAATGCTACTCAATGCTAATGTGAGGCTGAAACGCTCGATAGCACTCAACGTGCTTCAAAGTGTTGGGAATGATGTCGATCCAGAGATTCACACCAATAGATAAAGAGATGTCCACTCACTGACTGAATTATTTACATCCATTAACATCTATTTACATTTATTAAAATCTATTAACATCTATTGACATTGTATCTTCACTGAACGAGCTTCAAACCTTCAAAAAACTGTTGTGATATTTTTATTTTTGCCCTGACAGAGTTTGTCTTTTTGTGGAGAAACTCAATCAGAAGGCTCTGAATCTGTGTGTCTGTTAGTTCATCTACTCAACAAAATGACCAGTGTTGTCAACAGTTCAGTTGGAGGAAAGACTACACTATCCCTGTCTGTCTCCACATCTCTGTCTTGATTTTGTCATACGATGAGGAAAAATACTTGCTAACAGCTTTTTTTTTTATCACATTAGTTTGTTGTGAATTTGTTGTGTTTTCACATTAAACTGCAGTTCACTGTTTAATGCTTCATACTCGTCTGTAAAGAAACTCTCAACTTTGCTGTGTGCTTGCTGTTAGCTCCATTAGCTCTCAGTTTTGTTAGCTGTAACTCCCTCAGCCAACACATTGCAGGTCTCCGCTGCCCACCACCTGCTAACAGTTTCAAAAACCCTCCTCTTGCTAATTTCAAGTGGATTTTTTGTTCAAAGAACCTTGTTGGTGTTGGCAGACTTTTTTGTTATCACAGTGAAAATCAGACTCAAACTATATAAAAAGTGACCTTTTTAGTAAAATAAATCATGAAGTTAATGAATAAAAATGAATAAAAATAAATAAATAAAAATGTAAAGTAGCCTGATGTAAAAGATGGACAAATACAAGATTAACTCTTGTAATGTAAAGTCTTATTTAACACCTGTGGAGGCACACATCATTGTATCTTATTGATTAGTGAAACATCAACTAAATGAGTCTGTTCTATATACAATAGCAAAATATTCAGTCCAGTCCAAACCAAAAATTAGTAGCTATCAGGGCTTCAGACTAACCTTTTTCAACACAGTCTCAAAGCAAACTGTGCCACAATCAAAGAATTGTTTCTATACTATATTATCATCTAGTCGTAAAAATATTAGCATTTAAAGGACTTTTACCTTTAAACTGTTTAAAGTTTAAAACTAAACTTGTATCATCGTTACTATTACCTCCGTTAGCTGATATGTTAGCCCTTCCCTCCCTTAATCGAACAAACTGCAGGATACTGCTGCTCACCACCTGCCAACAGCTAACTAGCTCTCCTCCAACCAATTTCAACATGGATTTGTTGATCAAGGAAATGGGATCCGTCTCCCATTGAAAGGGTGTTTATAGCATCTTTTTGGACTTCTACATATTAAATATTTGTGCCAGTGAACTGGTGCCACCAGAGCACTTTGATATGTCTATGTGAGACTATTAATACAGTAATAGCATGAAAAGATGTGCTCAGTTGTAGTCAGCACTCCTTATGGTTTGCCATTTGATAAGTGATAGTTAATACATACGTTCAGTGACAAAGTACATTTACTCAAGTACTGTACTTAGGTACAATTTTAAGCATTTTACATTTTACTTTTTCCTACACTCCATTTATTTTATAAAAATAATGTATGAATTTTCTTTTTGGGGTAAACTGTTCTTTTGACATGTTGTAAGGTAACAGATTTGTGAGCTAAAGTTTCCCACAGTGAAATTTAGACAAGATACAAAAATGGAACAAAATACAAAAACACGCCAGCAGTGACACTGTCAAGTTGTGTGGATGTCGTACTAATAATTACTCTGTGTGTAGAAAAGCCTATAATATCTTCTTCTTCCTCTGTTGGTTTGTTTGTTTTTCAGGAAACAGTATGAATGAACTCAAGCCTCATTATTCAAAACAACATTTCCCATCAGCCACACAGCATGTTGCTGTACAGGAGATGTTTTCTTGTTCTTATGTGACCACAAACTAAATCCTGTCAGGATCACAGAGGTCGGAGGAAAAGTCGACGCAAAGGGTGGAGGCGGCGAAGCGGACTGTCGTCATGGCAACGACCAATAAAATGACATCAGCGTGTGCAAATGTGTCAGTTTGAGTCTTCATGGTGTCTGAAGGTTAAGCCGTTCCGTTTCGTCTTCTTTTTCTTCTTCGCTGTGAGGTTAATAGAGACTGTGACCTCCACCCATCACCCCCCCCTTCCTACTCAACCACCTATTGTTGTTGTTGTCATCATCGTTAATGTTGCAGCTGATGTTCAGCAGCAAAGATTATAACTAAGTATTGTTTAGTATTCAGACAGACAGACGAGGTGTGACCGGTTTGATTTTATAAGGCAGAATGACGTCACAGATTACACAACTCACACACACGTTAATCACATTTGAGCAGTGAGCTTTGATCTTAAGCTGTGTGTCAGTCATCAATAACTGTATCGATTCCAGAGGGTTTACAGCTGTGTGTTCATGGCTTCAATAGCATTATATCGGTGATGTCACTAAATCCTGTGATCTCACTAAAGTGTTAAATGTCACGTTACGACCTCGACCAGACGACTAAATTGATTATTTATTTCCTGCATTCAAAACCTGACGGAGAGAGAGAATAATGTTGAACTACTCCTTTAACTGAATCTGGTTATTTACTGATATGCAGTTAAAGTTGAACGTTCTGTACATAATCTAGTAATTTAATTTAAACCCAGAGCAGAAACATGCTGGAGTCTGCAGTCACATGTTCCTACCATCAGAGGAGTCGGAACAAGATGCATGCTGGGAGCTCGTATATTGTCTGCGATTATAAATATAGAGTTTAATATGTTGTATAAATATATTATGTATTTATATTTCCAGCAGGAGGAATGTGATCAGAGAGGAATGTGGCAGGAAATCAGAAGAGAGGCCAAGAAAAGCTGACCTTTGACCCCTGAATGTTTTCACAGTCAGCAAACGGTAGATATTAGAAAAAGAAGACGGCAAGGAGAGGAGACAAGAGAGGCGGTGAAGAGAGGACAGGAAACAAGGACAGGAGACATGGGTAGAAAAAGGAGAGGAAAGAAGGAAAAGGGACAAGGAGAGGAAGCAAGGAGAGGAAATTGGGTAAAGGGACAAAAGGAGAGGAGGAGATGAAATAATAAGAATAAACAAGGGAAGAAAACAAGGAAAGGAGGCAATGGAATGAAACACGGATGAAACAAAGTTGGAAGATAAGGCAAGAAGAGAAAGAGAAGAGAAAACAGCAAATACAAAATGGAAACGAGACAAGGAGAGAAAATAGGGACAGGTGACAAGGACAGGAAACAAGGAAAATGGATGAGGAAAGCAGACAAGTGGAGGAAACAAGGAAAGAAGACAAAGAAAAGAGATGAGACAAGAGGGTTGACAAAGAAAGGAAACAAGGAGAGCGGACAGGGAGAGGAAACTAGGAAAGGTTACAAAGCAAAGAGACAAGGGAAGGAGAATATGGAGACAAGGATTGTAAACGAGTAGAGAGACAAGTAGAAGAAAAGAGGGGAGGAGACAAGGAGAGGTGACATGGAAAGGAGACAAAGAGGCGAAACTAAGGCAGGAGACAAAAAGTGGAGATAGGGACAGGAAACATGGAAAAGAGCAGTCCTATTCTGTTTTTTTACTACTTTTGCTCTAGTAGTGTGAGTACTTCTTCCACCTCTGGGTCTCTTGTTCAAAATCTGTTGAATTTCTGAGCTGATTTTCAAAAACTGTTTTTTCTGACTTTTTCCTGTTTGGCAACATCAGTCTGTGTCTATAAATAACAGGACGAGTGGAAAAGAGAAGTGACATGAGTGAGTCGTCTTTCCAACTCTTCCTCTCTGTCTGTCTGTCTGACCGTCCGTCTGAGGAAACACATCAACATGCTGTCGCTGCTTCTTCACACCTTCACCTTCATCTGTTTCCTCACAGGTGAGTCTGAACCTGAACCTTTCCATCCTCTCACTGACTTTAACTGTTTAACTAATATAAGGGACACACTGGACTAAAATCTGACTGTCGGACACTTTTATTGATAACAATGTGGTCAACAAAGTGTTTCTACATCTCAGAAGGGAAATGTAGTACTTTTTACTCTCACTGTATTTATCTGGCAGCTTTGGCTATTTTGCAAACTAAGATTTTAACCCACACAATATAAGAATATATCAACAGTTCTTACATTTTAGTTTAGTAATTGTCAACTGTTCTGTTCTGTTCTGTTAAAACATGTTATGGTTTGGTTGGTTATTTGTATATCTTATAATTTGAATAAGTTTGGCCTGTTGGTTGGACAAAATAAACATTGTGAAGGTGTCACTTTGGGTCATTGTGACCAGATTTTCTCACTATTTTGAGTATTTAAACAAACGAAACAATCAGTTAATTAACGGAGAAAATAGTCGGCAGATTCAAAATTGAAATAATTATTTGTTTGTTGAAAATGAGCTTCACCTCAAACAATTCCATCAGCTCTTGCACTGAAGACGTATTAAAATCACGTCGAAATCGAGTTATGGTCTGAAACCATCTTTGTGTCTGTGGCAGCCCGTGTGTCAGCGATCACCACGGAGACGGTGGTGGGCGTGGCCGGGAGGAGGGTGAAGCTGCCCTGCCGGTCGGAGGCGGTCAGTCAGAGAGGAGTGGAGGTGTGCTGGGGGAGAGGAGAGCCATCACTGTTCACCTGCCACAACACTGTGATCAACGCAGCTGGAGATCAGGTCTCATACAGGAAGTCCTACAGGTACATGGTCTCAGGTGGTCAACGAAACCAAATACTTTTGGTGAGACGTCGGGACATTGTCCAGTTGTGTTAGCGACAACAAAACACGATTATTTTGATGAGGTGTCAGGACATTTTCCAGCTGTGTTAGTTCTAACAATCATATTGGCGAGGCATTTTCAAGGCGTGTTAGTGGCAAAAAGAACACCCTGATATTTCTGGCGAGATGGCATTTTTCCAGTTGTGTTATTGGCAAAAAAAACCTTTTTTAATGAGATGAGATGTTGGGAAGTTTCCAACTGTGTTCGTTGCAGAAAAACCAGATATTTTTGACAAAACATTGGGACATTTGCCAGTGCTGTTCGTGGCAACAAAACCAGATATTTTAGGCGAGACATCAAGACATTTTCCTGTTATGTTAGTGTCAACAAAACTAGGTATTTTAGCAAACGTTGAGACATTTTTCAGTGTTAATAGTTGCATCTTCTTTTAGTTAAGTTCTGTTTACCTGTAGAGGTTGAAATGAAAAAAATATCGTATGAATGTAAATTTAGATAACAAATGAATGTACTTAAGGCTTTCCTGATGATCTCCTCTCTTCTGCAGGTACTCTATATCTTCCTCCTCCTCTCTGTCCATCTATAGCTCTCGACCATCAGACGCTGGTTTCTATCACTGCAGAGTTCAGCTGCCCGGTCTGTTCAATGACCAAACATCCACCGTTCACCTCATCATCATCAACCGTACGTACAGTCTGAGCCAGAGCACACACTCTGACTCTGATTCATTTAGTTTCATGGTGACCAGATAAAGGTGTGTTCAGTTTTTACATGAATGAACACAAGTAGTAGTAGTAGTAGTAGTATTAGTAGTAAGTATATCAGACTGTTTTCTATAACTTGTCTCCTGTCTGTTCTTGTGCAGCTCGCTCTGTGGTCTCTGAAACCTCTGAGCGCTCAGACACCTGGGATGCTGAGAACCTGAACACACCACACACTACAGCAGGTGAGTTCAGGGCGGACCTTCACGGTGAGGCAAAGAAAATCATTTTGACAATTTAGTTTTGAGACGCTTTCATCTTGTCGGCAGGTTTCAGCAGACAAGAGACAAGACAAGACGTGACCAGGCAGACAGGAAGTGATGTCACTGGAGAAGACACCACAGGGCCAATGGTGGCACTGGTTCAGGTAACATAGATAGTTTACATCGACAACTCTACACATTATTGTTACTATATTGACTGTGAATAATATTACACTAGTACTGATGAGGTTAGCAGTGTTTTATAGATATTATAAATATATATAAATATTTTACTACAACTACATTTATTTGATAACTTGAGTGACTAGTTACTTCACAGATAACATGCTGCATCAGAGTCAAATGATCACATTTTGAAATGAATTTACGTTGATACAGTGATCAAGTAAAAAAACACTGATTCGATAATCAGACAAATACTGAATATTTGATTTGGTAAGTGGTTGACCCACAAAATAGTATATATATATATATATATATATATATTATATATATATATATATATATATATATATATATATATATACACTGTATATATATATATATGTATATATATACAGAGAGAGAGAGAGAGAGAGAGAGAGAAAACTACTCTTAAAAACTTATTAAGTGCATATTTAAGACTTTTACTCAAGTCCTATTTGTATGGGTGACTTTCACTTTCACTTAAGTGATATTTTGATTGAAGATTAATGTGCATTGCTTTTGGTTACTAACTGAATAATATAGAAACATAAAAAATGTACAGTATGTTTTATCATATATTTCTAAACATAGGTGCACCTTGTGATTGCTGTAGTTACCGTGGCAGCAGACAAGTTAACACAGCCTAACATTTGTTTGTTTGTTTGTTTGTTTGTTTGTCTGTTTGTTGACAGTCGTCTGTGCAGCAGCAGCAGGTCGACAGTCTGCAGAGCTTCATTGGAAACACAGTGAGGGTCTCCTTCATCGTATTCATACCTGCACTGCTGCTGACTGCTGCTTACAGTCAGTACACACACACACACACACACACACACACACACACACACACACACACACACATACACACACACAGACACACACACAGACACACACACACACACTCCTCAGTGTACAGTGTATTAACATGCAGGCTTTAAACAGCTGATGTTTGTTTAGTCAGACATCCAGGTGCACAAATTTAACATTTTCGCTTTAGTTATAATTCCCTCTGATACTGAAGTAATAACAGATGTTTTATTCCTTTTATGTCTGAAGGATTTTGGAGGACCAATCAGAAACCAGAGACTGACAGGAGGCTGAACCGATCAGAGGAAGAAGAGGTGTATAGCTCAGTATAGAGTCTATCTGCTGCTGTGAAACATTGCTGGAAAATCATCAATGTGCTTTGTTCATTGTTGGAATGTGACCAAGTACATTTACTCAAGTACTATGCTTGAGTATTTCCATTCGTATGCTTCTTTCTGCTTCTACTCCACTACAACTAAAAGGGAAATGTACTTTTCAATCCAGTGCATTTATCTGACAGCTTTAGTTACAGATCAAGTTTTTCCATATAAAGTTCAGAAAAGTTGTTTTGTGACTTTGAGTTAATGTCAGTTTCAACAAGAGACTTTTCTCCACTGAGCGTCTCACATTGTTAATTTCAAAAACTGTTCAAATGAACCAGTAATTCACAAAAAAATAAAAGAATAAAGAAAAATTGAAAACAAATGTGCGTATCAGAAATGTTTTTTCTTCTTTCCTCTCCCATTAATCATCTGACGACTCCTCCTATTTATCTGGTGACCCTTCGGAGGGCCCAACAGAGATACACTGGACTAAAGTAGCTACCTGTATATAAAATAGTCTAAACTAGCTTCACCTGGAGCAGCTATAACAGTAAAACATTGATACATTAATATTATTATTAATGTAACATGAGATATCAATCACAGGCTGAGACATTTTACTATGCAACCAGTGCTTCAACTGCTGATACCTTACATGAATACAAATACATTACGATATACTTTGTTGTCCCCATAGCTAAGTTTGTCCTGGACTCAAATGCTCACACGAATGCCGCAAAGTTACAGTAAAATAAGCTACATAAAACAAAACAGCGCCAGCTGTGTCAGTTGCAACAATAAAATGCACCTATCAAATATTATGTGCAATTTATTGTTGATGTTGGGAATACTTATTTTTACTTATAAGTATTATTTGCAAGCCAAATTAAAACATGTTTTCCTGCACAATTAAATTCTTCATTCGACTTCCACTCTTAATGCTGCTGTTTTACAATAAAACATGTGGCATGAAGTGTAAAAAAACAAAACAAGAATATAAGCATTGTAGCCATAGAAGGTAGCTATAAAAACCAAGTTGATAATAATACAAACATAAACAGGGCATTTAGGAGTTTTGCAAGCAATAACGTCTGCTGTGGTGGGTGCCATACTGAAATAATAGTATATCAGGGACTCTGCTTACATTGTTGTACTGGTAGTGCATGGTGTACCTAACCTAAGTAAAACATCTTCATACTTTAAATGAATTAAGGAATTATTAAGAAATGAGTGATGTGATTATAGAAAGTCTGCCAGGAATCAGATGAGATTCACTCTGAGAAAAGAAAATCAGGTGACTTGGATATGTTTGGTCTAACAAAGGGGGGAATGGGGGAAAGGTTTTAGGTATAACAACACGGAGGAAACAAAAGGATAACATTTTACTACTGTCAGGTGTCATCATAACCGTACAACACTGAACAAAACCCCCTGAAACACCACAGTGAGTGACACTGTCATCGAATGAAATAAAACTGTTGTTCAGTGTCGTCAGAATGCCTGTAGCGCCCTCTGCTGGTTAGCCGACATATTGTTATAATTAGAGAAAGACGGTGATCGATGATGTGAATGGATATTAAAGTCTGCTCCTGGTACATGAGGAGAAAGTGAGCTTGTTTCTTTGTTTTACTGCTGTCAGCATGTGGTGATGAAGATAAAATAGTTGTTTTCTTGCTGAAGTTTGGTGTTCTGGTTGTTGTTACTTCACAAGATCCTGTCGCTGTGACGCAGCGTTTTGATTATAATTTTATTGCTAATTATTCCCCATTATTACGGCGTTTTATCTGTTCTATAAACTTTATTACCACTTTGTCCTCTTCAAGATGCTTCAAACAGCATTTAGCCTATTATTCAGACTTTCCTTAAGCTTGATCGTTGATTTTACCCACTGTTGTCTTATTGACTAGATGCAAGGCTAATCTGCAGTAGCTAAATTAGCTAACGATGCTAGGCTAAAATAAATTAATACATTTCTTATTTCCCGCCTAAAAGAGTTACTTACACAGGAGTTGTAAAAATATTGGTTTAAGTAATCCAGGTTTGTCATTTACAGAGCCATTAAGATTATTTAATGTGATTCAATGTTTTATTCTTATTTGCTATATTTAGATGAATACAAATGTCTATCGATGCAAGATACTGTGCGCCACCAAAACCTGACCAATACATTTATAAATACGTGTTAGATAGACTTTATGTACTGGCATTGGTTTTGTTACTGGTTAAAGGTTTGAATTGATCATTTAATGAGACAATAAAGTATCTCATGTCTATGTGGGATAAGGGGCATTTTCCCTGCAATATTGTATAATGAAAGGATTCTGGTTATATTAACCAACAATGTCTTTGTTACTAAACTGTTAAAGGCGCCATATGTAAGAATGTGTCCAAAAACGGTTACTACACTCAAATTTAAAATACTGTGGCGAGTCGTATCCGCCTCTCCCTCCACCCCCTCCCCTCCAGACTCGAGGTTGCCAGAGCGGTTGGCGTATCCTTCGTCAGCAACGAGCGAGGAGCGACTATGGCGAGCGACGAATCCTACGCCGTTTTATCATAAATGAGACACACAATTCTGTTCTCTCAGTAAAGATCAAGATGTATTATTATTTATGGTAACGTTAGCTGTTGACTAGGGATGGACATATCAGATGGAATAACGTTATGCATGATATTTGACAGAACTGTCCCTCATCTTTGCCTCCCCTTTTATAACGTTATATAGTTTATGGCAATATACATGCAAAGACCGAAAGAGGACTCGAATTTGGCTAAGTAAATGTGAGATTTCATATTGTCCAGCCGCTGCTGGCAAACACGCCGACAGCGGCTGGACATCGAGTGGACATCGACTGGACAGCAGCACGCTGGAGACCGGATGCCTGTACCAGGACATTGCTAATGCTGCTAGCGTTAGCTGTGCTGCTAACGTTTGTTTCTATGATCGAAATGAAAAACGTTATTACTCGACAGTTCAAAGTATTCGAAATGTCCATCCCCGTCAAGCTATGATGCTAACTTAGTTAGCCAAGCTTAACTTACCTGTCTAGGATAAGAGTAGCCAATTCTGCATCCGTTTTCAAATTCCTCTCAGCTTTCAACTGTCTCCACCGTTCAAATGCATCTCCTATATAGACCCTCGCTTTGCCTCGAATTTTATCTTGGCGTTTTTGTGATTCATAACGATGTCTTTTGGATTTCGTTGCCTCCACCATTGTAGCTCAGTCGTAACCGGCAACCTGTGGTTGCTCGGCAGCTGAGACTCTAATGACTGCAATGATTTGTAGACGGCGGTGGGTGGCGCCACATGCCAAAACATGATTTCAAAACATAAACATGATTTGTGGTCTGCAAAAGATTTTTTTTAATGTGAATATTTTGGCTGTACTGTTGTTGTTGGTGAGTTCAGTATGTTATATGAACATTATTCCTGAGTCTCTGTGACATAATAGGATGATTTTACGGCCAGTTGCTTTAGATTTCTTACATATTGTACCTTTAAATACAATCTTATACCACATAATTAGCCAGCCATAATTGGCTTGGTAGGGGTGGCTGTAGCTCAGCGGGTAGAGCAGGTCGACTAGTGATCAGAAGGTTGCTGGTTCAAATCCCTGCTCCGGGCAGGGCTGAGCTGCATGTCGAAGTGTCCTTGAGTGAGATACTGAACCCCACATTGCTCATCAGTGAGGGCCCTGCGATCAGTGAGGGCCCTGCGACGAGCCCTGCCCTCGCCCTGAGACAAGGCTGGGATTGGCTCCAGCAGCAACACCCCGCAACCCCATGGAAAGGGATAAGCGGTTACGAACGATGACATGACATGACAATTGGCTTGGTTCTTTTCTGCCATGTGGTCATGATTTACTGCAGTTCTGCTCTCTGGCCACCAGATGGACTCACTGACCGCAGAGTGTTGCTGCTCTGTGATTTGATCAAATGTGGTTTCCTTTTTACTTGGAATTAATATTAGTTATCTACAGGAAGTCCATTTTACAATTAAATTTATTTTAGTTTTTAATTTAAAGAGACACACCTGTAGTATGCTTAATTTTAAACATCTTACAACATGATTAGCCCTTAAAGTTTCTATCCCCGAGCCAAACCTTGATAAAAAGTTTATGGACTGAATTTCTGCTTTTAATTTATGGATAACATACTGAGACTGTTGCATTTTCACCACATGCTAACTGCTGTCTAATGAGAGAAAGTACTGTTTTATTTTCATTGTGATGGAAAACAATTAATTCCATCTTAAAATCCTGCTGTACTGTCGTAAAGTCTGAATTGTATTTTGTTCTAGTGGTCATGTCTGTCGTTTCTATTCCTGTGAAATTGAACAAAAGAAAATGCATAGTTGTGTTTTATATGTTTCAGCTCGACAGCGCCACTTGTTCATTGACCCCAGTGTTGTGGATAAATTCGGTATTACTGAATTATTGCAGAATTACAAAATATGGTTCTCCTCGTTAGTATAGTGGTGAGATCGATTTGTGTTTTTTGCTGGATTAGAGTTTTTCAGCAGCTGTTTCCACACACCCATGTGTTGTGGTTGGCTATTATTTACTTTTGAAAGTAATAGATAAAAATTCCTATATATTCTTTCAGTGAACAGGACAACGAGCTGCAGATATTTTTTGCAGTGTGGCACTCAGCTGTCAGCCTTTGATGAAATGAAACTCAGAGTTCGAGGAAGCAGCCGAAACCAAATGCCACAAGCAGGAAGTCATGTGTTTAACACACCCTAAGACGATCAACGTGTTCACACTAACCCACTGGAGACCGTGAGAGGCTCTAAAGCCATCAGCCTGGTTAAGATGTAGTAACTGACCACCTCCCCCTCAGAAAGTTCCTTTATCTCTAAAATGTGGTCCGTTTGATGAAGTCCTGTTCTTAACAGAAGCATCAGTAGATTTGGGTCAAACATGAAGACCAAACCACAATATTTCATATGTTCCAGAGAAATATGAGATAAAAAAGTCAATGATGAAGAAAATATAATATATGTAATTTGACTATAAATATTCATCACAAAGATTTTTACTTGATAGGTCTTAATTGATTGATACTAATTTATCTCTTACTGTTGTAAGTGATTCATTCACACAGAAGTCTCTGTTAGGTGTTTTTAGTTTGTGGATCATTCTTTACAGTGTGCAATGCAGCTGTGTGGTTAACTGCAGTGTTTGTGATGTCAGTGTGTCAGTGTGACTCCCTTCATCATGAAGATCGTTCTGCTTCTCGCTCTCCTCACAGGTACTCTCTGATCTTTACTGACTTTGCGTTATCACTTAAGACTTTTTTCATGTCGTTTCCACATTTAAAAGTGGTAAAAACAGGAATATAGAAAAACAAAAGGGTTTTTTCTCCCGTTCTGCTGAGGTTTTCATCTTTAAACAAACTTCTTGTGCTTGTTATTCCTTCTGAAGCCTCTGGTTGTGTTTTTGTGCTTGATATTAGTACTAGTAGTAGAAGTATTGCTATTATTATTATTATTATTATTGTTATTGTTATTGTTATTATTATTATTATCTTCACATGATGGCTCTTCTCTTTTCTCTTCTCTTTTCTCTTCTCTTTTCTCTTTTCTGAAAAGGAGTCTTTTCTGTCTTTGTTTGTGTTTGCCTCATGTCTTTGTTTTATATGCTTGTTTGTAAAGTGCAATATAAATAAAGTTAAGTTGAATTGAGTCGAAAACCAACAGTTACTACCTTGCTGTTACTGACAATAATGTCTTTCTTGTTCTCGTCAACAAGTTTCCCCTACCCTTTTTTTATTGTTGCAGTTTTTTTTAACGTTTTCTTTTCATTTCACTTCTCCTGCAGCCCAGTTTTCATTTTCAGTATTATATATTTTGTTATAAGGAAAATCATTTGTCGCAGCCAAAGAGGTCATCAGATCCAGCTGTCACATGAGACCAAGCACCTTTTATCAGAGTGACTTCTGTTACAGCTGCAGGACGACATTAACAGATAATCTGATAATAGGAAGCGCTGCACACTCTGAAGGCGTTTCACACGGATGAACTGTCAGATATCAACGATCTGATGAAGGGAACAAACCAACATGTTGTGGGTTTTACATTTTCCCACATCATCAGTTCAGTTTTTATTGCAAAGTCGTCTGTCAGTAAAACAGATAAAAAGAAACATAATTTAGTAACAAAACAGTTTGAAACAGGTGATGCATCAATCTGACAGCTGAGATATTTTCAGTAACTAGCAGATTTTAGATGCTGACAAAAACTGAAATTAATTTACTTGTTTTTTCTGTCTCTACAGTCAGTGAATGTGGCAGCAGCAGCGTTGTTGGTCAAACTGGTCAGAACGTTACTCTGTCATGTACATACAATTCCAAGTACTACGGAGCGCTGTCAGTCTGCTGGGGACGAGGAGCTTTACCAAACAGAGGCTGCACCAACCAGCTCATCTCCACAGATGGTCGTAAAGTGATAGAAGGAACCAGAGCTTCCAGCAGGTATCAGTTACTGGGACGACTGGATGAAGGAGATGTTTCTCTGACGATACTAAACATCACAGATTCAGATGCTGGACAGTACGGATGTAGGGTGGACATCCCTGGATGGTTCAATGATGACAAACATCACTTTGATTTGACCATTGTGACAGGTGAGAAAATATTGTTAAAATAGTTTGACGTTTGTGCAGGAAGGCTGAAGTTTGCAAAACTATTGTCTTTATTAAAAGACTGTTAGAGTTTCAGCAGTGAGATGTACAACAGGAAGCAGATTGAAGCGTCATCTATTGGTTCAATAATAATTACTCAGCAAACTCCTAAAATGTTACAAATGCAGTAGAAAGTGTCAGTGCTTCGGAGGTGTGATGGTTCAGAGAAAAACATATCAGGATGATACTCACAAGCTTTGTTTGTTCAAACGTTATATTTTTTTCCTCACTCAGGTCTGAAAAAAACAGGATGCATTCATTTGCTAATGAAATGAGTTTATTGACGTTTTAGAAACCTTTCACGAATCTGTGTATATCTATTATACAGTCATGTGTTTCACAAAGTGGTGAACCTTATTCTCACTCCCACCTCATCAAATACCCACCAAATCACCAGAATAAATGTTAGTACCTTTCTGCAAAGTGCTTTTCTGCAAATCCACAGAAACGTTAAAACTGACCGTTTCCTTATTGTCGCATTTTTATGTTTGTTTAGGTTAAATTTTCAATAACGCTGTGCTGATGCTCCATTTACGCGCAAAAAACACTTGATAAAGGTGAGGAAAGCATCATAGTTTCCTCCTGGATGGAGATTATCCGACCTCCCTTGAAAAATAGCTGCTTTCAGTCACCACAATAAAGGGCTGTAAATGTCTGCAGGTGTTCTTAAAAATATCCAGTGGTCTGATTCGAACTGCAGTACTGCAGACACTGTCGTATGTCTTAAAACTTTGCTGTTCAAATTCCTCTCATTAGTGTGAGTTTTGTATGTGAAGGGCTCCACAGTACAGTTAGCAATAATAAATGTATTTCTGGTCAGAACTTTTGAAATAAAGCTTGCTGACAAACATGTAACATATTATAGCTTAATAACATGGTGAAACAGTCCTGGTTTGGTTTGGTTTTTGGTATGGTTTAGGAAAAGATCAAACTTTAACCCCATCCAGCCACCCCAAGGTATTAGGTGCAAGATCTGAGGTCAAGATCTTCCACCACTGAAAGTGAAATTTAAGTAAGTGAGAGAGGTGTAACCGCAAGTTTAGTGCATTCGAAAAGATGGTTTTAGTTGATCTGACAGTCTTCATCTTAAACATCTTAAACTCTTTGAGGTCACAGTGTAATATTATATCTGTTTCAGCTCCACAGACAACCACATCAACATTAAACACAGAGACGTCTACAGAGCAGCCGGCAGCCAGTACAAGTGCAAGTGCAAGTACAAGTACAAGTACAGGTACAAACACAAAGTAACTTACTGATCAGACATGACATTCATCATGACATCATGCTGCTGACACAGCTGTACTAAAACCATCTGCTTTCATTTCCTCGTCCTGCAGGTCACATGAATTTCACAGAGACCCTCCTAACTTCCTCCTCCAGTAGCGTCGGTGCCGAGGTGAGATAGAAACTTATATTTCCCGTATGAACAGCAAAAAGGACAGAATGTGAATTTACTTTATGGTTTATATCAAAACAAATTTATACCAATTCTTACAAAAACAAGTGCCCCAAAATCTGAATAATATTTATCTGCTTGTTTTGATTTTTGGTTAAAACTGCCCTACACGTTACATTAGGTAACTTCCTATCTGTTATTAAATATCAGTTCGACTAAGATGTTGTTGATACAATTGTGTTTTTGTGTGTTTTACATCAGCAGGAGAACAGCATTGTACCTGTGGTTCTAGTGTGTGTTCTGTTCGGGTTGATAGCTTTGGTCACAGCAGGTGGACTCGTCATTATCAGTAAGTCAAGAAGTACAACAGTTTTTGTTCCAATCGCTGTGCTAATGTCTTTAAAGACGCAGCAATCGAGAGCCAAGTTTAACACTTTAAGTGCTAACTTGAGCCAAACGTCCTGCTTCAACCCAGAGAGGAACCAGTGGTCAGTCGTCCAGGATGGAGGTCATGTGAAGTGTTCAGAACAGAGTTTGTGACACAGATCGCTTTGACTGTTAATAGTGCAATATATAAGATAGCTGATGGTTAAGTCGCATTCCCAGGTCATTATTATGACGCTTTTAGCCTGATCAATCAACCCAAAACGTCAGTATGGACAACCTGGGAGCGAGATGTAATTTGATGTCTGTTATGACACTTTTGTAAAAGTAAACCTCTCGTTAATTTGATTTCTGGTGTTTTTGTGTCTCTGCAGTCAGAAGATGGAGTCTGCTCCATAAAATGTAAGTTTTGTAGTGTGACTCATTCAGATTGGGTAACACATTTTAACTTCTTCTTTTCTTGTTTTGTTGATGGACTTTTTCCAAATTACGTTTTAAGTGTGAAGCTTCAAAGCAGAGCGGTTTGGTGACACTCATTATAGGACGTTGTGGTTGACTAAGAGTTGTTGGAACAAACTGCAGCCGCGTCTATCTGATGACAAGTCATGTCTTGGCAGAGCCCTCATGAGTCGGCAGCTTTTTTACCTCAGGGGTCGGGAATTCACTTGCGACGGGTCTCTCACGTCGCAAGTTCCCAACACCCTCTGCATTATCGCCTATCGTCTTTGTGTTACGGTTCAGTGAAGCTGCGTTGTGTTCAAACCGAAACTCAGTAACGACAGAAAAAAAACCCACAACACACAATAGATTTTTGCCATACAGAAGTGGAGGACCAAAATCAGAACAGAAAATTGTGAATTTAGATACAACTTCAACTGACACAAAATAAAATGTGATTTTAAAACTGCCAAATTCATCTTGAGTTGTGTCACCAGTTTCTGTTTAAGTTTTTACATTGCCCTAGCATAACGCAACACGTATAATATCTATAAATACAAACCTTGTTTCAACAGAGCAGCAGTATCATCGTAAGTCAAACATCACAAAATTTTTAAGCCGAAAGAGCTGATTAAGTTGCAGCTGTTCCGCAAATTTGTTTGGTACAGTAAAGCTGCTTTAATTGATATATTTTTATTTAAGTAAGTGCTATGTACTCTAATACTGATCAATGTTACAGAGTGTTTCTTTACTAACCCATTAGTATCCCTGCCTACTTTATCTAATCAGGACAGAGAACTCCATAAAGAGGCCGATCTGTCTGCTTTAGACTGAGGTCAGGATCCAACCTCAGTCTAAACCCCTCCAGCGTTTAATAACCTTAAGGCAGAATTAAAACCTGAATGTTCCTGAAAGTCTGATATGATGAAGCTGCAGGATCTGTCTCTTGTCTCTTTTTATACAAGATACCGAAACTTTGAAATAGGTAGCCTATTAAAGCGAAGAAAGGAAACCTCTGAGGTTTCCTCTCTGACTGGTGTGACATTCAAAACGCTCGCTGATGATCTCGGACACAAATGTCACAACGTAAATGTCAAAATCTGAACCACAGGAAAACGTGACCAAAGGAGATGTTTGTTAAATATGTGTGTGATCATAACCAACGAGCAGAGAGGTAAATGTTTAAACGTGGACTTTTTATTTGAGAAACACTCCCTTAATCGTAAGGTTCCTGTAAAGGGGTCAGGATTATGTCAGTTCTTACTAACCACTTTGTAGGGACACACTGAGTCACCAAGTCACACTCAAGTCATTTGAATATGCATAAATGTTAAAACTTTACTCTGTAAAGTAATAAAGTAAAGTGTGTAGTTACTATGTGTAGTGTCTCAAATCATCCTAACTTTCTTTACAGTGAGTGCCAAATTATATATTTCTCTCCAGGAATCATCCACGATATATATTAACTTGGCAATATTAGTGCTACCAAGGAGAATAATGAAAAACTAAACAATGACTAATCATTTTTTCATTCTTTGTCTTCCAGCCCTCCGCAGCAGCAGGTCAACAGTTGGGCCCACTTCACTTCGACTTCGTCCTCTCTGCATCTTCATAGATCAAGTTCGGCGGTGGAAAATGTTTATCAGATAGACGGAGGCGGCGATGGAGGCGAGTATGAGTACTGCCCCTGATTTCACTGACCTGCTGAGAAGGGAGACAGGACAATGACAAGCCCTGGGCAAAAAGAAGGAACTTGTCTCCTTGATTAAGAACCCATGCAGGGCTCTTGCAGTCCCCCAGGTTGCCACCATGATGGGGGCAGTGAGGACGACATGAAACTGTCCTGGTTGAATCAGGAGGACAAACAATGAGAACTCACAACATTTTTGCTACATTGAGAGAAAGTCTCAATACTTTACCCCCTTCTTCCAGAATTAACTCTCCCAGTTACAAAAGAGGAACAGCTGTGTTAAATGCAGAAAAATAAATAATAAAGTATTGACGACTGTTGTACGTCTGTTGTACAGCGTTTTCTAACAAGTGTCTAAATAAGTCTACAGAAGTTGTCACAGACATTAACCGTCGTCACAGAGAACACTGACATCCGTCTACTCACTAGTCCGTCTTTACAGGCCGACTTCAGTTACAAACTATTCTTACTTTACAACTTGTAGATTGGTCAGTTTATAGAAAACCTGTATAGTAATTGTGTAGTAAGAGACGCTTAGTGGTGGAGACATTAAGTCATGCTACTGCATTGCAGTCTGTTTAAACCTTAGTTTTAACCTTTAGTGATTTTATGTACATTTCTAAAAAAGTGGTGCTCATCTGTGAAGATTGTTTTCTGAACAAAACCTTTAAGTATCATAAACTTTTGTTTGCCACTGAGATTATTTTCTGCAATATTCCTAAATCCAATTTAAAAGATCTCATAGGTTTTTTTTGTAAAGGAAACCAGGGCAATGCTAACTCCTACAAAAATATGTCATCCCTACACGAGTCTATTGGTTGATCACCCTATAGACTCTGACCAAAATATGGATCCTCATGTCAGCCAAAGACTTTTCAAGATAATTAAACATAATTGATTGTCATGGATGTATGATATGATATATTGTTGTTGTTGACAACCAGCTGGATTTGCTGAGGGTCAATCTCTGTCGAACTATGATGTAACTGCACTGGATGGAGTTTTTGGAGCTCATGGGTACTGCAGAGCCTTTCAACAAACATTATCTTCTGTTACTGCTCTGTTACTTTTCATTTCATCAACTGCCAATTGTGTATTTAATTCAGTAAAACACTGATGTAACTTTTGAATAATGTGTCTTAGTGATGAAGCTGCTTTCTGTTCTCTGTTCCATCTTAAATAGTCGAAACTAAAACATGACTTTTTTTGGCACAACTTCAGCTGTAATTCTGTTGTATACTGATCATTCTGTCATGTTATGAGTCATTTAAGATTATGAGAAATAATTCAAACAGGGACTGAAAGCAGCTGCTAGTATCAAACCTGAGTCCAGAGTTTAGTGTTTGTCGCCATCTGGTGGCTGAATCTTTTAACTACACACAGACTGGGGGCCAACTTTTGCTACTGTAAAGTGCCAAAACAAAAGACACATGAAAATGGATTTTAATATAATTTACATTCTTTACCTGAGGTATCTGTTCCGACCAGGATATGTAGGTGATTAATAAAGAATATTGTGTAACATACATCTGTTATACTCTTAACAGAATTGTTTATTCATGTATTCAGTCATATCTTTGTCTTTTGGTGCTCCGGAGTTTAAATGTGATTTCTGTAAATTAAACAACATCCTTTAAAAAAGCGTCGTTGTTGTGACTCAGAGCAGTCAGTCTGACGAAACTGTTCAGCTAAAAAGTGAGATAAATTCCAGTCTGGCAGGTCGGGCAGGTTAATCCAAAACCTTCGTCCCGCACAGACATCATCATCCAATCAGAGCAGCTGAATCACCTCTCAGTCAGACACACACACAGGTAAGATAATGATCTTTTTCATGCTTCTCCCTTGATTTTAGTTTATTTAATCTAATGCGCCAAAATCAATATGACAGATAAAAGTAGTCAGGACTGTAAAGTTTATTTAAATCAGCTTCTACCTGAAGTTTTCTGTTTTTAAGGATTCACGTGAAACATGTTCCAGTTTCCATTGGAATGCTTCAGGGGTTTTTGTATTGTGTTTGTTTATCATTTTTGAATGTGCCAATGATCATGATAAAGATTCTGATTATTACATAAAATATTAAAGGCTAAAAGTTGGGGGACCTGATAGAGTGTTTCTTATTTAATACTACATTTCAAGGAAAACAATGTCCTTTTAACTGCACTACATCTATCTGACAGCTGGTTATTTTGCTGTTCATGTATTTTTTATTCAAAACACAGGAGTCTTTTAAATATGATGAGCTATTTAATTCTGAAAATTGAAAAAGCAAAGTTGCGTCTGAACTCTATTTTTTTTTGTTGTTGTCTTGTAAAATGTGTAGTCAAAATATTTGCAAATAAATTAGTTTGAAAATTTCCTAAAAATCCACTTCATCACGGCCCAACAGCTACAATCTGTTTTATTTGATCTTTATCTGAGGTACAAACTTTTCTTTCTAGAACCTTTTTCAAACAAGTTGGCTAAAATGAAAACAGTCGAAATACTCTCAATGAACTGAGAAACGGTTTTCAGGAATAAATGATCTCCAGCTGTTTTTGTTGTTGTCTCTAACCCTAACCCTAAATAAAGTTAAGGTTTTACGGATTAGACAACACACAACTGTGGGCAGAAATAAAATGCTCACACATGATACATTGGTGTTAATAATCCTAAAATATATTGTAACATGAAAGGCAGTCTTGAAGAAGTACTTAGATAATTTACTTGAGTAGAAGTAGAGATACCACAGTGTAGAATAACTCAAGAAAAGAAAAGTCCTGAATTCAAATGTATGAAAAATTTGATCAGACGTTAAGTCTTGCCGAATGGCCCCTTTCACTGTGTTATATTATTATAGACTGGTAAATAATTGTTTTTATCATTCATGAACCAATATGTCACAATATTTCGCTTTTTTTCCATGTTGTCTCTCTGCTTTTTTCAGCGCAAAGAATCTGTGATGTGTGGTATAATGCTGATATTTGTGATTGAGATGCTAACCTGTTGACTGTCTGTGTCCTGTCTGAGGAGGATGAGTGTGCCGGTGTGGAGCCAGCCTCAACGTGTGGTTGTCTCCTCTGATGATGGTGAATGGACTTCTGGGATCTGTGACTGCTGCGACGACATGAGAGAATGTACAGTAACACTCTTTATTCCACTCAGAGAGACAGTGACTAACAGAAACAACCAGACCACACATTGCTTTTCTTCCTTGTTCTCGGTAACTAGTTCACAACAAGTGGTTTATTAAATCAGGTTTTTGGAATGTCTTTGTAGCTTTGACATTACATAACTTGGAATGTCGTCTCAGGTGTTGCTGGGAAACATCTGTATGGGTGTCCAATCACAAGCAATCAGTCATGTAAACGAGAAGTCATTGTAACATCACAAGCTAGCATAACAAAAATTTTAAGGGCTGAAAGATAAATGTTTGTGAAAATATTTGTTTGTTAAATTTCTGCCTGCAAATCGGTGTTCGGGTTTGTAGTAATCATACAGTCTAAAGCCTAATCTGTGGGAAACACCTGATTATGCTAAGCTAACTGACGTAGCCTAATTTACTCATGAAATGTTATTAGCATTCATTTAATAATTTTTGTGAAATGTAATTAAAATCTTTGAGACTGAATCATTATTAATTATCAGGTCAGATATGTAGACTGTCCTCTTTTTTTTTTTTTACCTCTATTGATTTAAATGAGTCAGATATTAGCATGCTAACATTAGCTTTTTAAGTTGGTTCAGTTAGCTACAAAACAGTTGGGCCTATGTGAAATCTGTCAGTTAGTAGGTGTGAATATAAAACTACTAATCTGTAAAGAAGAACTAGTTTTTGAGGTGAATCCTCTTTTAATTTAGTGATGATACAACTTGGTAAAGAGTTTTTAATTTTGTTCAGACTGAAAATATGAGTTTATATTTTATATGTTGTGTACTATCCATCCATCCATCCATTTTCGTCCGCTTATCCGGGGCCGGGTCGCGGGGGCAGCTGCCTGAGCAGGCACACCCAGACTTCCCTCTCCCCGGACACTGCCTCCAGCTCTTCCGGGAGGATCCCAAGGCGTTCCCAGGCCAGCTGGGCGACATAGTCACACCAGCGTGTCCTGGGTCTTCCTCGGGGTCTCCTCCCGGTGGGACATGCCAGGAACACCTCCCGAGGAAGGCGTCCCGGGGGCATCCGAAACAGATGCCCGAGCTACCTCAGCTGGCTCCTCTCGATGTGGAGGAGCAGCGGCTCTACTCCGAGCTCCTCCCGGGTGACAGAGCTCTTCACCCTATCTCTAAGGGAGCGCCCTGCCACCCTGCGGAGGAAACTCATTTCGGCCGCTTGTATCCGGGATCTTATTCTTTCGGTCATGACCCAAAGTTCATGACCATAGGTGAGGGTCGGAACGTAGATTGACTGGTAAATCGAGAGCTTCGCCTTTCGGCTCAGCTCTCTCTTCACCACGACAGACCGATACAACGACCGCATTACTGCGGCCGCTGCACCAATCCGCCTGTCAATCTCACGTTCCATCCTTCCCTCACTCGTGAATAAGACCCCAAGATACTTAAACTCCTCCACTTGAGGCAGGAACTCTCCTCCCACCTGGAGGGAGCAAGCCACCTTTTTCCGGTCGAGAACCATGGCCTCGGATTTGGAGGTGCTGATTTTCATCCCAGCCGCTTCACACTCGGCTGCAAACCGCCCCAGGACATGCTGGAGGTCCTGGCTCGAAGGAGCCAACAAGACCACATCATCCGCGAAAAGCAGAGATGAGATCCAGTGGCTCCTGAACCGGATCCCCTCCGGCCCGAGGCTGCGCCTAGAAATTCTGTCCATAAAAATAATGAACAGAACCGGTGACAAAGGGCAGTCCTGCCGGAGTCCAACATGCACTGGGAACAGGTCTGACTTACTGCCGGCAATGCGAACCAAGCTCCTGCTCCGGTCGTACAGGGACCGTACAGCCCTTAACAGAGGGCCTCCCCCACAGAATGCCACGAGGGACACGGTCGAATGCCTTCTCCAAGTCCACAAAACACATGTGGACTGGTTGGGCAAACTCCCATGAACCCTCGAGCACCCAGCGGAGGGTATAAAGCTGGTCCAGTGTTCCAAGGCCAGGGCGAAAACCGCATTGTTCCTCCTGAATCCGAGGTTCGACTATCGGCCGAATTCTCCTCTCCAGTACCCTGGAGTAGACTTTCCCAGGGAGGCTGAGGAGTGTGATCCCCCGATAGTTGGAACACACCCTCCGGTCCCCCTTTTTAAATAGGGGGACCACCACCCCGGTCTGCCAGTCCAGGGGCACTGTCCCCGACTGCCACGCGATGCTGCAGAGACGTGTCAGCCAAGACAGCCCCACAACATCCAGAGACTTGAGGTACTCAGGGCGAATCTCATCCACCCCCGGTGCTTTGCCACTGAGGAGTTTCCCAACTACCTCAGTGACTTCGGCTTGGGTAATGAATGAATCCACCTCTGAGACCCCAGTCTCTGCTTCCTCTATGGAAGGCGTGTCAGTGGGATTGAGGAGATCCTCGAAGTATTCCTTCCACCGCCCGACAATGTCCCCAGTCGAGGTCAACAGCCCCCCACCTCCACTGTAAACAGTGTTGGTGGGGGACTGCTTCCCCCTCCTGAGGCGCCGGATGGTTTGCCAGAATTTCCTCGAGGCCGACCGGTAGTCCTCCTCCATGGCCTCCCCGAACTCTTCCCAGACCCGAGTTTTTGCTTCCGAGACTGCCCGTGCTGCCGCACGCTTGGCCTGCCGGTTCCCGTCAGCTGCCTCAGGAGTCCCCCGGGCCAGCCAGGCTCGGTAGGACTCCTTCTTCAGCTTGACAGCAACCCTTACTTCCGGGGTCCACCACCGGGTTCGGGGATTGCCGCCGCGACAGGCACCAGAGACCTTACGGCCACAGCTCCGGACAGCCGCGTCAACAATGGAAGTGGAGAACATGGTCCATTCGGACTCAATGTCCCCAGCCTCCCTCGGGATCTGGTCAAAGCTCTCCCGGAGGTGGGAGTTAAAGATCTCCCTGGCAGAGGGTTCTGCCAGACGTTCCCAGCAGACCCTCACGATACGTTTGGGTCTGCCAGGTCTGTCCAGCTTCCTCCCCCGCCAGCGGATCCAACTCACCACCAGGTGGTGATCAGTTGACAGCTCAGCCCCTCTCTTCACCCGAGTGTCCAAGACATGCGGCCGGAGGTCAGATGACACGACCACAAAGTCGATCATTGATCTCCGGCCTAGGGTGTCCTGGTGCCACGTGCACATATGGACACCCTTATGCTTGAACATGGTGTTTGTTATGGACAAACTGTGACTAGCACAGAAGTCCAGTAACAAAACACCACTCGGGTTCAGATCGGGGAGTCCGTTCCTCCCAATCACACCCCTCCAGGTAACACTGTCGTCACCCACGTGGGCGTTGAAGTCCCCCAGGAGAACGACGGAGTCCCCGGTTGGAGCACTCTCCAGTACCCCTCCCAGGGACTCCAAGAAGGCCGGGTACTCTGCACCACTGTTCGGCCCATAAGCCGAGACAACGGTGAGAGTCCTATCCCCGACCCGAAGGCGCAGGGAAACGACCCTCTCGCTCACCGGGGAGAACTCCAACACATGGCGGCTGAGCTGGGGGGCTATAAGCAAGCCCACACCAGCTCGCCGCCTCTCACCGCGGGCAACTCCAGAGTAGAAGAGAGTCCAGCCTCTCTCAAGGAGTTGGGTCCCAGAGCCCAGACTGTGCGTGGAGGTGAGCCCGACTATTTCTAGCCGGTACCGCTCAACCTCCCGCACCAGCTCAGGCTCTTTCCCCCCCAGCGAAGTGACATTCCATGTCCCCATGGCTAGAGTCACCATCCGGGGATTGGGCCGCCGGGGCCCCCGCCCACGACTGCCACCCATATCCCACTGCGCCGGCCCCTTCTGAACCCTCCCGCGAGTGGTGAGCCCACGGGAGGGCGGGCCCACGTTGCTCGTTCGGGCTGCACCCGGCCGGGTCCCGTGGGCAAAGACCCGGCCACCAGGCGCTCGCCTGCGAGCCCCAACCCCAGGCCTGGCTCCAGGGTGGGGCCCCGGTGACGCCGATCCGGGCGACGTGCACGTCCTTGTTGTTGTCATAGTCATTGGGGGCGAGTGAACCGATCTTAGTCTGACCCATCACCTAGGACCTGTTTGCCTTGGGAGACCCTACCAGGGGCATTAAGCCCCGGACAACATAGCTCCTAGGATCATTCGGGTGCTCAAACCCCTCCACCACGATAAGGTGCCGGTTCAAGTTGTTGTGTACTAATATATTGATATTTTGTGTTGAAGGCTGCTTTGCGTGCTGGTGTTGTCCCTGCTTCGCCTGTAAAACCACTAAAGCATACGGTCAGTGTCTCTGTCTTCCTCTGCTGGACATCTTCAGCTTCGCTAATCCCATCACCATGTCCATGAGGGTGTCCATACGTCAACGCTACGGCATCAGAGTGAGGACACAACTCTTTATTACTGTGAATATTTAGTGTGTTTTCCTGTGCTTAATTGTGTTGATGTGTCAATGCTGTGGAGACTTAGAGGCTCTGAATTAAGGCTGCTCTATTATTAATTTATCAAAATATGTTTTTCATAGCCTACAATACTCTTTTAAAGACTAAACCTCCAGACCTTTTTGCCTTTAAACCCTTTAAGATGATCGGTGTCTGAGTCTACTTCTCACATTGTTTCATTAATAAATTGTTAAGATGTTTTTTAGAAACATAAATAATTTCTGCTGTTTGTTGAAAATGAATCACGGTTTAAGGAGGTTAAACATGGAGGTCCACAGGGTTGCTAAGTATCCAAAACATTGCAGTTTGTTTCATTGCAAGATTATACAAATATTTTTTGTTCTGGATATGATTTAAAGACAATTACTGTGATATGGTGTGTGAAATGGTCAAACTCAAGAGATTGTTTTAAATAAATCATCCTTCGAATTGGAATAAAACTAAATGCATGTTTACTGGGAAAATGGTGATTAACCCTCTGGACTCTATGCTGGCCATTTGTGTCCACCTCACTTCCTTTTTGTTGATCATTTTAGCTGTGTTAATGCAAATGGAATGATATTTCCCAAGGGTGTGCATTTTTGCCTGATCTTTTAATTTTCAAAACCTGCTCTTTAAATATGTCAGTTTTATACTGTTTATCTACAATTGTTCCTTATAGCTCTATCGTGGACACTTTTGGCCAATTGAAACCCATGAAAACTACATTATTTAATTCCTTGTGATTTACAGTATAAAATCATATAATTTAGGTAAAATGGCTTTCATTCTAGACTCAACACTTGAAAATTTTAGTTTTTAATGTTTTCTACCAGATTATGTCATTTGCCCATTTTTGGGCATGGGAGCAATTTCAGGTAACATTCTTAGTTTCCACTAGTGGCGCAGGATGACTTCCTGCACTCCAATGGAGCAAATGAATGACACAATTTTGACATAGGTGTGATCCTAAGGATGTCAGGTAATGATGTGTGTTTGTGTATGAAAAAAAAAATGTGCGTGCAAATATGTATTGGCAAGATAAAGTGGCAAGTGAATCATAGTGTATCATACCTCCAAGTTTCAGTGAATTTCTCTTGGTACAGGTTATTGAGCTTTGAGTTTCCAAGGCAAACCTGGCTGTGATGCACAGGTTGAAAATACCTGTAGCTTTGGTCTTTTCATAAAAAAATGCCACACACAACTACACAATAGCCCCTACACACTCAAATAGCTGCTCTCATAAAAAAAAAAGATCACAGGTCATCTTGACCCCTGGCCTCTGGGGAAAAAAAAACAAAGTCTTACACTGTTTATAAATCTGTCCAGGAGTTTATGCAGGTGCAGTCAGTACTAATGCTATAAGTGAGCCTATCAGCTCCCAGGTCCATCTTTATCTGGGGAGAAGGTCATATTGCCTGACTGAAGCACTTGAGTATTGGATGGGCTCAGAGAGTGAAGATTGGGAATAATCCTCTGCAGTTGAGGAGGAGAAATCTTCTACCCAAGATGAGGACATGTCCTCTCCTGAAGATGATGGGACACCTTCCTCAGAGGATGACAGCAACACCACTGATGACAACTTCCAGCCAGTGCCTGATTCCTCTTCCTCAGGGGAAGAAGATGGTACAGACACTGCGATGGAGGCCGATCAGCTGATGGCAGAGACAGAGGAGCTGGCGGGTGAGCGGATGTCTCGTCATGGGAAAATGATGTGGTTTCCCACTGCTGAAGAGACCCTGCACCACAATCCAGTATCCACTGGTTTCACCCCAGGGCCCACCCTGTATACAGTTGCCCACATCATCAACATGAGGTCTGCCTTTGACCTATTCATAACAGAGGAGATCATTCAGCTGCTGTGCACCAACACAAACCTGCATGGGAGGTGAAGGTGTGAGGATTGGAGGGATGTGGATGAAGTGGGGGTAAGATTCTACATTGGAATTCTTATTCTGGCCGGCGTCTACTATTCAAGACATGAAGCAACACGAGGCATGTGGGATGCCAAGACAGGACGGGCCATGTTTCGCGCTACAATGCTCCTCTACAGCTTCACTCAGATCAGCGCTAACATCTGCTTTGATGACAGGCTCTCCCATCCAGGAGGCTTCAGGAATGATAAACTCGCTGCATTTCGCATCCTGTGGGAAAAGTGGGTGGCTTGCCTCCCCCTCTTATTCAATCCAGGGGTTGATGTGTGTGTTGATGAGCAGCTTGTTGCATCCATAGGTCATTGTGGATTTTCAACCAGTGGCGTGCACAGACCTTTTGAAAGTCAGGGGCGAAGAGCAGAAAAAGGTCTCGCGACTGAAGAGGGCACATTAGCACACGTTTTGGCTCCCAAGAGGGCATTTCAGCGCCTGATTTTGTCACCCAAGTGGGCATTTTATCATGTTTTAACCAGCCAAGGGGGCAGTTTGTTGTGTTTTGCCAACCAAGAGGGCACTTTAACGCACTTTTTGGCCCCCAAGTGGGCGGTTCAGTGCACGTTTTGGCTCCCAAGAGTGTGCTTCAACATGCGTTTTGGCTCCCAAGAGGGCACTTTAGAACTCATTTTGGCACCCAAGAGGGCACTTTAGTGTGCATTTTTCAACAATTGGGCCACTGCCCCCCCGCCCCATGCACACCACTGACATCTACAATATATCCCCAACAAACCTGCAAAGCATGACATTAAAATCTGGTTCACCTGTAATGTGGCAATCTCCTATGTCTGGAGGATGGAGATTTACATGAGAAAACCACCCAGTTAAAATTCTGGAATTGATTAAAATTTTGGATTTCATGATCAGGACTGATGTCAAATTTTAAAAAAGAAGCAAATATTTTCAGTATATAGTGTTTGTATAGCATTTTGTAAGCAAACAGGAGGTGGCTACGTTTGGCCACGAACAAGCTAAGAGGGATTTTTTATGTTTTTCTGTCACTGCACAAAAAACTAATGAAGCATAAAAATCATTGATACTGCTTATCATTGACACACATTAAGCTGCAATGATGATTAAAGAATAATTTAGATAGCATGTATTATTTTGTAAAAACATGGTGATTTAATGCTATTTTCCCTTATAAATAATCAGCATTATGTGATCTAATAGGCATTTAAAGGGTTAAAATTCAGAATTTTAATGAAATTTTAGTCTTCGAGACCAGGACTGATGCAAATTAAAAAAAATGGAGAAAAAAAGTGGAATTTTTTATATATATATATTAGTTTTATAGCATTTTAGGAATGTAAACGAGAGGTGGACACTTTTGGCCACGAACAAGCTGAGAGGAAGTTTTTATTTTTTTCTGTCACTGCACAAAAAACTAATGAAGCATAAAAATCACTGATACTGTTTATTATTGACACACAGTAAGCTGCAATAATGGTTAAAGAATAATTCAGGTTGCATGTATTATTTTGTAAAAACATGGTGATTTAGTGCTATTCTCCCTTATAAATCATCAGCATTATGTGATCTAATAGGCATTTAAAGGGTTAAAATTCAGAATTTGAATGAAATTTTAGTTTTCATGACCAGGACTGATGCAAATTTAAAAATTTGGAGTAAAAAAAGTGGAATTTTTTATATACATGTATTAGTTTTATAGCATTTTAGAAATGTTAACAGGAGGTGGACACTTTTGGCCACGAACAAGCTAAGAGGAAGTTTTTATGTTTTTCTGTCACTGCACAAAAAACTAATGACGCATAAAAATGATTGATACTGCTTATTATTGACACACATTAAGCTGCAATGATGGTTGAAGAAAAATTCAGGTTGCATGTATTATTTTGTAAAAACATGGTGATTTGGTGCTATTCTCCCTTATAAATCATCAGCATTTTGTTATCTAATAGGCATTTAAAGGGTTAAAATTCGGAATTTTAATGAAATTTAAATTTTCATGACCAGGACTGATGCAAATGAAAAAATTTAGAAAAAAAAAAGTCATTTTTTTAATATATATCTTAGTTTTCTAGCATTTTGGAAATGTAAACAGCAGGTGGACACTTTTGGCCACGAACAAGCTAAGAGGGAGTTTTTTCTACTTTGCCTTCCCTGCTCAAAAATAACAATGCATAATAATCAATGTTGTTGTTAATCAGTTACATATCTCAGACTGTGTTATTGATAATACAAGAAAAACCGGTAGCACTGAGAAGATAGGCAGTGGTCATTTTTGTGGTAGTTTCCAACAAGCGCATCGTGCAAACAAAATGGCATTTGAGGGGTTAAAAAATTTAAAATGAATTAATTTTTTGTACCTATGACAAGAACTCATATTAATTAAACATTGTATGCAGTAAAAGCAGCAAAAAACATACAAAATCCCAAAAATTACAGACTCAATCTGTTGGTGGCCATTTTTGGCCACGAACAAGCTGAGAGGGTAGTGAAAACGAACAAGGCCAGAGGGTTAAACAAAATGGATACAGGTGGTGTTTACATTGACAGAGGATTTAATAATGAAACACAAACTTATTGGAAACCTCATATAGCATATATGTAGATAAAAATGTGTGAATATCTACTGTTTTGAACATAGCGAACAGTTTAGTATTTGTACAGTGTGGTAATTGTGCAGTGTAGTATTGGTACTTGTACTGCAGTGGAAGATTTGAGAACTCTTCTTTTGTGTTTTTTAGGGCAGTTTCTGCCTGGACTGTTTGTGCTCTACCTGCTGTCCATCCTGCGTCTGGTGTCAGATGTCCAGAGAGATGAAAAGCAGGAAACTCCCCACCGTGCTCAGTGACCTCATCTACCGCTGATGACATGTCATCACTGTGACATCACCACTCCCAGCCCGTCCACATACAGATAGGGATCAGTCATTGTACAAGACTTAACCAACAGGAAATACCAATGAAGTATGACATTTATTATCCGGCTTTACATTTTGTTAACTTCGTTTACAGTTTCATCCTCAAGTGTTCAAACTGAATAACTTTGATAGTGTTTGTGTTTACTTAAATGTTTCTGTACACTTTACATGTATTAATTAATTTACACTTTTTGTAATTCTTGTGTTTTTAATATTTTAGCAAACATCTTTGTATACTTTTTGTTGTATTTAATTGTAAGTATTCTTTATGTTTTGTTCTTACAACACATTGTACTCCTTTTATATTTCTGCACTTATTAAGTCCGTAATTTATAATTTTTCGAATTTATGTAATTCAATAAAATACTGACTAAAAACCACTGTATTTACAGAGTCATTCCTAGTAAAGAAGAAAATCAAGAAGAGAGGAAACATGAGAAGAAATGCTCAGAACAGAAGGAAATGAAGAAAGTTTTTTATTTCTTTACAGTCTCACCTAAGATCTAATTAGTATCTGATCAGGGGAATTTGGTCATATGACATGATCTTCCTCAGCAAATGGAGTGTGCCTACAGAAAATGTTTATGTTCTAAAACTTTCTTTGTCTGTATGTTTGTTTCAGCATCTTAAGAGCTTCAAAACTGTTTATTTTTATAATCTAGGAAACAGTAAGCAGTAATTTTATGTCAAGAATTTATTTTGTATTCCCGCAAATTTCCCTCATGTTCAGCAGTGTAATGTTTGGTTTTAAAGATTTTAGAGGAAAGGAATGTGATTATTTTATTTTATCCCCAAAAAACAAAAGATCTGAAATTATGCAAAAAATATACTCATGTAAGTTAAAATGTAACAGAGGTAAACCCTCGTTTTCGGTTTTTATGTAAAGGACCCATTTGTAAGAAAATTAGTTTTTTGAGTCTCACCCTAACTCTCAAAAACTGACACTTTAGGTTGGCGGCCGACCCGTCCTACAATCCGAAGTGTCATTATTTGATGAGTGAGACTCAAAAATAATCGTTTATACAACAGGACCTTTAAAGATTTCAAAGATTCATTATGGGACTCTTCATTTTAAAAAAAAGGTTGAAAGGTCAATATATCATCAATCAATATAGCCTTCATAGATTATGCATATTATGCATTTCGAAAAATATATTTGAGTGGGGAACGAATTATAAAACACAGAAAAAAATAAATAAGGAATCTGATGAATGAAAACCTGCTTGGCCCTTTATTTTGAAAGGTCAGGTCGTTGTTCCCCTCCGGCCCGCTGAGGGCGCTGTTGTTCTTCCTTCAGACAAACTGAAGAAGGAGAGACTCAAACACGTGTGGTTCAGTTTTTTTTTTTTGCGGAGTGCGTGTTGTGACCGACCTAACAGGAATCAATCAGAAAACAACTGAACGCGTACCGGTTATTAATCTTGATCAGAAATGACGAAGGTGAAGAAGGAGAAGGTCGCTGCGGACGGTGAGGAAGCCGCAGCCGCCGACGGGAACGAGAAGACTTACCAGGAGCTGATCGCTAACGTGAATCCGATCTCTCAGCCGCTGGCCTCCAAAAAACTCAGCAAGAAACTCTACAAATGCGTCAAGAAAGGTAAGAAACACCGAATATACAGCTTGGAGTTTAACTGAGCTTCTGACATGCGGTGATCTCTGCTAATACCCTCTGGTTTTAGTTCGAGATTACCAAACTCAATTGAAAATATAATGATTTTTCAGATATTTTGTGTGTCAGCATAGCTCTACTCACGTATTATGTCGAGAAATGAGATATCGCCGAATTCTTTACATTCTTCTAAATAATTCGGCAACAGGTCCCTGAAACTTTGGGGTCGTTTTCCTCGTGTAAGAAGCGTCTCGTGTTGTCAGGAAATGTTTGAATGGATTGTTTGTTCCGGTTCCTGCCTCGTGTTGGCAGCAGAGACGTATTAGAAATGATCCTGTGTCATTTTTTATCAGAGACGTGTGTGTGCTGTTAAGATTTAATTCAGTTCACTCCCTCTTTAGTTTTTTGTTAAAGGAATGCGGAATTGGATTGAAACACGCAAGGATTTAACGCCTCCTTGCATTTAACAGGCATTACAGAGGTCATGGTCTTTAAATGAGATCTTTTACGAATGGTCGGACTCTTGTGATTAATTCGGCATACATCTAATTGAAATTAATTGTTGATTATTGTTACTATAATAATCATTGATAAACCATTTACTTCATTGGGGTGAATAATGTCCCCTCCTCCTTCAGGCTGCAGACAGAGACAAAAACAGCAATATGTTTTCATCATGTTAGTGTGCCACGAAGTTGTGTGAGCAAGATTGAAATAATTTTTTTGCAGAAATTAGGGTGAATAGAAGTGTTAGTGTTTATTAAAGATGACTGATGTTTCAAATATGGAACAGTGTATTCATGGTCCTTTCTGTCATTCCAGCTGCCAAAGTGAAGAACATCCGCCGAGGCGTGAAAGAGGTCCAGAAGTTTATCAACAAAGGAGAGAAAGGGTGAGTCAGCCATGTTTTTCCATTTTTCGCTGTAAAGGGCCATTCCGTCGCTTGACTACATACTCATATCATATCTGAGGAGAGGGCTATTTCAGATTCAGACCACCTGCCACTTCTGATGTAGACAAACCTTTAACATAGATTTAATCAGTGTTTGTGTATTTATTTATCTTTCTCTCTGCAGAATCGTGGTGTTGGCCGGTGACACGCTGCCCATCGACGTGTACTGTCACCTTCCGGTCATGTGCGAGGACCGAAACCTGCCATACGCCTACATCCCCTCCAAAGTGGTGAGTCTGCAAATCAAAATCGTCTTGAGTCTGTATGTCATCGAGTTGATATCGGTGTCTGGGTGGATAGAGGAGAGTGTGAGTGCTCCAGGGATATAAGAACCATGTTGATTGGACATTAGTCAGTTTTAATAATGCCACACGTATACAATAATGATGCAAAGTGAAAACTGCTGATATCAACGACATTTTCTCTTCTGTTTTCCTGTATTTGTTCAGATTTAGTCAAATTAGCACCATTAAAACAAATGCCAAATCGGCCATTAGTGGTTTCTGTTTGCAGTGTGCTCATGAATGTGCAGACAGCTATCACTGCATTACTTTGATACTGAGGAAAACGTGGCGATTGTAAGGGAAGTCATAAATTCAAAGGAGCGTCTTTTCTCTGGTTTCTTGGTGGATTTCTGTACATTTTCCATCGCTGAACAGTTTTGATTCAGTGTCTTGTGACAGTGACTTTTAATCTTGTTACAAAACATTTATTTAGCTGATGTTTTCGTCCCAGTCGACTGAAAGCAAGTTTCCTCGTCTGTTTTCAGGATCTGGGTTCGTCTGCAGGCTCTAAGAGGCCGACCTGCGTGATCCTGATCAAACCTCATCAGGACTATCAGGAGGCGTACGACGAGTGTGTGGAGGAGGTGTCCAGCCTCCCCAAACCGCTCTGAGACACCAGCCAATCAGAGAAAAAGCTCTGAGGTCCCTGCCTTCGTTAAAATAAACCCACACTTTAAAGGAGCAGTCCGGCATTTTAGGCAATCCCCGTTTCACATCAGTAGCTCCGACAAAACCCCAAAACGCCTCCCTTTTCCAAAAATACCAATCAGACAGTTGGAGCAGTTGGAAGGTGGAGCCAACGTGCTAGCAGTCTCTGTGCTAAGCTAGGCTAAACCTCTCCTGGACCATCTGACTCTGGAGGAGACAAAGAACAAGAGGTTTTAATCAACGTCAGAGTTTGTTTCTGTAAATAAACGGTGTGTTGTGTTTAAAGGAGGTTCCACTTCCTGTTGAGTGGGTGATCCTCCGATCTGATCAGATCTGATCATCTTCACTGCAAATATTGAAATATTTTCATCTATTTTTTCAACAAAATACAAAAATTACAAACGTTAATACAATTTCAGTGAAAGTAAACAGTAGAGATGTGCAGCTGATCAGATTGATAAAGGTCAGAAGACAGCTTGTCGATTCTCAGTTAAAAGTTTGATCATTTTGATCATGTAAATTGATTATATGCTTTTTAATTTTTGTCCTCATTTCACCAAATATTGCCTCAATGATGTTTTGGCGTCTCTGCTGTTAAATGTTTTATTTTGATTACTTATAAAAGTAACTGCATATCAGCTGAAGTTTCCCAGAAATATTTGCTAGATTTTACAAATTATAACTTTCATTACTGTTGCTTTCTTTTGTTTGTTTTTTTAATTAAAAGAAATGTGAACTGACTGGTCTCTCTTACTCTGAATATCAAACTGACTTGACATTTCTCACTTAAAAGGAGAAGTCCAGGAAAACATGTTGTTCATGTCAAATCAAATCAAATCAACTTTATTTATAGAGCACTTTTCATACATGGACATGTAGCACAAAGTGCTTTACACAAGAAAGATGTCCATGTCCTTGTTTAACTTTGAGTTCTGATCTGCTGGATCAAGTTTCAATAAACTCAACAAACTGAAGGAATAAACTTGATGACTGCTCACGTTAAAATCATTTAGTTCTCTTTACTGCTTTTAATCCATGATGCTGTGTTTCACGTTTCTAATGCGTTCATTTACTTGAAATTATTGAAAGTATGAGTATCACTAAAAACTCTTGGAGAAAAAAAATTACTTCAGGTGCAAGAACACAGAAAATGTGCAGAACCGATTTTCAGTTCAAGTCTTAATTATTCAATTTACAGATCTGAAAATTAAGCATAATTTGCAAGGAAGCTCTGGAAGGTAAGACTGTGATTTGGCCCCTTTATTATACAGAATAATCAGTCAGTATACCTTTAACAAAAGCATGCTAAGCTGATGGAACCAGGTCAGCTGAACATTCGATTAAAATGCAGCTATCTATATACATATATATTATTTAATTGAATATGAAGAATTACGTTTCCAATGAAAACAAAAAGAAGAATGCAAACCCCAATTCCAATGAAGTTTGGATGTTGTGTAAGACGTAAATAAAAACAATACAATGATTTGCAAATCCTTTTCAACTTATATTCAACTGAATACACTACAAAGACAAGATATTTAATGTTCAAACTGATACTTTTTTTTTCTTGTGCAAATATTCACTCATTTTGAAATTGATGCCTGCAACTCGTTCCAAAAAAGCTGGGACAGTGGCATGTTTAGTGCTGTGGTACATCACCGTAACAGAGCACTGAGGACACTAATTGTTGAAAGTTTGTAGGTGGAATTCTTTCCCATTCTTGCTTGAGGTACGACCTGTATGTACCTCTCAGCATTTATGGTGCCTTCACAGATGTACAAGTTACCCATGATGAAATAAATCATGGTAAAATCCCTAAATTCCTTGCAATTTTATGTTGAGAAACGTTCTTAAATTGTACGATTTTTTGCTCAAGTAGTTGTTCACAAAGTGGCGAACCTTGCTTGCTAATGACTGAGCCTTTTGGGGATGCTCCTTCTATACCCAATCATGACTCTCACCTGTTTCAGATTTTCCTGTTTCCCTGTGCAATGTTCCAAACAGCTGTTTTTTGAGCATTCCTCAACTTTCCCAGTCTTCTGTTGCCACTGTCCCAGCTTTTTTTGGAACGTGTTGCAGGCATCGAATTTAAAATGAGTAAATATATGCAAAAAGCAATAAAGTTTATCAGTTTGAATATTGAATATCTTGTCTTTGTAGTGTAATTCAACTTAATATAATGTTGAAAAGTATTTGTAAATCAATGTATTGTCTTTTATTTACGTTTTACACAAATTTACTTGGATTTAAAACTTTTAAGGGAGCACTTGTTTCAAGTAAATGAACAACACAGATTATCAAGTGGCCTGAAAAAAAAACTAACTTTATATCTAGTTATTTTCACTTTTACAATTCCTTTATTTCTTGGTAATTTCTTCAAATCTCTAAATGAAGGCTAACACTCTTCTGCTTTGCTGTCTTTGATGGATTTGGTCTTATATTTTTACTATATTTCATTTGGTATTTATTTGTACCTTTGTACTATTATTACTGCTTCGACATGGACATATTGCTTGATTCATCGCTAAATCTTGGATTTTTATGATCGACGTGACGTTCACTTCTGTCAGCTGCTGTTTAATGTTTCAGCCACATGGCGGCAGCATCGTATCGTCTTCTGAAACTGAGCTTCCATCTGTGACCACAGGGTGGCAGCACTGCGCACCAACCAAACACACCTTTACTCTTTAAACCAAACTTAACGTTTCAGAGCCGAAGAGTTTCATGATTTCCTCACACCATAGATTGTGTGTTCAGATAAAAAAGATTTTAAGTATAAAGTTTATAAAGTTTGGAACTAAATTGTTTCAACACTCAGCAGTGTCTTTTAAGCTGCAGCTACTTTCCAAATGGAATTATTGGCTTCATTTTTCATGAAAATACAAGCATATTTTCTAAAATAGTTTTTTTTTTAGTTCTTTTGTCCTAAACACAAAACTTTTTAGTTCAATGACACATAAAATAAGAAAAGGTGGTAGTGATGATGGTGAAGTTGGATCATACTTTAAGAACCACACATGTAAACAGGTCACTTTTTTTAGTGGAACATACAGACAGTTTAAGAGAATTTGTGGCAATTTTCTCATATTTTTAATTTTCTCTGACATTTATTTAAATAAACATATACAGACTTGTCACACGAAATATCCAGTACCTGCACAGGATGAGAAAAACACACATTTGACCTGAAATCAAAATCATCTGATGGAAAAGGGAGTTTATGATTCAATATTCTGCTTGCCATATCATCATCATCATGGCTTCTGATTTACTGAGAGGCTATCTCACATCCACTCAACAAGCATTCATCATTCAGATTTGCTTTAAACCAGCATCTGGAAATGTATTTGTACTTTGAGCTAAATCAAATGGAAATTTGACTTCTGTCAAAATGTTCTTTAAAAATATTGTTACGTTTAATGTCATCATGTCAGACCCAAGGGTTGACATACTGAACACAAACCTTTTTAGTCCAAGGGATCACACAATTTCCCATAAGTTTTTACAAAGTGTCTGAGAGTTTAGTTTCATTTATTGTCAGGCAACAGAACTCATCAATACAACTGCCAAATCACACCTTTCAATGCACCATGTTTGAAGTTTAAGATAAACACAATAAAATTAGTCAAAAGTTTCAAATATATCAAAAGAGAAACGAGATGGTGGTCACACACATACACACACATTAAACAAACACACTAAACAAACAGACACACATTAAAGTGTGCTGACTGACTATCAGTTGTATCAAGATCTGATAGTTTTCATCAAACTGTTGATGACACAACACCAGGAGAAGTGCTGAAAGTGTGCCGTCTGTTTACTGCCACATGCCTCATCAATGGAGAGCATGGTGGCAAAACACACGCACACACACACACACACACACACACACACACACACACACACACACACACACACACACACACACACACACACACACACACACACACACACACAGCTGTCTGAAGGTTCGATCAGTCATTTTATGAAACCACAGGATTTGAATGTCAAACTGGGTGGTAAAAAAAAACCACCGACAGCCCTACTAACAGGTGGACAGATTAAAAACCCATCAAATATATTACAGGTGTTTGCTGAAGACAGATTTAGAAATGGGATGAGGTCATTGATTTGCAAGTCGAAAATAAGTATCATTAGCACAATGTAATTTAAGTACTTTCAATAAAAGTACTCATGGTGCAGTAAATGTTCCCTGTCAGTGTTTTACTATTAAACCTTGTGTTTTTTTGTTTAAAGGTCCTATTTTTAAAATAAATTGATTTTGAAGTCTCACTCAAAATTTCATTGATGCTTTGGGATGGCGACCAGCCCATCCAATAATCCAAAGCATCAGTTTTTGACAGGTTGGGAATGAGACTCAAACATCAAATGTTCTTACAAATTTGTCCTTGAAAGCAACATTATGTAGAAATTGTATTTTTTGTGATTTGGCGCCCCCCACAGTTGTGCAACGTCACAGTTGTAAATATAAATCCCAGGTCTGGAGCAATTTGTCAGACATAATGTAGGTGCTAACTACAAACTAAAGTCATTACGTCATAACACTGTTATGTGTTGAAAACTTGTATGTTGAAGTAAACAATGTATGTAACGCTGTGGTCCGACCCTCCCACTGAAGTTACATAGTGCAGAAACATGTGATAGAGACACCACTCACCAGATTACAAGACAACATACCATCAGAATGATTTTGAAGTTTTTATTTTAGGTTAAAAAAGTTACATAATGTTGCTTTAATATAAAAATTTTGTTTATAGCTGCTTTAATGCATCTTAAAGACCTGAAAGTCAGTCAGTCAATTAAGTTTCAACCCAAGTATGATTTTAAAAGCATTGAATTAATTGTTTTTGATTAAAATCAAATCTTAACACTGTTGTATTATTGTAGTAAATAATTTATTCACAACATGCTGTCCAGGTGTATCAGGTGCCACTGAATCAGGGAATTTATTTTTGTCATGGTTACCACCATAACTGCCATAACGTATGATTACATCTGTGTGTGTGTGTGTGTGTGTGTGTGTGTGTGTGTGTGTGTGTGTGTGTGTGTGTGTGTGTGTGTGTGTGTTGCAGTAGTCCTGTATCAGCATGTCTTGTACCAGTTGGACCGCCCTTATAAGGTTTTTTCCACCTTCATCGAGTTTCCCTCAAACTCAAAACAACAGAGCAGTTTCTGTGCCTTTAAACGCCTCATGTGAAACAGATGGACGGTTCATTAATAAATATGTCAGCACTAACAGAACACTCAGCTAAGGGAGCTTTACCACACTGCAAACCACCTTTCTTTTTAATGAAGATGTGGTTATTGAAATGAAAGATGGTTAAAGCAATGAAAGATGATTCACATTTTGGTCCTGACAAATTTCTGTTTCACTTACCTCGTAAAGAGTTTTTAACAATGTGACCTTATAATATAATATGATATATAATATGATAGAGAGTCAAGCCTCCTCCAGTATGCCCCGTGAGACATTATTTCGGAAAAACTTTTTATGGAGTGAATGTGGAGAGACAAGTAATTTTTTGATCTCCTTTGAATTGTGTCATGAATGTCAATTATATGATTTTTGTCAAGAAAGTTAGTCAGGTTGGTCATAAAACCAATGAAATACAAGACTGTGAACATACATGATTATAAAGACTACACAGCCAACAGTTGTGTTTGTGACGAAGTCTCGTTGAACAATCGCCAGAACCAGTATCTTAAACATTGTATAGCTGCTCCTGCATTTCAGCAGCTCACAGAACTGATAAATTCTCCTTTCACATAACTGCAGTTGTCAATATGAGCAGATTTATTGTGATTTTCATCTTTTTTAGTTCCTTTACTCTGCTGAGGTGGCAACCATGTTGGTGTTGGTGATGTTGGTTGAGCGAGACGAGTTCACTGGGCAGTTTAACACATTGATGATACGTTGCTTTATTGACTTATTATTGACTTGGAAAATTATCTTTTAAATTGACAAACATCACAAGTGTTACTCAAGCGGGATCAAAAAATGATTTCTCTCTCGGTTTTTCTGACTAGCGTAACTTTGGCCCTCTTGCACTTTTCTTATTTTACTGAAGTACAATTTTGAATTCCAAATGTTTAATTGTAAGGGTTAGGGTTAGGGTTGAGTATTTACACTGTGGTATGACTAATGTTGCTGAAGTAAAAGATCTGAGTAACTCTTCCACCATTTCTTTGCAGGAGGCTTTATATATTGAGGAGTACGTATTATTAATTAATGGATAAAAAGTTGAACCTCTTTCCTGCCATAAACACCAGTGTGCCATACATTTAGTTCTATCTATACCAGTAAAACCAGGGGGAAATTATTGACCAATGGTATGCCCGACTGTAGGCATAATTCAGGCACACTTCCCGCGTGATGTGAGTATAATATCTTATGAATGAGACATGTCAGACGCTCAAGGGCACATCAGCAGTCAGGACTGACAGAGCTGCTGCGGTGTGTGTGTGGTCGACCCGCTAACCGCCGGGCTGATGGCTGGCCTCACATTTGCATAACGTTATATACACATGACAGACAGACAGTGCTTGTGTGTGTGTGTGTGTGTGTGTGTGTGTGTGTGTGTGTGTGTGTGTGTGTGTGTGTGTGTGTGTTGAGGCCTGCAGCAAAGAACACAGCTGAGACAGAAACGACTATCAAAGCCAACATGAGATATTTCACATCCATTTAATCGACTTGATTAAAGTTTGTTTTTTTTCTGTCTGAAAATACTACAAATTGATATCTCACCTCATTGTTCAAAATGCTTTCTGCGTTACAAATACATAACTTAATATGCAGAATGAAGTGTTAGGAGAGACATTTTAAAGGTTTGAATGTTGTTACAGGTGAGTTGGGTTGGCTTGTCATGCTGGTATCTTGACGGCTTTAAAGAAGCCGACCCGTATGTTCCCTGTCGCGTCCGTTACAGTAAAACCACATCCAATCCAGTTTAACCCCCAACAAACACCGTCTCTCTGCTGAGACGTCTTTGTTTGCCCTCTCAGGCACCATCAGGGCAGCTCACCTGAATTACCTATAAATAAGGTTTAGGTCATAACTAGACAGTGTGGTTTACTATGCAAAACCTTCAGACTGAGACACCGCTGAAATGCCTGAAAAGACAGCAACGTCTCTTATAACCCTTCAAGGTCCCGTGGAGCCCCTTCTGCAACATCTGCAACTCCCCAAAACTCATAATCAATAAATCTGAGAACACCGGAGATTGCCAGAAATAAATATTTCTGAAGGCATGTCTAGGAACCTAAATCCATTGAAAAGACCTCTAAAGCCACAATGGACTCCTATAATGTAGACCACAGACCCAACAGCTACAAGGATTTTTAAACCCACTACCTAGAAAGAAATCCTTCAAAATCAGCTGAAACTATCAAAGTTCAGCAATGCCTTTTTAGAACTCTTCTCATCAACCCTTTAGAGACTGTGAGCTACCTCAGTGACATGGAGTAATATGGAGGGCTACATGTTTGCTCAGTTTACCATTAAATGATAAATATTATGTCTTTAATAGGCTACATATTTTAAGAGACAGTCTATGTTTAAGGTGCCCTGCGGACGACTCCAGGAGTCGCAGGGACCATTTTTTGCTATCCCTGCTGTTGGATATCTTCCTGGAATGCTAAAACATATTCAAACCCAGGTAAAACCAGATTAAGTTCCACTTAAACCTCAATGACATTAGAATATCCCTGACACCCTGGACCTAGAACTTCCTAAAACTCCCTCTAGGAAAATAGAAACTCCCTCCAATGGCTCCTGGAACTCTAAAGGAACCCCAAAAACCAAACAGGTAACACTGGGAACCACATAAGCATTGCTGGTACCACTTAAGTGACCAAATCATGCCAATGATCCCCTAAAACCACCTAAGTACCCAAGTAAGTACTAAATACCCCACCCTGATCCCTTTCCAACCTTTCCAGGGCTTCACAGAACCCCATCAAGAGTATCAGTAGTAGAGATGCACCGATCCAGTTTTTTCCGATCCAATCCGATACCGATACCTGGACTGAGCATATCGGCCGATACCCGATACCGATCCGATACCATTGTTGAATTAATAATAAACTGTATACCTTCCACCATGTGAAAGGGACTAAAGGCACCAGACTTTCCTAACTAAGACAAAATAATCAAACAGTTACCGAACATTGTAAACATGTGTAACATTAATAATAATAACATTAATAATCATAATAACAATAATAATAATAATAATAATACATTTAATTTATATAGCGCCTGTCAGGGTACCCAAGGACACACGTAACAAAGTGGAACAAACAAAACAAAGAATGAATGTATGTATGTAGCGCCTGTCAGTCAGCACGGAGGGAACACTAGCCCCGAAGTCAGTAGCACCGTCTGTAAACAAACTAGCGTCTGGAGGCTCCGTGCACACAGCAGGGGCGACCATCCAGCATCGCTGCGAGCCGGGGAGACCGCAGCAGCAGAGGAGGAGACAAAGCAGCCCGGCGGTGAATAACCCTGAGGTTGTGGTGGAGGGAAGACCAACGGAGCAACGATGGACAGCCCACATAGTACTGAGTACGTCGGTTTGAAAGTTAGCGTTGCTAGGCTAACAGCTGACCGGTGAGGCTAACAGCTGATGGCGGGGCTACTAGCTAATCAGCGGAGAAATGTGACGTGAGTAAGTGTAACGTCCTGCAAACAGGAATACAAAATAAAACATAGCAGCTGAACCTGAGAATAAACTAATAAAGAGTTGGTCAAACAACAACTTGCGCTCTTCCAGCATGCGACACACTGACGCTGATGAATGACGTAGGATGTGCTGCGACGGCGAAAAAAAATAATTGGATGGGCCGGTGGATCTGTTTCATTTTACCGATCCCCGATCCAGCCGTTTTGTCAATATCGGAGCCGATATCCGATCTTAATATCGGATCGGTGCATCCCTAATCAGTAGTATCTTTCTCATTCATGAAATTTGTTACGGACTCAAAGACATTGGAATACCCTTCAAGAAGACATGGAACTTCCAATTACTCCCTCAGTAAACACTGCATCTCCATAAAGGTGGTACCTCCTTGAGCACAGAAGGAACCCCAAAACCCTCTTTAGTTACACCAGCATTGCTAGAACCGCTCCAGTGACCAAAGTCCCCAGAGCTCCCAAAAAAACCCTCAATAACTCAACAAAATTCCAAAAAGAAACCCTCAAAACTCTCCCTCAAGGAACCGTGATTCCCTCCAATGTACTTTAAAATCCACCAAGGACCCTAAATACATATCAGTTTGACAAATTCTGAGAATTGTGTACCTCAGGCACCCATAGAGCCCATCAAAATTGTCCAAAATTGCTTCAAATCTCTCTCTTGACTGTCTTCCCTCGATCATTCCTGTAATTTTTACCCGCTCCCTGCCTGTCTGTCTTTCTGCCTGTCTGTCAGTTGGGCTATGTGTCAGTAGTGGAAAGTTTCTGTTGCCTTCGGCCCAGAGTTGACAGGAGTTTATGAACATCACAGAGGAGAGAGATTATTACGACAAGTCTGAACAGGACAAATAGAAGAGGGGGAGGAATCTACGATCAGTAGGAACCTGTTCAGAAAACCTCCTCTTTCTTCCTCTTTTTATGTCCATGGGCTGAAGGATTCCTGCTCAACATTTCACTACACCTGCTCTGACAGTTCATCAACACACTTTTATTTGCCATGTTGGGGAATTTTACTCATCCAGTCACATGTAGATCAGGTAGATTTGGCTTCAAGGTATCAACAAACTTCTTTTGTGACCCTTGAGACCTAGTTAAAGACCTCTTGAACTAATAAACCACCAACCACATTGATATGCTCAAATTATATTGGGGCCAGGGACCAAACGGATACAGGAACCCCTGCTCCAGCTACAGCCTCAATTAGGTTTAGGTTTAGTGCAATACCTGGCCAACCAGTGTCTGGTGTCATGTTCAAAAACACTTTCAATTTAAATAAAGGATTTGTTTTAAAAACAGCCAGTGAAAGCTTGTGAAAACAAATTAAAGCACTCCTGGAACTTTAAATCCCTTTTAAGGATCTCTTAATCCTCCACAAGTAGGGGCATCAGTAGCTTAATCCATATGAATTTGGTTTGGGAATAGGTCATTTCAAGTTCAACACAGACCATGTGTGGATTAGAGATGTGCCTGTTCAAGTCCTGAGCACTACTGAGATGCCCTTGGGAATGGCACCAAGCCTCTAACTGACTATGTGGCAGCTACATTGACAAAGTAATTCTTCCTTTTCAAGTATCTCTGGGAACTCCCAGACTCGTGGAACCACTTTAAGGATCTCACAGTAAGAATTCCTGGAAACTTCAAAATATTGGGGCCCTCAGAGATCCAGTGGACCCACGAATCTCTTTATGGACCCTAAACCAGTTTAAGGATCTTCAGATTCCCTGGAAACATTTAGTTCCAGGAACCCTCATACCTTTTATAAACCACAAGGAAAATCCCTTGCAACACTGGAACCAACTTAAAGGTTTTTATCTCAACCATCCCCATGGGACAGTGAAACATCTTTGAAGAACTCCAAATCCTCTTGAAAAAGTCAGAGAAAACTCTCAAGGAGCTCTGAGATCCCTTAAAAAGGGCTTAGCCCTAACCCTAGATCTAACCCCCTTAATGAAACTTAAACCCTGTCAGGGAACTCTGAATCCTCTTCAAATTGCTCTGGAAACTCATTTACTGACTTACTGCTAAAACCACCTCTGAAACCCATACTAGGTGTCACTTTGGTATCTACTTGACGATCCAATAAACTGCTGGAACCTTATCCGACTCCCTGAAACCAAAACCTGCCTCAAAACATCTTTAAAATCCATTAAATCGCACGTTTTCGGTATGTTATACTAACAATGGTGCCATATAGAGTGGTGAAGTAATGAGTCCTAAAAACTGGAAATTGGTTAGCATTTTTGTCAATGGACAATGTCAAGTCAATAGGTTTTTAAAATTGGTTTTCAGTTAACTGCCTGAAATAAGGTCTGTCGTCACACAGGCTAAAGATCTTTACATGTTTTGCTTAACAACATAAATACATAATTTAATGTCTCGCAGTTGAATTGTAAAGTACTCACGAGTCTTAAAAATGGTGGTTGATAACAAGTGGCTAAATGACACTACGTCGGTTGTCAGGGACATTAAACGCCACCACACTGAACAAGGACAATCATCTCACTAAGTAGTCCATCTTTACAGACCGACTTTAGTTACAAACTATTCTCTAATTCTAACTTTACAAATTGTACATTGGTCAGTTTATAGAAAACCTGTATAGTAATTGTGTAGTCAGACGCTTAGTGGTAGTGACATTAAGTCATGCGACCATGATGTAGTCAGTTTATATCATACCATTAGCTGTTTACTTCTAGAGATTTAATCTCTGCTTCACAGAATTGTAGAAGTGGTGTTCATCTGTGAATATTATCTTACTGGACAAAACTTGTAAGTATCATAAACTTGTGTCTGTAACAGAGATTATTTTTGGATTTAATCAATTCAAAAAATCCCATAGGCTTTCTGTTGAGGGAACCAGAGAAATGCTGACTTCTGGATTAGTCTACAAAAATATGTCATCGCTACACCTCATAATACTACACTGTAAAAATAATACTTGAAGCGAAACCTTCATAATTAAAATGTTAATCAAGTTACTGTTGACATGTAGCAAAGTAGAAGTACAACTGTAGTGCATAAGTATTTACTTAATATTACATGCTGTACTTTATAAATTGACACTGGTGGAAAAAGTATTCAAATAATGTACTTGCATAAAAGTAGAAATACATAATTCAAATACTCAATTATAAGTAAAACTCCTGCATTCGAAATTTACTTTCAGTGAAATATCAGAACCATAAACTAAACGTGTTTGTTTTGTAAAATAGTGCTAAAAAATTTAACCACAGTGCTTGAGTAAATGTACTTAGCTACTTTCCACCACTGCTTATGAAAACTGTTATAAAACTGAAAAAGAAAACAGTTGTCTGTGTGTGTGTGTGTGTGTGTGTGTGTCTGACTCCTGACATTTAACACACACACACACACCCCCATACACACACACACACACACACACACACACACACACACACACACACACTCCTCGGTGTCTTTGTGTTTATTGTGACAATACAGATCATCAGTTTCAGCTGTCTGTGAAGACACACACAATAATCTGTGTGTGTGTGTGTGAGTGTGTGTGTGTGTGTGTGTGTGTGTGTGTGTGTGTGTGTGTGTGTGTGTGTGTGTGTGTGTGTGTGTGTGTGTCCTGAGGGTGGACCTGTCTGAGGACGTGTGGAGTGTAAACAAACGGCACACTTATGCTGCTATTGACCTCATCCATTAATCTCACACACACATGCACAGATGCACACACTTTAGTGTGTGTAAACAGATAGGCTTGATCAGATGTCTTTCAGCAGTATTGATCAGCTGATGGCATCAGTCAGTCAGAGTGTGCCGTCTGTTTACCGTCACATACACATCAATGGATGACATGATGACTAAACACGCAGCATGGAGACACATACACACACACACACACACACACACACAGGCAGGACACTAACATCAATTTAAACCTGTTTGATGCATTAATATCAATTGGAGCTCCTTGTAGTTGTTGCTCATGAGTAGAGGCTATAGCTGCTGTGATGTGTGACTGTAGCCGTCCACATAAAAATAGACCTTAGAAATCTGAGTAGAAAAACATCTGTATGTATTAGGGCTGTCAAACTTAACGCGTTAATAACGCGTTAACGCAACGTCCTCTTAACGCCATTAATTTTTTTAACGCGCGATTAACACTCAGTATATTAAAAAAAAAAAAAAAACGCACATTGTATGATTTATGGCCGTCGGCGGCACCCGTAGTCTTGATACAGAGGGTGGCAGAAGAAGAAGAAAGGGAATCAGAAGAAGAAGAAGCAGGGTTGGCGGCTGAGATAATAAAGACTAAAACAAACAATGATAGATAAAAAGAAAATATATACAGGACTAAACACTGCAACAATAAACAATAGAATATTTAAGATCAAACCATAACAGTCATTAAAATGAAATAGACACCAAGAGTAAAATAATGTTAAACCAAAGGATTAAAACTGAAAAAAATAAAAATAAATTGAATAACTCCAAATGAAACAATAGCAATATATAATTCAGGTCAGCGCAATCGTATAATATCATATTATAGAAGTACTTTACCACACTTCTACTTCACTGCAGTTCAGAATAAAATATTGCTTTTTTCAGTCCACTACACAACACCAGAGGCGGACGTATTACTCATTCTTGTACTCAAATACAACAGAAAAAATTATATTTCAAAAAAGTTTTACATTTAAAACCTTCTTTTAGTGTGATCATCAAAATATTCAAGTACATAAAGTAAAAGTACTCATTAAGCAGGATGTCCCATATTGACTGCTGGTCAGTTTGTGAATGTCCACACTAAAGTTCTTGTTACTTAAAAACCTCTGCATGATGAGTATATTTTTCTTTGAGTAAATTTTCAGCGATGATATTTTTACTTAAAAAATAAAAAAATAACAGGGGCTCAAGGCCATGCGTCATCGCGAAGACTGTGTGATATATTTGAACGCTCCAGAATATGCAGGTAAAGTGGACCCTGAGTTGAGATTGTGTTGTCAGTGGCAGAAAACTTGTTTCTTTAGAAAAAATTCTTGCTTTTGTTAAAACAATTTTCAGACTTAAGTTGACTGAATGTTCAGATTAATTTATTTTATTTGCATGTTGTTTTATGTAAACTGCCTGAACAATACAGAAGCCCATTTACAAAAGGATACATTCAAAGTTAATTATAATTGTGGCTGACATTTTAAGTCAAAATTATGACTTAGTGTGTCACAGTGTTGTAAATGACACCTAAAAGTCATGCTTGATTGAAAGTAAAGATATCATTTATAACATTACTTTGATAAAAGTAAAAGTCACCCATAGGTCAGTACTTGAGTAAAAGACGTTAATTATCTGACACTGAATGTATCAAAACTACAAGTAAAATAAATTATACACATATTTACACAGGGCCGCTGGAAGTGATTTTGAACAGGGGGTTCTGTGAAAAAATTGTTTGTTTTTTTTTTGGACAAAAAACCTATGAGCCTATAGGCCTATTTAAAATACATTTTAAAAATAAACAGATTGAGATTCACTACTTTATTGTCACATACACTTCAGTGCACACAGCCAGGGTCTGTAACACAGAGACATCATCAGTTCTCAGATGAATATGCGCTATTAATTAAACTTCACAATAACGCTATCACAATGCAATAGATTTGGTCAGCTGGCATGAACCTGGGTCACTGCACCATCTACGTTTATGTCACATGCGATTCTATTAGCTCCAAAATCCTTTTAAGCACACCACAAGGAAATGTCTGTGTGCGCATGCATCAGCGAAAGGTGCGTGAGTCTTTTCTGGGTCGTGGTGCTGCGTACCCATGTCTTCAAAAGACGCAAGGCGGAGAAGGTGCGCTCGGATGAGACCACGGACATGGATAGGCACAGGCATAACTCGATCAGTTTTTCTCTCTGAAAACACGGCTCTTGTTTGTGGCTGGAGCTTTGTCAAACATGATGCTACATCTTGGACTGTGACACACTTAGACCCTCTGTCTTTTGTGACATCGGCAAGCTGCTTGGCAATGCTTGGCCCAAGGAATTTGAGCTGGAGATCAAGGCGGTCTGTGTCAACTTTTGTCCAATCACGCTAGGTTGGGTTGCGGGTGCTGAGGCTGGGCCTGCCGGTGCACCTGCAGGCTGAGGTGGACAGTCTCCTCACTCCGGCTGCTCTCCGTTGTCGTGGTTGCGGTACTAGTGTTCTTCTTCACTGGTGGTGGTTTTCCAAAAAAATCCTAAATGCCCTTCTGTGCCATGTTTCCTCCTCGTTTCTGTCATTAGACTATGTAAATTTACTAGCCTGCTGCTGCCATGGATGTATGCTGCATGGAGCGAGCGGGAAACCTCTTTACTCGGCGGCCGTCCACTAGCCTGCCTGACGTTGACAACGTAACTTCCGTGAACTTGTGTTAATTAGGCCTAAAAATAATTAAATTAAAATCCAAAATACATGTAATAGCCTACGTGTGTCAAAATCATTTCCCAAAATATTCCTAAGGAATTTATAAATTGTGCAAAATATATTTAATACATTTTTAAAAATTTCCCACTCGCCACTAGGGGGTGCTGCAGCACCCCGAGCACCCCCACTTCCCGCGGCCATGTATTTACATGTATGCATGTACTGTATAAAAACTGTACTTAAATGCAGTACTTGAGTAAATGTAATTAGTTGCATTCTTTGTGTTTTTATTCCCATCATTGCTGATAGAGAAGAATCAATTAATCAATTAATCAATTAGGCTGATAACATAAAATTAAACGATAAATTGTTCAGGTCACTTAGTAATGAAACACTGTGTCAGTGTGTCAGATACGGTATTTTTCACTCCAACATATGTGAGCCTGATAAAAATAAGTTATGTTTTTGCATTGCAGCTGTTTGTAACTGTACATTTTGTGGAGAAGCGTTCTGACCTGAGATCAGGTGGAGATGGACTTGTTCTTTCCCACAGAATAGTTTTATCTGCCATCAGTTCACTGCCTGTGGGAAATCTGACCTCTGGTTGTGTGTCAGTCTGTGGGATCTGCTGACTGAAACATTCAGAGCTGTAATCTGCGTCATCATCTCTGCTGTCGACTCATTCTGCACAGGTTACTGCTGAATCACTGAAACTAAATCAAACAGACAGATAAAAGGTTTTCCTCTTCATCGATATCACGACTCAACAGATCCATGAACCACAGCATGACTGTTTGTTTGCTTGATTGTTTGTTCCTTTGAGCGTGCTGATGGCATTATCCCTTGCCAGCAGTTCAATCTCCGTGGGAAGAGTTTTAAAGAGAGGAGATAAGAAGAATTTCTCGCTGCAGAGAATGAATGACTTTAGACTCACATTCAAACTTGTAAATTTCAGCTGTGGAGTTCAGTCTTGTGAGCAAAAGGATACAGTCAGAGTACAGAGAGATCTTCCTGACATCACCACAACATCATCAACAAGAGATCTTCAAGATCCTTTCTTCACTGAACTCTCCTCTGTTTTCTGTTAGATTTGAAAGTAGCTTAATCCAGTGATAAATTACCTAAAACATACAACCTGGGTGTTTCATGAAGTGCAACTTATGTACACCAGTTGGAGAAGCTAAGCTTGATGTAAGCCTGTTAGAGAAGCTCACTTTAAGGTTATCTTGTTAGAGAAGCTAACATTAATGCTAGCCCGCTGGAGAATCTAACCTTGATGTTAGCCTGTTGGAGAAGTAAAGTTTGATGTTAGCCTGTTGGAGAACCTCACCTTGATGTTGGCCTGTGTGAGAAGCTAACCTAAATGTTTGTATTTTGGAGAAGCTAACCTTGATGTTAGCCTGTGGGAGAAACTAAGCTTGATGTTAAGGCCCCCACACACCGCCCAGACTTCCAACTGCCCTATCCGACCACTCCTTTGCCTCTTGTCTGACCCATTCAGCTGAAAAGTTGCGTTGAACACACCGCTTCGACGTGCTGCCTACTCCACAGTAGCGTGTATGTTCTGCGCTTGCGCAAGATGCAATAAGCGGGTGGTGCTTTTGTTGTGAGTTGTAAACGAGAGGCTTATGCACGCAACTCTCTTTACTTTCGATCAAAACGAAACTTAACTATTGCGTATAAAACAGCTGCATACTAAACATGCAGCGAGGCATTATCAAACAAACACAAATTAATTTGTCCTGAACAGACATAACAACTAGTCTCGTGCCAGTACTGCAAAACATGAAAACGGGGAATGACGGAACGGAGTGCATAGAAAAACAAAGCGCACACAGTATTCCACCCCTCCCACACATCGCGCTGATTCGCTAGCACACCACCAATAAGAAAGGCCATTCAGCTGGCACACAACCAATCAGAAAATCCAATGGCTCAGACGTCCGACAGCCCACCTCCTCAGACTTCACATTTTGAATCGGAGCTGACAACGTCCGCGCAGCTCTGAAAGCTTCCGACGCAGCTGAACACACCAAACATATTTGTTCCCGACCTCGTCCGAGCCTCCCCAAACGCTTCAGACATCCAACAGTTGGGCCGGTGTGTTCCTGCCTTTAGCCTGTTGGAGAAGCTTACCTAAAAAGTTTTCCTGTCGGAGAAGCTAATGTCGATGTTAGCCTGTTGAAGAAGCTATCAATGATGTCAGTCAAGCTAACCTTGGTTGTGGGCTTTTGACGTGATGTTAGCCTGTTGGAGAAGCTAACCTTGATGTTAGCCTGTGGGAGAGGCTAAGCTTGATGTTAGCCTGTTGGAGAAGCTAATGTTGTGTGTTAGCCTGTTGGAGAAGCTAATGTTCATTCATATAGATGATTACATTTGAGAAAAAAAGGAAACAGTTTTCAAAATGTGTTGAACTTTTTTTGTTTTATTCCAAACATTAAATACATTAGACTTATATGTACACAAGAAACATTCAACCCCCTTTTTAAAAAAAGATAAATAGCAACATTCACACTCTGGCTGCTTTGAATTCAACCAAACATTCACATATGAAGACATTTTAAAAACTTTGAAATACATCATCAGTTCTCAGTGTAAACATATAATGTTCGCTGGAGCTTTCACCATCCGGTTTGTGTCACTGAGGGAGAACCAAAGAGTCGAGAGGCAGAGGGTCAGAAAAGCCCCCAGAGAAGAGAGGCTCACACTGGGCCTGAAGCTGCTGCAGCTGCTGAGCCTCCTGGAGCTCTGGCTGAAGACAGGACGCTGGCTGCAAGTCGACGTAGAGTGGGGGAGAGCCGGCAAAAGGGTAGATGAGGGAGGAGAAATGGGAAGGAGTTGATTGGGAGGAGGGGAATGGAGCAGGAGGAGGTGTAATGGAGTGATGGAGGGGAGGTGAGGAGCTGCAGGTGTCCCACTGAGGAACAACAGCGCCGGGGGAGTAAGAGGAGACGTATCCCTGAGGAACAGGAGGAGGAGGAGGAGGGGAGGCGTGGTCCGGTACCTGCATGTACAGCGAGGGGGAGCTGGCATGAGGAGGAGGAGGGGGGAGGGGGAAGAAGGAGTCCTGGGGTTGACACATGAAGTTGCTGAAGCTAGTGTCTGAGAGAGCAGGGAACTCAGTGCTGCTGCTACTACCACTACTGCCGTGCATGCTGGGAATTTTAGGACTTGGCTCTGATGAGGAAGGGTCAGAGGAAGAGGAGGAGGAGGGGGAGGAAGGTTTCTTGTCAGCAGTCACGTCATCAGCCTTCCTCTTCCTCTTGCGGCGAAAGTTTCCGTTGTCGAACATCTTCTCGCAGTTTGGGTCGATAGTCCAGTAGTTTCCTTTACCTGCAGAGAGGAGGAGGAGGAGGAGGAGGACGAAGATGAAGGTTATTAAAGAAACAAAGCAGCAACTACTTTTCTTCTCTTTTCACCAGAACATGAAAGAAAAACTCAATTTAGGAGCTTTGTCCAGAAACAAAAAGTACAGATGTGATGTAAACGCCCGTTTCTACAATGCTGAACTCCCTTTAAAAATACTTAATTTTTTTACTCATGATTTTGCATAAGCAGGTCAGTTAAAGCTATATATATTCAATTCCTCAGAAAGCCTTGAGCTCCTCTATTTGATTTTCACATTTTATTTAAAATCACAATCCAATATGGTAGGTAGAAACACAACCAGCTTTTTTGATGCTGCTTGTTTTTTTGTTTTGTTCCTTCACCAGTTTGAAAAATAATTTGTATGGAGTTTGGTTTGACAATAATTTGTTTTAAAAACACAATAAAAGCAGTGTTTGATCTTATTGTGAAGGGTCATTTGTTTTTAAACATATATAACAGCAGAGCCTACTACCTGTAATAGAGGAGTCAACACAATAAAGGCCTAGGACTAAGAGTTGGTTTCAACTCTTTGCTGGCTACTTTTGTTTATAGAAATTAACTGGAATCATTAGCTGTGTGGTAAAATGAATAAAGCAGTTTTTAAACTGTGGTTTGTCTCACCTGGGTCGTTCTCGTCACGAGGAACTTTCCGGAAGCAGTCGTTGAGTGACAGGTTGTGGCGGATGGAGTTCTGCCAGCCGGCCTTGTTGGAGCTGTAGAAGGGGAAGTTGTTGGTGACGTACTGGTAGATCTGGCTGAGTGTCAGTCGCTGCTTGGGTGCAGTTTGTATCGCCATGGCGATGAGGGCAGAGTAGGAGTATGGCGGGCGGACCAGGCGCAGCATCTCATCTGGGTTGGACATGGAGAACCAGGGGTTGCTGTAGAGATGGGGGAAGAATCTACCGAACACTGGTGGGAGTCCTGCGAGGCCTCCTGTTGGGCCTCCAGTGATCCCAGAGACGGGGCCCAGGTCTCGGTTGCAGAGGGAGGGGTCGCTGTGATTGGTCGGTGGGAGCCACTGTGACACAGACAGGCTGTGCTCAGGAGGAGCTGGAGGGCTGTACAGGCTGAAGTCAGTCGAATGGAGGCCCAGAGACGGGAGCTCCTGCTGGGGCAGAGAGCGTCCGCACAGAGGTGGGGACAGACCTTGCTCCAGGACGAAGGAAGCCATGCTGGTTTCTATTCCTTCCTGTGTTTCTGCCTTCACGTTCCTGTCTCGTCTTTGAGGTGACGTCCTCTTCTGCTCAGTTCCAAGAAGTGTGTGTGTGTGTGTTTCTAGAGGCTACACACAGCTCCTGCACCTGTCATGCTCTGTTCACCTGCTGCCCACCTGAGAAATTTATACTCTGCTGCTCCACCCATGGACAAGCTGATTGGCTACTGTGCTGTCTCACACACAAATTCGCATGCATGTGTATGCATGGTGTGTGTGTGCGTGTGAGTGTGTGTGTGTGTGTGTGAGTGTGTGTGTGTGTGTGTGTAGTGGGTTGATTTGAATAAGACTAGGCTGAATTCCTCCCCTCAAGCAGATTAGAGCCTGAGGATTTCATGCTGAGGTATGTCTCCACACACACACACACACGCACAGACACACACAGACACACACAAAGCTTGATAAATGAGTGATTGAGAACCTTTTCAACTTTTCAGTTTAAGAGCGTTACATCGACTCAACTGATGAAAGTCAGTGATTCTAAACACTGAACATAAAACAAACCGTCTAAACTCCTGGTCACGCCGCCTACAGCCTGCAGCGTTCATCAAACACACATTATGAATCATTTATCTTTTTATTTTGCAGACGATTTTGTCCAAAGTGACTTATAAATAACATCATAAAGATCTATCTAGTCTTATCCCCCTTTAAGACACAAAAGGATGTTGTTATAATTCAGTGGTTACATTGTTGCAGCTGGTGAAGACATGCAAAGATATAGTTACATTGTCCATTCAGAATTAACGTCCATAAATTCACCAAGAGCTCATTGAAGAAAGACTTGCTTTAGAACCATCATGATGTCATCATTCCCTGAGTCACATGACATCAAAAACCAAACATCAAACTTGTCCATTGTAGAATAAAATCTGTGAAAGAAAGACGCCTTTTATAATCCAGAACTTGTCTCAGAATCTTCACATTTTTAAGCTTTCTTGAGTGTCAAATCAATCCAGTGACAGCTGTCTGAACAACCATGAGTGTACTGCAAACAGGAACTGCTTAGACCTAATTCGGCATACTTTCAATGAAGACAATTTGACTCTGGAGACAATTATGTGTCTCTAAAGAGAATTTGATGATCTCTTACATGGTCTTGATGGATTTAATTGTTTCTGCGGACATCATATTTGCCAAACAGGTCTACAGTGTGAGCATGTTAGCATCTATCAGATTAGCAACATTTTAACTGCCTTTGTTTTCCAAAAGTAGGCTAAAATTTTACACTGAGCTGATAAAATGAAGCAGAATTAATATACTCAGAGACTCACTTCAAAATACAAGAATGTCACTCTGGGGAGCTGGAATGAAGAGTCATGCCTTACCAAACTCCATTTAAAAAACATGGTTTTAAAACACCAAATGCAGGCCTATTATAACTGATGAGTTATTCTTTTCTTCACAAAGCCCTGCGCTCCTGTTTTGTGGTTTTCTCTTTTTAATGAACATCACAATCCAGATATAACCTCAAGAAACAGCCAGAGGGAGCTGGTCTTTATCTGTGTTAGATATCTTCTTCTTTTTTTTTCCTTTTTTTTTTTTTTTACAGAAACACAATAAAAAAAACTCTTTGCCTTGACCAAGTTGAGGAAAGCATATACAGTTGTATTGCAGGGGGTCATTGTGAAAGGTTTAATATCCTTAATAATAATATGAATCCAGTGATTTTTATCTCTGATCTCAGATCGGGTGTTAAAGTTGATTTAACATGTGCTGACTCAGAGGGTGTTTAACAGATTCCCTCAAAGCAGAAAGTGAAACTTAATCTGTTTTAGAAGAGATTCTGCAGACAACAAACAGACCAACAGACCATCAGCTACTGTTTGAGGTGTCGCCCAAATCTCCAAAACTATTGTCCTTCAAACAACCCCCCCCCCCCCCCCCCCCCCCTCCCCAAACACACAGACACACACACAGTCAGCATGTCTACCTTATTCTCATTAACAACTCAATCCTCATCAAACAGTGATGTCAGATGTTAATGCTTTGGTTTAAGGCTGCATGTTGACAGAAGAGGTGATTTAAAGGACATCTTTGTTCTGAGTGAGTCTGAAATATCTTCTATAAACATGCAGCTTTAAAAAGTAACCACACAGTAATGGTTTAGTTGTTCTTAGCTGTTGTAAACATGTTACGTTTGTCCTGAGGGTTTGTTAAAACACCACACTTCTTTTGCAGTAAAGTAGCATTACAGAAGCTTTTGTCAGACGTATAACCAGTGTTGTGAAAGTACCCAAAAGTTATACTTGAAAAAAAGTCCTGATATTGTGTTAAAATTTTACTTTGGTAAAGGTAAAAGTAACGTCACACTTACAAAAGTATTTGAGTTGGTCTAAAAGTGTCTGATATTAAATGCTACATGAGTATCAAAAGTAATTTTCTGGCAAAAGACATATTTAACTAGCAAATGTACAAGTAAAAGTAAATTATACATATATTTACATGTATGTATTTACTTTAAAGTTTAGACTAATGGTTGATTAATTATCAGCCTGGTTAATTATCAGAACTGATATTCAGCTTTTTTCTGATTATCAGTGTCACTGTTTTTTTTTCTATTGTTTTTTTGTTTTTTTTTTAAATCTTATAGCAGATAGAATAATAGCTTAAAGACCAATATTCCTCTCCAAAATGTTGTGAAGTATAAATAGCAACAAATGGAAATACTCCAGTGAAGTATAAACATTTCCAAACTGTATTTGAGTAAATGTACGTAGTTACCTTCATGTCCAAGCACACACTTTATGATGGTAACATTTATATTATAATGTATTACACAGATTTACTTTTTACCTTTGTCATTTTTTGATATAATTTTCTTTTCCTTGTTTCTTTTTATTTTACTTTTAGTGTTGTGTTTGTTTTCATTTTATATCAAGAATTATTGCAACCATTTTCTAACTTTTATAATTGACTATACTATTTTGCCTTGGGAAGTCCAGATACCTCTTTGAAATAGCTGAAGAGGATCCAAATAAAGAATAAAGAATCAAAGGTAGCGCTACAAAAATGGTCAACTTTAAATGCTGAGGGGTCTGTCTTGGGGAGCAGTTGTACTTTCCTACATTTATTTGACAACTGTTTTACTAGTTACTTTATGAATTTAGCACTAAGTATATGAAGAATTTATAAAATATGTTTTGTTATAGATTAAATTCAATTAAATTAGCGGATAATGATTGGGATTTGTTGCTTCTCATTCGGCTCATGGTCACTGTGAGGACAGTTTTTACTGTTTTCAAAATGTTTACAGGAGAAAATAATCGGCAGTCTTGTGTCGTACAAAATAGTCCAAAATAAACTCCACCTCAACAACTACAACACTAAAACATGCCTGTGCATAAATGCATGGGTCATTATAATCTACTGATAACATTTATACGTATAACAGTGATATTTTACTGCAACCTGGAGCCTCCAGCTTTACACTAAATGACATGAACACACTTTAACCGAAGTCTCACCTTTAATCTAAAACTCTCAGAGGTTCAACATCAGCATGTCTGACTGAAGCAGACAGATTTCTTATCAGTTCACTTTCTGCCAACGACGACAGACTCAACCTCAGGTAATTCACACCTGTGTGTGTGTGTGTGTGTGTGTGTGTGTATGTGTGTGTATGTGTGATGACAGTTGGCGATGGCAGCAGTAATCTTCGCCCTGCGGTGCCGTCGTGGGCTATGCAGACAAAACAACACACACAGTCTGAAATATAACTGACAGATGACTGGGATTATGGGGGAAGGTGCCGCTGCACTTACCGTGTACTTACACTGTAACAATACCTTCAACTGTCAAATAGAGTCTTCTTGGTTCAGGGGGATTGAAGGCTTTAATTTTCACATCAATAACCACTAAATCAGTGTCTCTCATTTATTTATTTTTTACATTGTTTACCGCCTCAGAAATGACTTTAAAATACAGCAGCTCACTGCTGCTGACTGTTTTCTTTGCTGTAACTAACGCTGGCTGTAGCCACTAGCTGCCGTGAGGCTACAACACCACCAGAGTTCAATTTGACAACAGGGTATACAGCATGGAGGTTATTTAAAGTGACTCTGACCAAGACAGGAGAGGTGAGAAGCGACAGAGTTGGACAGCAGCAGCGGGTGAAAACTGCGTGCTGGAGCCGGAATATTTTCACATTGTACTCCGAGAATTGAGGGCTGGGGCTAGCTGCTTAGCATGTTAACGTCGGTAGAAAACGTCAAATGTGGTTATATCTTAAAAATTGCTCTTTTAATTGGGTAGGTACGATAGATTGATAGATATGGGTGCATATAAGACATCCCCCAAAAGTAAAAAAAATATGACAGGAATTCAGTCTGGTGATGCTCTTATGATGTTTTAATGAGGAAACAAAGTTGAATCTGAAAGATTTACAGTTGATTAAAAATGTCCTGACTGAATATAGAGAAGCAAAGTATGAACAGTGGAGGCTGGTAATACAATCATGAAACCTGGCTTTATGCAGCTCAGCTGAACACAGGACTGGGAGAGTTTTTGCCATAAACGTGCACAGTTGGAATGTGGAATACTTCAACTAAAACATTTATTCATCCAATATTGTGTGCTGGAAGTAGCATCATACAAAAATCACGATTAAAACCTTCTGCACTCAGTTTAAATGGTTTATTTCCCAAAATCCTTAAACTCAAGAAGAGAGAGCCGACACAAACCTGGAAGCTGCGGTTTGTGAATGCAAACTAAAACAAGCAAATGAAGCAACATGTGCAAAAAGGCCAAAAAAATAAACTCCAGGTTTCAAAAAAATGTTTACAACTGCTCAATTCTGCCAGTTGAGTTTAGTTTGACTCAACCGGTGTGATTTGGTTTATCCGGTCAGGACCAGTTCTGTCCCGTCATGTAGTATCCAGCCGGGTCAGAGAGTAGACACTGGTTTTGCTGAGCGGAGCCACGGTTTTTGGCATCGATGAGAAGGAGAGGAGACTGGGAGTAATGGCAGATGATGCCACTGACTGACGGGAAAGTCTGCGCACACACACACACACACACACACACACACACACACACGCACACACACACGCACAGTTAGTGGTTTTTCCTCTGAAGTTTGTTGGAGTGCAAATTTCCCCAAATCCCCAAAAATCTAACTTTAGCATCTCCTAGTATCTAGGACCAACTTCCACACAGTTGATGTGTTAGTTGTTAGCTAATGGAGAATGCTTCAGTAACTTGTTGCATTATAAGAATTTTGGTGTTAAACATTCAAAACTTGACTAAAATTACAAACTGATGAGAAGATATAACAGTTTTGATGTTATGACGTCTATGTTTTGTCTTGCAGAGATATCAACAGAAGGTAGCATTGCTAACCAGCCAACCCTTGTTAAACACCAACACTGTGCTTGGGGCTCACAGTCCTGACTGCTAGCTGCACTGCTAACTGAGCTAAATGGCTAACGTAAGCTACAGTCAGCAGCACCTAGCAGTTACTCTGGTGATTTGCTGCCCCCTTATTGAGTATAAATTAATAGATGGCCAATTCTTACATATTGTACCTTTAAAGTAACATCAACTTACATTACTTTGAACCATTTCTAACAATAATCACTCTGCAGCATTTTCAAACACACACACACACACATGCACACACGTTACTATGATAAACTGTGAATGGACAATCACTCCTCAGGAAAGGGCTGTAGTACTTCCTCTAAAGACCTCTGCTCAGTAGTGTCATATTTACCTCCTGGACTTTGAGTCCGGTTCCGAGCAGGAAGTGCTGGTTCTGCTGTTTAATCTGAATGTTGTAGACTTTGTCCTGGTAAAAGACCATCAGGGTGAAGGGCTGATTGGCTTGCTGACGGGTGCTGTCCCTCACCAGGTACGCCCCGTCCTCAACACGGAAACAGAGACAGACATAAGAGGTGTACAGAAATGCTGATGTAAATCTTCTGCACGTCACTGAAACCATTTCAGTAGTGGTGGATATGTACTCAAGAACTTCATCCTCCACTTTACGCTAATTTATACTCTTGCCAAACTAAATTTTGGAGGGAATTATTGTACTTTTTACCGCTCTTTATCTATTCAACAATACGAGTTACTTGCTACCTATAGAAAATATCAGGCTATAGCTTGAGGGTTTACTTAAGTCCATACTGCGGGCCCCCTCGACCAAAATGAAACCTTTTTGTCGAATTTCTATTTAAAGGGAACATTATGCCGTATTTAGGGACTACAGTTACTGTAATGCTTTGGGGATGTAAACAGGAAGTATACTGTTACTATGGAGGATGTACACTGCTCTGTGTATACATAAGATTCACATAAAATGTCTTGTATCACTAGAATTCAATCAATCTTACCCAGCTACAATATTAAAATACTGTTTGCACATTAATGCAATATATATTATTTATACACTAAAAAACACCCTCAGATCATTTATCCTCACAGTTATCTGTTTAACTGTTTAACTCGAGCTCTACATGAACATGACTTTCCACTCGCTTGTTTGTTTGTTTGTTTTTTGTAAATATCTTATAAATATATAAAACATTTGTAAATATCTTCTATTTATTTTCTATTGAACTTTATATATACTTTTCTGGTTCTTTCTCGAGCTGTTGTAACGAGTGAATTTCCCTGTTGTGGAAGAAATAAAGCCAATCTTATTCTTAATCTTAATCTTTAAATACACTTATCGAAAGGCACCATTCTGCAAAATGATTTCTATAGATTCTTATAGTGCATTTTGCTGATGATAATTATGTTAATTAATTCCAGGATATGAGTAACTTCTAAACCAGTGTCAAATACAACCTTAAACATTAGCTTGTTCAGACAGCTATCAAAAAAAATATATTCAGATTTCTGCATGAAAAGTCATACAAATTTACTGTGCTGTACGCTTATTTTGCTGCTTTGTTTTGTTACCTTGTAGACTCGTTTCAGACATCCTTCTGCCTGACCTCTGGTCACCTTACCCACGTACCAGGAAGGGTCCAGTTCCTACACACGCACGCACACACACACACACACACACACACACACACAGATACACAGGATATTATAATTGTATCTGGCTGACCAATTCAACAAACCAATGAACAGAAAGACAATAGCCCCACCTGCTGTTTATACTGAAAAACTGAAGACAAAAGAAACGGATTCAACACAAAATAATATACTATCACTACTGCTACTATTAATACTACTAGTACTACTTATGGTAATAGTAATAATAATAATAATAATAATAATGTATTTCTTAGGGCCACATGTGAAATGTTTTTGTGTTCTGACTTTAAAGTCAGAACACAAAAAGAAATTCACGTGTTCCTAATCCTCCTACCTTTCAGAAGTCATCAAAACCAGAGTTATAAAGTGCTTTAGATGGGTTGTATTTCCATCATTATGAGGACATTTCTGTGATATGAGGACTGGACCAATCATGCGTTGACCAGTGTGCTAAGGTTTTCAGGTCAGTGTCAGTGAGGGTCCTCACAAGTAGAGAAACACAAACATGTACGTAGGTGTGTGTGTGTGTGTGTGTGTGTGTGTGTGTGTGTGTGTGTGTGTGTGTGTGTGTGTGTGTGTGTGTGTGTGTTACCTCTGTGCGTGATGCTGTAGATGGAGGAGGACGAAATGACTGTCTGTCTGGTCCTGCAAAGTTACACACACACACTGTCAGTACAGGATTAATTAATTAGTAACATACCTGCTGCTGAATGAAGCAGCTCTGTAGATGAGCGCCCTCTAGTGTTTGTACAGAACCACAACAATTTAACCCCTCAGTCCCCACACACCTACCTCATCTAACAGTTAACCATAAAAGATTAATAAAGGGGAATTGAACAACATGACTGCATCCTGGACACAAACCTTGATTGTAGTTTGAGTTGCACATACCTGTAAATAAATAATGTGAATAGTCCCACTCAGGTGGGATTAACATCAAAGGAGGAGTTGGGGAATAAAACCCTATTATTTACAAAAACCTTAGAACTATTCCCTTAATGTTTTTGTTGTTGTCTTCTTACCAGATTGTAGTCTGTGAGGCAGAGATCCTGCAGAGGGAACGTTGGGAGGCAGACTGCTCAACAAACAAACAAAAGGAACAAAGATTATTCATTTTACTTGCAAGAAATATTTAACTTAATCTACCTCGTGGAGGTGAACAGTAGTGGTGGTGAACAATGTTTTCATTCATCTTAGCAGAGAGTCACTGTTGGTTTTTCTACTTTTTATAGGATTTATTCAAAGTAAGACAAATATCACCGGACACAACACAATGTGTGTTAACATCGAAGACTCCACAGGATAACTCTAATTTTGTTTCAGATAAATGGGACCAAAAATGTAATCTCCAGCTCTTGCAGAATGATATTATTTTTTTCATACCTGTCTCCAAGTCTTGAGGGGGGCCCAGGAAGTCCAGGGCGCAGACTTTTATTCTGGAGGGGGAAGGTATTGTGTTTCTGAGCTGGAGGAGGGAAGAAGAATTTCAGACTCACTTCAATAACAAAATGTTGTAAGCCATTTATATGAATTGAGGACAGAGTAAATTAGACTAATTCAAAAACAGGAAGGGAACGCTCACCTTCATCAGGTGTTTGCTGATAAAAAGAGAAAAGAAGAAAATGATTCATGAGTTCATTCAGTATAATTTTACTAATTTTAACAAAATTCTGTAAGAACAGCAACTTACCTCTCTCCTTGCATCAAACCTAAAAAAAAAACAAAAACATAAAAATTGGATTATTATCAAATAACTTAAATAAAGTATTAATATGAATTTAAACATTCTGGAGATAACACATTTATTGGATGTTAATTCAATTACATTTGAAAACCTTAATAATTTACATTAAAGTGATTAGAGGAATGACTTGTGTGTGCTGACCTGTTGGGAGGAGGTCTGGCTGCCGAGTTGCTCCTGTTGATGGAGGTGGAAGACGGAGGAAGAGCAGGTGGTTTGGACCAGGCTGGAGGATCAGGGACGTCCGGTTGAGGCCTGAACACACAAACAAAAACATACATATTGACAATTGAAAGTCCACCTTAAAAAACATTTTAGCTCTAGAACAAAAGTCAAAGAAGTACAGATAAAGCTCTTTATGCCATGGTCTGGGTTAATACTTGATTCTGATGAGAGTGTTTTGCATACTTACCTCCATGGATGTGTGCCCGGCTGTAAGAAAAACATAAATTTAAATTTATAACAATAAAGACCAGACGTTAAAAGAATGAAAAACGCAAGTCATAATTAAGTTTTCAGTGTTTGTGGTGGTAAGACAGTGGAGTTCCTCAGGGTCGTGTTCTTGGTCCCTTTGTTTTTAATTTTCTATGTTGCTAAAGTTTATTTAAAAGCATGAGGCTCACCCTGTCCACTGTTGTGTTGCGATGAGGTCCTGTGAAGAAGAGAAAACTACATGTTATAATTAGAGATGCACCGATCCAGTTTTTTCCGATCCAATCCGATACCGATACCTGGACTGAGCGTATCGGCCGATACCCGATACCGATCCAATACCGTTGTTGAATTAATAATAAACTGTATACTTTCCACCATGTGAAAGGGACTAAAGGCACCAGACTTTCCTAACTCAGACAAAATAATCAAACAGTTACCTAATATTGTAAACATGTGTAACATTAATAATAATAATAATAATAATAATAATAATAATAATAATACATTTAAGTTATATAGTGCCTGTCAGGGTACCCAAGGACACACGTAACAAAGTGGAACAAACAAATCAAAGAATGAATGTACATGTAGCGCCTGTCAGTCAGCATGGAGGGAACACTAGCACCGAAGTCAGTAGCACCGTCTGTAAACAAACTAGCGTCTGGAGGCTCCGTGCACACAGCAGGGTGACCATCCAGCATCGCTGCGAGCCGGGGAGACCGCAGCAGCAGAGGAGGAGACAAAGCAGCCCGGCGGTGAATAACCCTGAGGTTGTGGTGGAGGGAGGACCAACGGAGCAACGATGGACAGCCCACATAGTATTGAGTACGTCGGTTTGAAAGTTAGCGTTGCTAGGCTAACAGCTGACCGGTGAGGCTAACAACTGATGGCGGGGCTACAAGCTAATCAGCGAGAAATGTGACGTGAGTACATGTAACGTCCTGCAAACAGGAATACAAAATAGAACATAGCAGCTGAACCTGAGAATAAACTAATAAAGAGTTGGTCAAACAACAACTTGCGCTCTTCCAGCATGCGACACACTGACGCTGACGAATGACGTAGGATGTGCTGCGATGGCGGAAAAAAAAAAAAATTGGATCGGCCGGTGGATCTGTTTCATTTTACCGATCCCCGATCCAGCCGTTTTGTCAATATCGGAGCCGATATCCAATCTTAATATCGGATCGGTGCACCCCTAGTTATAATGTCATCATGATGGAAACATCAGTTATCATATTTACAATGGAATCCATCACAAATTATTAAAATACAGGTCTTTTGTTTGTAATTATTTGTTTTTATGGAAGCCACCTAGGGTTGTCAAAAGTATCGAAACTCAAAAAAGTATCGATACTAAAATGTTGTATTCGGATACGATACTCATTTTCAAAAGTATTGATACCAAGGAAGCCAAGGAAGGAACACTAAAGTTAATTTAGTTTTTATCAGACTTGCCTAATATTTCGATGTACACAGCATACAACCTCAAAATATTGTTCCAATTGTTATTGTTTATTTTATTTTTTATTTTTTTGCACTACCTCAGACCTGAAACTTGTTATCATAGTTGCAGTTTCTTTTTGCACAACTGTTTTTATTATAAATATTTAAGGTGTGGTTCTGTTAATTGTTACATGTTGTAACAGAGGTTATTTTTGCATTTTTCTTGTTAATAAAAATATTTCTTTTAAATCTTGGGGTCTTTTTTTTTATCCTTGTGGTATCGAAAATGGTATTGAGTATTGAATATTTTCATGAGTATCGTTTTAAGTATCGTGACAACCCTAAAGCCACCTGCTGCCAAGGAAAGTATTAAAATCAATTAATATCAAAAAGACCATCAAAAACATTATAAGTTATAAACATTACAGTTTATAAAAAGAAATGAATTGAATTGGTCACTGAATGCACCAAAATGGAATTAACAAATGCTTTTTATGGTTTATCTCTTATCTGTAGGTTATTTTATTAAAAAAAACAAACTTAATAAATAAAAAATCACTGTAATGCAATAAAACCAAAAAATAAAGCTGATGGAGTATTTTCTTTATAAATTATAAGCAGAAAAGGAAATTAAACATAATTTAATAGAATAAAACAAGAGGGCCTTTTAGGTCTGGGATTACCTCTGATGGGGGACGGGTTGGATCCTGAATCTCTTCCCGGTTTGCTGTCACGAAAGATCTGCGGCGGCTCGGGAGGAACTGAACACAACAACAAATACACAGATGACAACTATTTTGATAAATCAGTCAAGTATTTGGAATCTATAAGCTTAATTTCTTACCTACAAAATCTCAAAACTAAACTTGGTGACACATTAAAAATTGTGGTACAAATATTATACATTAGGCTCCATTCAGACTGGATTTCTGCAGCTGCGTGTGACTCACGTTTTCCTGTGGGTCTTCCGCCTGTGTGTGGGGAGTGATCTCTTCTGGAGGACTCTCCGGGCTACAAGTGGCATTTAGAGGTTTAGTTAACTCAACTAAGGAAACACAGTGTGAAAAGTTGACTAATCATTCAAATATTTAAAACTCACCATCCGTGGTGACGGTGCCGACAGGCTGGAGACTGGAGGCCGGGGACACACAGCAGGTGGCAGGCGTCTGGATGACACATGGTTATCCCTATTATCTACACACACACATACACACACACACACGGTTATTGTGAGCTAACTACAGTGTCCTGGAAGTGCCTTTCTCTATCTCATGAGTCTTTAGTTTCTGTGAGGACATTGAGAAAATCCCCATGATTGGTGGTTACCATGATAACAATGTTTAGGAATCACTTATTCCTCCATTAGCCAGGAAATGGCACTGTGCCATCTGTACAGAACTTCAGCAGTTTATTTACAGCAATAGCAGTTTAACTAGTGTCAGCTAATCATAATGATAACAGCAATCCTTGAGCTAACGGCTATCCATGAGCAAACAACAATCCATTAGCTTTTCATGTCCTGGACAGTTTAAAAGTTGTTAGCATAGTTGTAAGCTCTGGAACAGCTGTCCATGAGCTTACAATTTTTCATGAACTACACACATTGAATAAGCTAATAACTATTCCATGTCTATTGGCTATCAACAATCCATAAGCTAACAGCTATGCTTAAAACTGTCTTTTAGCTATCAACTACCCATAATCCAACTGTCATAAATTGCCATCCATGAATTAATGGCGATGCTAACATGGATCCATGAACTAAAAAGTAGGCTTGGCACAAAGCTAACGACTATCCATTAATGAACAACCATCCATAAGCTAACAACTATCTATAAGCTATCAACTACCAACAAGGTAACCACTTCCTACTACCCAACAGCTTAACAGTATCTATAAGCTAGCAACTATCCATGAATTAACAACTATCCATAGGTCAAAAAGCTATCTATGAGCTAGCAAATAAGCTAACAACTATCCATTAAAGCTGTAGTCTATAACTATTTTTGTTATTATATTTGCAAAAATTGTCATTATTGTCTGACAGGAGAATAAGATAAAGGTCAGCTGTACAAAATCCACTGTCTCTGGGTCCACCCAGTGTCCCTAATTTGATTTGCATTGATGGCTAAATAGAACCAATCAGAGCCAAGGAGAGTGTCTGTGTATTATTATAATAATATAAACAATAATATAATATTTTATTAAGATAAATATCTTTGTAATAGAATTATGCTCTGTTAGATATAGAACAAGAATAATTGAAGAATGACAAATGGAAGTTATTATTATTGTTATTATTAACAAGGCAAAATATTTCAGTAAGTGTTATGTCAGTAATATTTATTAAAAAGGGATGGAATAAAATAAGTTTATACTTCTTCCCACTCCTTTTCGGATATGTAAACAAAATTTATATTTTTCAGTTTACTTTGTTGTACTTTGTTATTGTACATTTTTTATTTTTATTTTTCTCTCTGTTTTTTTTTATGACTGCCCATTAATGTATGATAATTTTGTTTTTTCACATATTCGAAATAAACTATCTAAACTAAAAAACTAAAAAAATAAGTGTCAATCACTCTTTAGCATACGCTGCTGGCAGCCCCCTCCTTCACGCAGCACTTACCAGGCAGTGCCCCTCCCCCGCCTGCTCTTACCTGGTCAGACACATTCAAGCCCAAACTGTAAACAATGGCGGAGAACAGACAACAACAACAGAGTAGAAAAATGCCCCACCACTGCCAACGTCAAAGACAAGAAATAAGGAGACTGACGGAAAAAAAGCAGTTTAAAAACAAAGAATTGGACCAAGCCAGAAAGAAGGATAAATATTGGACCGTCATTTCAGAGGTGGAGGGACCTGCAGGATTTGTAAGGACTCAAGAGCGATGCAGAGTTAGCAGCTTTTCTGCTGGAAAAGTAAGGACCCCTGCTTGATATATGTTTAATTCTACTGGTGCATTGCCCGTAGGAAATATGTGTTCCTACAGAAAAGTGGGAGGTTAAGTAGCTTTTTCATGGATGGCCAAATGAGGCTGTGTTTGTAGGTGGGATGTCAGGGATATTTAGGTTTGTTGTGAAATCCGATATTCCAGGGAATAATTGGCCGTTTTTGACTATTTTTGATTTTGCCATTATATTTCACCTTAAAAACTATTTACTTGGTGTCATTATTTTCAGCACAACCTCCAGTGTGACTGTACAGTTATTTTTTTATTTTGACATACTGTATTAACACAATGGACCTAAAATCACAAAAAAAAACAAAATCTGAGTAGAAAAATTTAGATTTTTTTTACTGTGAAAACCACAAATATGTTTAACAAACCATTTGTATTACTTATAATGCAAATATAAATTGTTGTTTGCTAAATATGTGCATAAATTTTAAAAATTGACAAAGTTATATGTAACTATTTACATTTAAATGCAGGCAATGCTCAGGTCTGCCTGAGCTCCTTCCAGCTGAATGAAGAGCTGCACTTCCTGCTCCACATTCAGCATCTCCTGTTTTGACTCATAAAGCAAAAAACCGACTCCATTACACACTAAAACACACTACACCAAACACTACATAACACACTAACTATACACTCCAAACACGCTAAATGTCACAAATCTCTCAACTCTCAATATCGCTGTCTGTACACCGACCGTCGTTGCCTGTCAATCATCCGCCGACGTCTTTCCCACAACTTCCTGTTCCTCAACAACCAAACTTGCTGCTTGGACACTTTCGTTTCAAAAGCCTGTTTTTACCGTTTCTTCTGCACCAGACACAAAGCAAAGTGACGGCTATGTTCGCAGAAAAGCGTGGCGGACATTATTTACCCTTAGTCCGGTTTTGGATGTGTCGGTGCATCCGGTCCGTCGACTCGGGAGGTGGGCCGTGTGTGTTGGCTAGCGGCTAGCAGCTAGCTACACACGAACATCCACAGATTCCGATTCCACTTTGTGTTCCGCGCGTCTCCGGATCTCCTCAGACCCGAACAGACTCGGTCCGGACATGTTTAGTCTCATTAATCCAAAACAGTCAGTTTAGATGCACAGAACATAACGGGACCGAACCGCCGGCAAAATCCCGGTCCAGCTCGCACTGCTGCAGGTATAAATCCGCTTGTTTCTTAACGTTTGTCGTATGTAATTGGTTTCGAGAAATAACGTTACTCATGCTTTAGACAGACAGCATGGCGTTGCACTGGGTAATGATTACCTGGTAACTACGTTTACCGCGATGTGAGGAATATTGTTTGTTACTCGGGATATCTAAAGTGATGTGCATGAGGCACTCGTCATTGTAATTTAGTTGTATTGGTCGGAAATAGAACAGTCAGGGCTTATGTTGTTGTTGTTATTTTGAATGCTCCATCTTGGTTATGGTCACAAGCCTGCTCGTGCACAGCTGGCTCCTCTGTGGGGAGGGGCTTTGAAGGCAGGGCGGCAGTGCAGCAGAGAGGAAGAAGGAGGGACCTGGGAGCTGTGCTCATTCAAATTTTCTGACTAAGAACACTTTTTTCTCAAAACTCCAGACTGCAGCTTTAGTGAACAACTATCCAGTAGCTAACAACTGTGACTGTCTATAAGCTATCACCTACCAATAAGCTAACAACTATCTACAACCCAATAGTTTAACATTATCTATAAACTAGCAACAATCCATGAGTTAACAACTATTCATAAGCTAACAAACTATCCATAAACTCACAACAATGCTAACAACTATCCATGAGAAAAAAACTAACAACTGTATCAGACCCCTGCCCACATGGTTACCTATGTATTCGCTGTCTCCGATGGGCAGAGTGGGGCACAGACTGCGCACCATGTCCTCTGGAGGTTCAGATGGAGGAGGTTCATAATCGTTGGCCCCATCTGGGTCATCATTTGGGGACTCGTAGTCTCCCCCGCTGCCCTCCTCGTCACCGCTGTATGGACTCTCATAGTCATCATCAAACTCCTCATCATCCTGATGGAGTGAAGGAAAAAATGAGAAAACATTTGGCAACAACCTCATAATTGCACAGCACCACCCTTTAAACCACCTAGGTAAACAACTGTAGCCAAAAGTGCCTTTTCTTGTCTCATGTATGAAGTGTTACTCATTGGTAAACATTTTTTGTGTGTTCTTTACATACCAATAAAGGAATAAATATTGAAATGATTTTAAGCTCAAGTTTTTCTGGTTAAAATAGACAGAAAAGAAAGAGTAAGAGAAAAATAACGAGAGAAAACATGAACGTACAAACTCGTCTTCACCCCAGCCCTGAACATCCGTAGGCGTCTCTGCACAGAATAAATCAGCACATTAGCAGCTCACGTGTGAAAATACTAATATCTATATATTTTGACATTTTATACAACCAAGATAAACCTTTTTTGATCCTTAGAGGGGGGATTGAGAGATTAGTAGCATACACACATAAGGTGAAAAAATCCACTCAGTTCATAAAATGAATAGAAACTGTAGAGTACTGTAAAGTACATACAGTATACAGAAATGTTTAATACATATAAGCTTAATGTGATACTATGACATTTTTCCAGGCAAAAATTAGAAACATTTGTCTGTATTAATATAGAAATATGATGTTTTTAAAATATGGTGTAATATAACAGTATAACAGATCACCAAAATATAGTACAGTATCGGATATAAGATATGTGGTGACATGTAGTTATAGTTTAACAGAATATATAGTTTAGCACAGCAATAAAGTATAAAATATAAAGTATAATATTTAATGAATATCATACATTTTTAATTTGCATTTAATACATTTAGTTCATATGCTAAAGCAGATAAAAAGCCATTGTTAAAATGAATAAACCAACAGCTATTTGATACCTGAAGCGGAAAATAAATCCAAACAGAGATATAAATAAATACTGTAAAGCAGATGGTTCGTACTTAATTTATGAAATTAATAAAGAGTTCCTACCTGGTTCGTGATATTTGGGAGTTGTTCTGCAATGGAAAGACAGATACACAGACAGAAAGAAATGAAAATTATTATTTTCCATCATGACCTTCACATCTCGTGGGTTTCAAACGGTCGACTCCTCTTTAGTTAATAATATCATCAGTAATATAAAAGTGCATTATCTGTACTGCATGCCCATTCAAGCTGAGTACTTGCTCAGCCTCGTGTGGATGTTCTGTGTGTGTATGTGTTTCTGCATGTCACTGTACAATCCTATCTTGTATCGTGACAATAAAGGTGAAGCTTGTTTTAAATCAGTAAAGACACAAAGACTGACTGACCTTTTACTGAACAGGCCTCGTCTTTCCTCCTTCTTGCTGATTTCAGTGCTGATCTTGGAGATCAACCTGAGGAGATGCAGACAGACACATCAAGGTTATTCACACTTCTATTAATAAATCATGATGTCATGTGCTAATGCCGTAAACCATTTTGAATCTGTCTGCCTCCACATATCCTCCATCTTGTCTCCTTTTTTGGTTGTTACCCACATATTAGCTAGATTGACAGGCTAACACAGATGTTGGAGAAGCTAGCACAAATGTTAGCCTATTAACGAAGCCAATGCAGATGTAAGTTTTTTACAGAAGCTAACACAAATGTTAGCCTGTTAGAGAAGCTAGCACTGATGCTAGTCTATTGGCTCATAGAGATGTAAGCCTGTATAATCTAGTCCATTGGAGAAGCTAACACAGATGTTAGCCTTTATATGCTTCGCTCCACCAAAACGACTAATGTCTCTGACTCATCAACACTAAAACTGAACACGTGTCTTTTCTTGTTTATTATAGCAAATACATCGTCTTCAGCTCTCCATTGGCCTCTCAGTCTATTAAAACCTCAAATAAAACAGCAGCTGTTATTGATACTTTCTGTTTGATATGAATCAGCAGTTTGTCAGTACTCACGGGGCGTGAAGTTTGGGGAATTTTTGAAGGTCGTTATCGCTCAGATTCTGCAAAATAAACAGAGAAAGTGTCAAAATGCACACTGAGTTTAGATGACCAAATCTCCTCTTTGCCTTTCCTTATCTCCTCCTTCCTCTCCTCCTCCTCCTCCTGCTTCACCTCTTTCCCCTAAATGTCAAACCTGTTGTTTTGAACTCACCACAAATCTGGAGCCGCTGATGGAGTTCTTCAAAACGACTTTGTCACAGCCAGACAGACTCATCTGCACAGAAACACAGCGTTAGTCAACCTCAGCAGGGTAAATGGCCTTTTTTAAAGAAATTCCTTCTTGTACTGGCCCTCGGTCTGAAATACTCCACTCAATACTCCAAAATGCTCCTGTCTCTTTAAGCCCCCCTCCCTTAAAGCTAATTCTCTTCTGGACAAAGTGAGCTTTTATGGCGTTCCAGGCATCTGCCAAACTTAAGCGTTGATGCTAACTGTTCATTGTGCAAACTAGACAGACACAGTAAAATAGCAGCCATGGCCGCTGATGGTTTTGTACCCATAGCACTAAAGCAGCAAAGAAACAGGCCGACAGTGGTAGGTTTTTAGATTTCAGCAGGCTATTTCATGATTAAATTCCCATCTGAAAGTTTTTTGGTGTTAGATAGCAACAAAAATTGGCAGTTTGCTCTAACGTTTTCGGAACTGAGAAGCTCCACTAACTAGTGTGACAGCAAGCAAACACCTGTTGGAGCCACTAACCAGTCAGCCAGCTATTCTTTCAGAGCCCGTGGTGAGCTGGCAGGAGCTCTGTCTATTGACAAGTCCTGCTAGTAGTCTACTCCTGCTGGTAGACTAGAGGCTTTTATGTTGACCGATGGTTTGTTAAAAAACGTTTAAATAAAGGCATAATGTCAGTTACACTAAGCTTTTCCCCAACCTGGTTCTATGTGAAAAATAATTCCAGTTGCTGTTGGTGATTTAGCTGTGACTCAGGCAATGAGTACAAGCCAATCAGAGGCCGAGTAGGGCAGGTCATTCCTTCACCTGCCTGGGTTCAACGGTCAATATTACAGAGTTTCTGGTATAGCCAGCGGATAATCAGATACCCAGACCAAGATTTCGTCTTCCATATGTAGATCATAATTTACACTTTAGACTGGAGAATGGAGCTGGAGTTGAGAGATGACTTATCTGTATCTGGATATGAATGCATACATCTTTAAAGGCTATTTAAAAGCCAAATCATCATCAGACGATTGCTGATGGGTTCTGAAATTGTACCTTCCAATCAAAGCATGCAGCCTCTTTCGCTGACTATATGGGCTGTTTACCTGCATGCAACCAAAACCCACTCAATCGTGACTGGCCAACACTATTCTGACCTCAGACAGAAACCAAAAGGCTTCCGTTACCAAAATCTTTCATGCCTCGCTTACAGATTCTGATGCATTCAGATACCATGGATGTAAATACATCTACATACTACTTTAATGCTAGAAAAAACCATAAAACGTGATGATTCTCAAATAAGTTCTGTGGTTATAAGGCGGTATAAGATGTTTTTGCTGATCTGAAAGATGCTTACATGCAAACATTAAGGCCTGTTTATAACCAACATGCCAACAGCAAGAATTGAAGCCATCAGGGCCCATAGAAGATCAGCACATGTGCTGTTGTAATGTCAGCTGTATTCTCTTTAAAGACACATTTTTAAAAAAAAATAAATAAATAAAGTATGCCGAATTAGCTGTTAGGAGTTCCTGTTTGCAGTGTACTTGTGGATGTTCAGGCAGCTATCACTGAATTACTTTGATACTGAAGAAAACTTAGAAACATGACGATTCTAAGGCAAGGTCTGAATGGTCTTTTTTCTATGAATTCTAAGTGAATTTCTGGATGTTTATTTTGGATGGACATCAGAGATAATGATATCCTCAGTAAGTGTGAGTCACACTGGATGTTATCAATATTTGTCTCAGTCAGTGTGTTCATATTTGACTCAGTTATGACTCTTTGAAGGAGTCACACTTTTGACCCTAATGCCTCCTCTTTAACTCTTCAGTGCCCCCTGAGGAAGTTTCAGTCTGCTGAACATCCACATTTGTTTAAAATGTTTTCCTGACAGATGAGTAAACTTGTGTTGATCTTGATGCAGAGGCTCCACAGATAACAGCCATTACACTGAAGGGAACCGATTTCTTCCCCAAATTCGGACGAAGCCTTGAATGTTCTTTAACTGCAGCAAGTTTCAAGTCTCCGTAAAATGAAAGAAAGTCGAGGAGGAAGGAAGGAATGAAGGAAGAAAGGAGGACAGAGTATGGATGGAGGTCTCACCCTCTTCAGGTAGTCTGCCAACTGCTGTGGGCTCCACCCCATCACCTCAGACCTGGACGGCACTCGGTCAGAGCTCATCCTGCTTCCTACTCACTTCTCAAAGACACGTCCGTCCAGCTGACGTCAAACCCGAAAACTTCTGCTCTAAAAAGAGGAGGCCAACATCACCTGGATATGAGTTTGTTGTCACCGTCTTTTAGATTTTATTATTCTCCCAGTCTTGTTGTCTGTCCTGCTGCTCGTCTTCAGTTGGATGTCCACCGTTCGATTGTGTGACAGCCCTGTTCCTCACCACTCCTTCCTGCGAAAACGTAAAACCAAACTTCTCATAAAGACTTACAGAGAATTTAAAAAAGTCAACTGTCTTCAGAGAGTTTTACTTCCTCAAATCAACCCACCACTTTCTATCTCTCCCAAAGTATTTCCAAGCAAAGAAACCAGAGAGAAGAAAGCAAAGTGCAGACAAACATGCCACTGAGGAACCAAAATGGCTTCCTTCTTTCTTTCTCTCTCCCTTCCACTCGTTCTAAGTGGCTATCTCTTAACCTCTCTTTCCTCCATCCTCTCTCTCTCTCTCTCTCTCTCTCTCTCTCTCTCAGAGGAAGTGACTGTGCAGAGGGGGGGATGAAGACAGCATCCTCCTCCTTCCCTCGTCTGACCACAGAGCGGAACAGATGCAGCAGTTGCACCCACACGCTGCAGCTCGGCGGCTGACGAGAAACTGTTAAAAAAAAAGAGAAGAAGAAACTCTGACTCTAGATCAGTTTGCGAGTTCAGTCTGATCGCTGCAACGTCTCTACACTAAACTCAGGTCAGTTAAATTCACATTCACAAGTTTTCGGGTCAAAGTGTAACTTTGATGAAGTTCGATGATTGGTACACAACACATTTTGAAGTGCTGCACTTAAAGGGACAGTTTGCTCAAAACAAAAAACACATATTTTCCCTCTTACCCGGAGTGTTTAAACAGAGTTTTCTGAGATATCAGCCAAACAGATGTGAGCCTTCTCTCCAATATAATGGAACTAGATGGCACTCTAGTGGTGCTCAAAGCACCAAAAAATCCAACAGTAATGTCTCGTTCCAGAAATCCTGACCCAGTCACTGAAGACAATCCACAGACTTTTTCGTGAACAGTTTCATGTCAGACAGACATTCTCTATGCTGAACTTCTCCCCAACACCATGCAGAAGGAAGATCATCTAAATATGGACTCGAGGCTAACAAACTAGTTAACTAAGCTCCAAATTCCAGCCACTTAACTTGACTTCGTGTTGGTTGTGGTGTTCTCCCTTTTGGAGAATTTTCAATACAGATAAAGAATAAATATATAATATGACTTGCTGCACTGTTAATTGGACTAACAAACCTAAGTCGAGGAACAGATGCTGCTGTGTTTTTGATCAACGACTGACCCTGTTGACTTTAGCTGGCAGACAGCAGCCAGAGCTAGAGCTGGCACAGAGATTGTTTTTTTTTTTTTTTTGCTTTTTTTTACTTCTGGGATTAAAAAAGTGGATTTGTCTTTACTTCTCTGTCTGCTGTAGCAGGCCCCAGAGCTGTTGAAATCCACTGTAATGTATTGTAACTGTAATAGTTGACTGCTGAATGGAGGAGAAATGTAAAATACTTTATGAGAGTACAGAGAAGAGATGGAAGGAAAGAACTTTTTGAAGAGGAAGGAGAACATGCAAAATAAAAAAGGTGATATCTCTGGTTCTACTGTATCCATTCTGATCATTTGTTTTTTTAAACAATCTATACTGAGTCCAACACTTTTATAGGAGTGTAATGTTAAATCACTTGACTGCTTTTTATAACCTGCCACTTACATACATTCAATATATCAGATTATATGCAGCTTCCTCTGGAGCCACAAAAGGCTTGATACAACTGTTTCACATATGCAGAACTCCCCAGGACCTGTAAACACACTTTAATGGGTAAAATTGTTGGAGCTGCCCTTCAATACATGTCAGTAGGGGATGTCTAACCTTCATAACTTCATTTTTTTACCGTCCAGGTTTTCTGTTTGACCTCCTCGTTGCTGCCACATAACTATTTTAGCCCGTCTTTTTTTAAGAGTGTCAGAGGAAAAACCCTCCACGGCTTCCTCCTCTGGTGTGATGTCACATGACAGGCTGCTTATGAAACTGCACCTGATAACAGCTCAGGCATGACGGGAACCAACACAATCATCATAAACACGCATAGACCTTCAGGGATGGGGGTCTGTAGGAGGCAGAACCAACTCACAGGTGGATTTAAAGGCCACACCGCGTCCTGGTGAATCAGAGACTTCCAGTCTGTTGGGCGAGATGCATTCTGGGAAAGCAGATCCAGAAATAAATTATCACTTGCGGAAGTGGTGGTCACAGCTGATGGTAACAGCAACACAGCAGAGTTTATATGAAAATAAGATTGAGGTTAGCTTTACATGGTATCTAAAATAACCTCATGCTTACAATTAATCTCATTAATCCTATAACTCTTTAATTAGTTAATGAGAAGAAGAATGTATTAAACTTATATAATGTTTAGAAAGTTCCTTAAACAGCATTGTAAATTAATTCCGGCTTCTTTCTACTAGAATGGAAATTCTCAAACATTCAAGCTTTTTACAGTCTGCATGACTGAATGCTATGGAGCCCCTAAATTCCCATAAGGTGACATTTTTTATCTTGTGCGTATATGGCCTTAAAATTATACTGCAACATTCTTAGGCTGTGTAGCGACAGACAGCCGGGCGAGACCAAGTGAGAAGCCAAGGATGGTCCACTGTTCAAGCTACCGTTTCAACATGTGCAAACACATGTTTATGAACACTTTCCAGCAGTGACAAAACCAGGTATTTTAAGACAAAACATGATCTTTTTCCAACCCTAACCATGTATTTTGTGTCTAAACCTAACCAGATTATAAACCCAGTGTTGTGACAACAAAAAATGGAAAATTGAAAAAAAAAAAAGAAAAAAGAAAAAAGTTGGAACATACCTGTGTGCCTGAGGTATAGTTACAACATATCTGTGGTTTACATACACCTACATTGCCAACAAGTATTCTGCTAATTGTGGTGATCAAGGATACAATTACATAATTTGTCAATAATACTTTGTATACACAAGACTACAAAATATAATTCCCTGTGTCCAGTTAACTGAATCTCTTCACAATTAGCACAACCAGTCAATGAAATACAGACTAAATGCAGTAAATACTACAAGATCTGTCCCCCTGGTGACTGATGCAACAAATTACACTGTTAATGCTGATGCATCAATGTTTGAGCAGCATTTTACCGTCCTACTTGCTCGGGGTGGAGAGGGTTTGAAGTACTTTATATATAGCTAGCAAGTTTAGTCCAAGGGTAGGGCTCCTCCACCAGAGAAGTCTGAGGAATCATCAGATTATTAATGGGACAGGAAGGATACACAAACTTGTTATAAGTCTCTGGACTTTGCTCTGTTTGATTTTGATCAACAGTTATTCAAATTAAACTTTGTGAAAAGTTTGGAGAGAAGGGTCTCCTTAACATTTCAGACATATTTTAACACGAAAGCACTATTAAATGATTGCTGTAAGGGATCATACACCTGGTTTAATCAAACCAAGAGCCGCAACTATTAGTCCATTAATCAACTGAAAGAAAAGTAGTCGCCAATTATTTTAATAATCGACTGATCGTTTGTTATTTATAAAGCAAACACGTCAAACATTTTCTGGTTCCAGCTTCCTAAATGGGAGAATTTACTGCTTTTTCCAGAGTCTTTGCGTTTTGGGCTGTTGGTTGGACAAAAGGAGCATTCTGAAAATGTCACTGTGCTCTGGGAAATACTAATGAGCATCACAATTTTCTGACATCTCATAAACAATGAATCGATTAATCATGAAAATAATAGGGATATAGGCAGATATATCGATAGTGAATATAATTGCAACCTTATGAATTAAAAAAAAATAAAAAATTGTAAAGTAGTCAGTAACTAAAGCTGTCTGTGCCACTGTGGTCCTGTGAGTTTTGATATTGACTGTATGAATGAGGAAATGAAAGGTTTTGTCAGACAGAAACTTGTTTGGGTTCTTTTAACGAAAATATGCCAGCAGGCAGGACAAAGTTACCATGGTAACTGACATAAAGTTAGAGTCAGTCAATGGTTCTGAAAATGTCGTTACTCTCAATTCAGATTTAACAAAGTCAGAGATTTCACTGAGCCTCAGACCCAAAGCTCAAGTTTAGGACAAATAACCCTCCCTTGCTCCAGAACTGTGACACTTTGTAAATGATTCTTAAACACAGGATTTTGATCTCAATGAGACATACTGAACAAATAAAGCTGAACTGATGAATTTGTTTGTTTTTCTTTCCATGGTCAGATAATGCTATCTGTGTTCCAGTAAGAATACTTCATGTTAATGCGGTACGTCTGTATGATGTGCTGCAGGCGTCTCAGTCCAGTGAAGCGTTTAGAGGAAAGTCTACAAACTTCCTCTTCTTCTTCCTGTTCATCAAACTCAGTTTCAAGTCGCAAAACCAACAACAACACAACTTCTTTCACAACCAGAATGACAGCTGAAAGAAAAGAAAAACTAGTCTGGTTGTTGGTCAGTTATATTATACTTGCATGAAAACCACAGCAACGATTAGTCAACTGAAATACAATGAGTAAATAATTTTGAGTCATTTTCATGCAAAAACCTACAGCTTACAGCTTCATAAACGTAAGATTATGTGCTGTGTTTGGTCTCAAATGACTTTAAACTGAATATTTTGTGTTTTGGATGGACAGTATAAGACATTTTAAGAGGCCATCTTGTCTTCTGGGATATTGTGAAACGAATTATGTTTGATATTTATTGGTTTTTCCTCCTACTTGAGGGAGTACAAGATACCGGGCTCATCGGATCCTTATAAAAACCAAAGTGAGAGCTGTGTTTGTACCATCCACACAGTCAAAGTTGGCTCCATCAGACCGTGACCTTCTACCCACAGAGGAGCAGTTTGCAGCTGATCTGGTTTCATTTTTTTACATCCATTAAAAATCAACATTTACTTCATAATGATACACTAAAGCAAAACTCTTGTATATTACCAGTTTAAGTGTTGATGTAATTTATATATTTTATAAAACACAGAATCAACTCTTGAATAGTTGTGACATGACTTTGCTCACATTTACATTTTAAACACTAACCATGTCTCCTGCTTGTGAATCTACATCATTAGTCCATCACTTTTCTCCTACAACATGTTTTGGTGATGTGTTCATTACCACAAACAGCAGTGTAGCGGCTGATAAATTGGAAAACAACCAATTAGAAAGAAAACTCAGTGTGTTTATTACAATCTGAATTTCTCCAAACTGTATCCTGATACAACTGACAAGTTCTGACACATCAACAATAAAACTAACTACTGCAGTTGTTTGAGCTTTTCTTTCTTTTTGACCTAAAAAAAAAAAAAAGATTTAACAAGTTAAAATTAAATGAAGATATTCATGATTCAGTTCTTATCAGAAACTCTTAAGTACTTTTAATTTCCAATCCATGTCCAATGTAGACACTTATATTCTTGATATCCAAAATGTAGTTTTCAACTGAGGATTTCTGATTCAAATAAGAATCTTTCTTAACTTAGTATTAGTATGTTTGTATGAAAATGATGAGCTAAAACCGTTTCTTCTTGTGTTTTTAATTAATAACTTGCATGACCTATAATGTGTCGCAATCATTTTCTTACCAACATCAAGGAAACTTCTGCAGCTTTTTTGGTCTTATTTTTGCCCTTCTGTCCATCTTCCCCATCATTTTTAAGCTTTTCGTTCAGCAGCTTCACTTGGGACTGACAAGTGAGCCTTTACATTAAAATCCAAACCCAAAGTCCTGTCTGACAATCAAGCCTATGACCTGCTTTGCTTATTTAAAAAATAAAAAATAAAAAAAATAAAAAAAACACAAAACTTTTTTCTGACAGGAAGCTGCTGAATTAAAGATTGCATCAGAACTGACAGAGTGATGGATGAAACTACCAAAATAAAAGCCTGGTCATATAAAAGAAGGAATTTTCTCCAGTTTTAAAGTCTGAACCCAGTCTGTGGAATAATGTCTTCGGGCTGCAGCAGGACTCCTTCCAGTGTTTACAGTCTCATTCTGATCCGAAGCTCCAGCTGACGGAGGGTGTCAGAGCTTAAACCAGTTTCCTGTCCTGGTGCGTGGTGGTCCACATGGTGACGTTGAGCTGCAGAGCGTCAATGACTCTTCTTGGATGAGCCGAAGCCTGAAAAACCCATCACAGCTGCCATCTCATCGTCCTCCTCAAAGTCAACGTCGTCCTCCGCCCGGCGCTTCCTCTCCTTCTGCTTCTCCTTCTTGTAGGCCTTCGCCTTCTCCTCCTGAGGAAAAAACAAAAAACAGGAAACATTTCAATGGTTAATCTTGAAGACAATACCCTAAGATCATCATCATCATTTCTTGTCCACAAGGCAGCATGTCCCCTCCCTCCTCACCTCCTCCCGCAGCTCCTTCATGCGTTCCTCAAAATCGTACTCCTTCTGCTTCTCCTCCATCTTCTTCTTGTTCACCTCAAAACGTTTCTTCACCTGATCCAGAGACGAGCGCTCAACTCGCATCGACATCCCCAGGTTCCTCTGATCTGCTCACACACACACACACACACACACACACACACACACACACACACACACACACACACACACTTGTATAATAACTTAACTTGTTTATCATCACAGTCACTTCACCGATGTGAACTCACGTTTCTTCCCGTTGATGTGATCCAGAAAGTTGATGGAGTCTTTCACTACACAGTCACATACGTTGCAGTAATAACTGGAAGAGAAGACAACAGCCAATCAGAACAAGGCTAAAAGTAAAGATATCAAACAGTGACATTAAATCTGGCACTGGGGACAGCATCAGATTCAGTAAGGATGAAACTCTTCGTACCCGCCCATCTCAGCCTGAGGAGTAGTCTTTGTGATGACAATGGTCTTCCCCAGTTTGGACTCCAGGTCCACCTTGTAGTCTCTGTGACGCAGGAGGTCCCGCTTGACTGGTGGGGCAGTTTTCCCTGAGAGAGCAAGAATAAATATGTCAGTCACTCGCGAAATTTACTAATTATGATTAATTAAACAATGTAAATTTTCCATTTCCACAACTGTTGTTTTGATTTCTCCAATGTGAAGATTCAGGCTTAATCACCAGTTTTAGTTTTACAACATTTGTTCTTGATTTTTGTTTTTGTCTTTTGGAAGAGTAAATGGAAAAACAGCTGAGAAAGACAATAGTAATTACAGCAAATTAAGGGAAAAACAATTACATCACGTATTTCCTTATGTACAAGAGATAAAAAAAGAAGAAAGATGAGGAGTACTGAAAGACAAGATACATGACACCTCTATATTAATCATTTCCTGTAAGTTTGCTGAACATGAAGAACTAAATATATATTCAGCAGATGACTAAAACAACTTTCTATACGTTTTATTTTCTCACCATCTCTCCTCTCTCTGTCCCTCTCCTCAGCCAGTCGTTTCTGAGCAAGATTTTCATACTCGTCTTTGTCCCACTTCCGACGGAAGTCATTTTTACTGGACTAGAAGAAGAAAAAAAGAAAAAGAGAGTCAGGAGAAAGTTTCAATTATAAATTAACATGAAAGTACACAGCAATTGGCAGTGTAAACAATAGTTGCAGCCATATATAACAGGACTGTATTTTGCCAGGTTAAAATGTACATAGTATACACTTTATGCACATTCTGTATGATATTGCTCTGCTTTATGTCTTGATAGCAGGCATTTGTCAACACAGATGAAATAGGTATATTTTAACTGAAATGAGTCTTCTGTTGATGTGACTGTGATGATGACCCTTTTATTATGAGATATATGGCCGGAAATCTCATTGCTGTAGATGCTCGCGGAACACAGGCAACATTTAACAGTGTTCCATTGTATTTCAACGATGTTGGTGGACACAAATAAACAAACTAACAGTGAAGTGTTTATAAAGCAGCATAATAACGTGAAGAAAACGTCGGCAAATTTTGAAATAAAACCGGAATTTTTCACTTTGTTTTGATTGGACTAAGTTGGCTAGCTAGTCAGTTAGCTGCTAGCTAACTAACCGGCGTTGGAGACGGGTTTTTAAACAAGTTAAACAGATTCAGTCTCAACCGTTAGCATCTCTGTTAAATAAACACATCCTGTCTGAAATCAGAGTCACGTAACAATCGAGTAATTGTACTTTTTTAACACAAAAACCAAGCTCAGATGAGGAACTTACCCCACTGCCTGACGCCATCTTGTTCATTCAGTCACAAAATACGGCTGTCGTAAAATCAGAGTTGGTCTTTAATAAGTGGACACCGCCACCTGCTGGAGCGGAGAGACAGGGAGGGGAGTTTACGGATTATCAATCTTCTCTAACAAAACAGAAAAACCATCTAACAACAATAATCTCACAGAAACAACAATATTATATATAGGCTACTATACACAACAATGTTGCATAATGACTGAAATCACACTATTTAAGATATACCATAGTATTGTATGAAATAATAGAGAATTTTAAGAAAGAAAGAAAGACAGAAAGAACGAAAGAAAGAAAGAAAGAAAGAAAGAAAAGTGAAGACAGTGGAAAAGTAGAGAATAATGGAAAAAACTAAAAAATACCTTAAAACAAAGAACATGTGCCAGGGTATGCTATTTTAGCCCATATCTTTATTTTTTTATGTAGAATATCCTCTTAACTGTGAACAATTACAACATCAACATCCGTTCTAAGAACACAGCACTTTAAGCTTTTGATATTGGCTACTGCTAAAGTATTTTACATTGTGATATTCTACTTTTACCAAAGCATGTAATATTTATCTCTCACTGATAACAGTAGATACTTGAGTCAGGTTATTGACCGTCCTTCCTCCATCATCATCACCATCTGCCCACCTTCTCACCAGGCCGGATGCGGGTGCCCAGGTGAAGCGTGCGGTGGCAGCAGGCCCCGCCCCCCCTCAGGTGCGGCTCATTAAAAAGCTGTGAAAGCGGAACAATGGCGTCTGTCCGTCTGAAGCGAAGGCGCCAAAATCAAACTGCAAAAAAATGTCAACCAGTGGAGTGGAAACGGCAGCTCAGAGCCCGCTGCTCTCCTCCAGGTAACAAGAGCCAGGAAGACACTAGATATTCATTCAATCAACAGAGAGATTTTATTTTCACAACCGACATCACCTGTCGTGACAAATACCCGGAATACACGCGCATAGCTTGTCTTAAAATTCAAGCGTCTTTTCCACCTGGGATACTTACTCTCTGGACATTTTCTTTCCGTCCAGGTGAATCTAGAGGAACGATAAAAAGAGATTATCTTTTGTTCAGGTGTCACCATGTGTTCACACTCGAAGTCATTCAAATTTTCGAGCGCCAGTGTTTCCCCTCGGCTGATGCCTGCAGGCAGAACTCAGGGCTATAAAATACCTGAAACACCTGCACGTTTACAGTGTAAAGAAATAAATTACTGTAATTGTATTCCAAGTCAGGAAATATTTTTATAATGAAATTTAAGAGATTTATATAAATAGCTAGATGCAGGGTAGAGTGTTCAAATATTTAAATTGTATGTGGTTAAAATATACCAAATCAAGAATTCTAAAATGCCTCTAAAGTGAACAGATAACTAAATGTAAAATACTAAAATGTTACAAATCTCAAGTAAATTTGAGACCAATTTTAAACGGACGCACATTAAATGCTAGAAATAAACTTCACACTTCTTGCGGCTGCCTTTCACAGTAAAAGCAGTCCTGCCAAGAACAGGAAGTGCCTGAGAATTAACATAAAGCAGTGAAGCTTGTACGTAAGTCTATCATGATTCCACAAGCTGCATACAGTCATTCAAAGTTTGACATTTGAAGAACTTAATTTAAAGTGTCCAATGTCTTGATAAACGTTAATGGTGATCTAAAGGACCCATATTCGCACACAAAAAGCAAAATGTTTACACTTTATATACATTTACTTGTATAAACCATCTGAAACAGGATGTATAGCTTATTATATGTACTCTTCTATGATTTTTAATGGACATTTTAAGGATGTAAAACTGAGGCTGAAATTATGGTCCTGTAATCTCTTGCGATAAACTCACTTTTAAGACCCACTAAATAAAAACTTTTTATATTTTTAATCAGCTCATCAGACATTTCACCGTGACATTGGAGCTCACCTGACTGTTTATGAAAAGAATGCATCATCTTAAAACTGTCAGATGTTTGTTGGTATGACTCCACAGTTGTTGTTTCAACTTAATACGTCAATGATGTTATTAAGTTTTTTTCAAACACTGTTGGTTTTACTAAAAACTCATGACTTTCAGCTAATTATCAAACCCCATTTCAGTTGGCTCTTGTTTATAAGTCTGCAGACAAACTTTAAATTTGAACCAGATTAAAATCTATTGGTGTACCATTAGTATTTTTCTGTGATGTGAGCAGCTCCTCTATTTACATAGTCTGCATGCTGTGTCGTTTGATTCTAGACACACTACGGGAGTCTTTAGCACTCTGGCTCAGTGTGCACTGTGGACATTACACTTGTTTGTCACTATGAACAGATGTCATGTTGGTTGTTGTCCTCAGCTTGTGTTTCAGCCCGTGGTCGTGTGTTTGTGTGAAGGGCTGGTCGGCGGCTGTGTGGAACGGCCTCCCCGACCCACTGCTGGCTGTCGCCTCTGGATGCTCCGCCCCGGAGCCGTGGCTTCTCCCTGGCTGCAGCTCCGTCTATGACAGCCTGGTCAGGTGAGAAACACACCTGGGGTTGCAAACAAAGCAAATTCTATCAAGATCAGACAGCTGTGAGACACTTTTACTAAAGAAGTTTGTGAAACATGTTCCCATGCATGTTCTTAACGTATTTTTAATATCAGATACTTAAGACTTTTACTCAAGCATGGCTTTCAGGTTCTTTTTACAATATTGAATTTGAATAACAGAAGAAGCAGCTAGTTTACAGAAAAACAGGTGCTCATTGTGGCTCTTATTACTGCGGTCAGACATGACTTGTATACAAGATTAAAATCACTGACCAGAGATCGTTCTTTACCTCTGAACATTCATTGATTTCTGATAACTTCTTCTTCACAGTAACGTCTCTCCGATCCCGTCTCCTCCTCCTGCCAGTGGCCTGCGAGGAAGAGAGAGAGCTGTCAGCAACAAACCTCGCAGGTTCAACAACTGATCTCATTTTTTTGATCTGAACCATATTCAGGTGATAACTTCATTGATCCTGTTCCCATCTGACTTGGTCTTCCTTCAGGTCGTCCATCCTTGAACGCTGCATCCTCAAAGTGTCAACCAGCAGTGTGGCTGTGGGGACCGACGACTTGGATAATAAGAGGTCAGTACACTGTGAAAACTGCTGCTCAACTGAACCTTTGTCTTAACCTAACATTTCCCTAATATTTTAAAAGGGTCATTTCACCAAAGTTACAAAAATAAAAATTTTTCTGTATTTCTTTGCTCAGATTTTAAGATTTGTCTGAGATTTCCGCAGTTTAAATAAAAAATCCTCCTTTTCTATGCCTAACCAAGGGAATTGGGAGGGAATACATCCATTTTGTGAGCTTGTCTTTTTATTTGCATGTTTCGATCAAGTGGAATAGTGTAAAACTGTCATGCACATGCAGGTGCCTGTGCGTCCTCATGCACAAGATAAAAACAAGTCAGGGGAGAAAAACGAGCGTTTCAAAAGCTCCACAGGGTGCCTTTTATAGTTAATCAAGCCCCTGTCTGGTTTCTGTCCTCTTGTGACTCTCATGTCCTCCCAGACCCCCCCTCGGTCGCTGCTACCCCCGCCTCCCTGACCCGGCAAACACAGAGACCAACGCTGCCGTTCTGAAGCGGCGGCAGAAACAGATCCAATATGGCAAAAACACCAGCGGATACCAGAACTACCTGCAGCAAATCCCCAGGTGAGGAAAACACCGCTGAGTCTGAATAAACAAAGTCTCGGTAAAAACAAGACTTCTTCTCAGCGTAATAACTGAGTGACGTGTACACGAAGACATGAAATACACATTGATATCATCAGTGTGACTTGCATAGAAAAAAGGCGTTTAAGTTTTCTTTAGTATCTAATCCAGTGATGGTTGTATGATGGGTACACTGCTAATGGCCATTTTGGCAAACTTTTTAATGGAGACAATTTGGCAAAATATAAACGAAACAAAAATTCCTCAGTAAAAGAGCCAGTCAAGAGTCAGTAAATGAGGTGTATCTGCTTTTTAAACTCTGATCTCTTTCTTAGACACCTGCGGGATCCTAAGCTCCACCCGTCCACTCCCAACAAGTACAGGAAGTACAGTCGGCGCTCCTGGGACATGCAGGTGCGTCTATGGAGGCGAGCGTTGCACCTGTGGGACCCTCCGACGGACACCCAGTCAGACACCGCCGACACACAGGACCCAGTGGAGCAACTGTAGGTGGAAGTAATGCAACAAAGCTAGAGACTCTTCTTCTGTTTCTTCTTCTGCTGGCTTTTCATCTGTTTCTTTATATATTGCAACTATCTGGATAAATTGAGTTAATGACACCAGGGAATTTGTGGCTATTGCCTAAACAATTTTTTCAATTTTTCAAAAGTTTTGTTCTTGCTTCATCTATTTCTACACAATACAAACCACTGTAGAATGCACTTTTTAAGGTTGGATGTAGAATCAATGTCTGAAGATTTGTGTCATCAGTTCTTTAGTGAAGTGTCTCTGCAGCTTTGTGGAAAAGTCTGAAAATTGTACTCTAAACCTTCAGCCAGATTTCACGAGGACATTTTTGCAGGCAGAGCCAGCTGGCAAAGATGACCTCTGACCTTTGTGGGGATGGAGGAGACAAGCAGAGAGAGAAGGAGACTCCAGCAGCCTCCAAAGCCTCCTCTATGTCTCCTCTGTCAGATGTGACATCGCTGGAGCTGCCTGGACCCTGGAACAGTCCACCGTCACCTGTAACACCACAAAACTTAAATAATGCTCTTAATGACCACTTTGTCTTTTTTATGGGTTAATTTGTGATGTTCTATCTATAGACCATGATCAGTTTATCTTTTCTTCTCATGAGGAGCTGGAGGGAAGCCACCTGCCTCTTCGTCCTCCACCCGGCCTGAGCCACTCCTTCAGGAGTCAGCTGACCACCAACGACAACATGACTGATTGGCTCCGCCTCCTGCTGGAGGCTGACGAAGCCCGAGGTGAGGTTAAGTGTTACCATGACAACACAGGAGTTTAGAAATAGAGTAGCTTAAGGACAACCAGGTCAATTAACTGCCATGTTCTTTGTGGGCACGCTCTTTGACCTCTTCATGTCTTAATTGTTTGCACAGGTTTCATCACACTGCTGTTTTTCTTTTAGATTTCGGGTCTGATGACCAGCAGGTTCCTGTTTTTTCTGACCAGCTCTTGTGGAATCCGTACTGATCATTACCGACTCTACACCTGTCCGACTTGCACAACTCCACGCTCATCATAATCATGGAAACTTGAACTTATTGTCTGGACCTTGATTAGTTGATCCTGACTGTGTCGGCGTAACATTTCTGTGTGTGGTTTCCAGTATCCAGTCCATTTGTCTTTTTAAGATAACGACAGTAGGGATGTGATTAGTCTTTGATCAGAGTTACATCCACCCCTCCAGGATCTCTTCTGGGAGGAGTGCTGAGAGGAAGCACCCCTCCTCTCCTTCAGCCATGGAAATGGCTGAGTTTTCCCGGCTGCTCTTGAACGCATCACAGGTCTGACAGCTGAACACTTTGACCTGAGCATGGTACCATAGATTGCACTTTTTATATATTTATGTTAAACGTCATCCAATGGAGCACTTCTTCTCACCTGCATCATGTTTTATTTTGAACCTGCACTGGAGGAAAATCTGCTTTTTTTTTTTTTTTTTTGTACTTGAAGTCACTTATTTTGTCTGTTCATTTCATTTTGTTTGTCACTTTATTGCCTTGTTGTCTTTGCTCCACCATCACCTTCATGCTCTGCTGTCTGTCTGGATCAGGCTCCAGCTCCTCCTCTCTCTACCTCCGTGTTTTTTCTCAAAAACAAAATCCTGATTAATGGAGGAGAAAAGGCTGTCGCTTTGTGTTGTGAGATTTCTTTTTACTTTTTGTGTTTCTCAATTTGTCATTTTGTGCTGCTTGAAATTCAAGAGCAATGCTGAAAGATGTGCTTAATAAAGATGTAAATAAAGTGTTATAAATTCAAACTGAGCTACTTATTTCATTTTAGAATATATGAAGTTGTCTTATGTGGCATTTATCACAGCGAATTGTTGCCAAGCATCACGACTTTAAACTTCTCAACACATTTTTACTCAAGTTACAGATGTGACCACCTTCATTTTCTAAATGAATATTTCATGAGTCATAATGTTTATCAGCAGACTCAAATTTACAAGATATTTAACTTGTGTTCAGCATAAAAATTCCCAAACCAACATTAGAAATTTAAAGCAATTCAAGATGACATAATAGAGGATGCATTCAGTTCCTCTACTTAACTAAAGTCAAACCTGTATTACTTGTTACTTAAAAGTAAGTGTAATCAAGGAAATGAAACGTATGCAAAGTAAAAGTACTCAATGCAGTACATTTGTTCCTGTGACTGTTGTACTTTTATATAAGATATATATCATGAGATTATGATGACTTGTGTATTAATGTAAAATGATTTTATTGCCGTAGTTGTTGAGGTGGACCTCATTTTCAACCAATGATTGTTTTTTCACTCTGGATTGATCTGTTGATTTTCTCCATTAATCAATTGATTGTTTGGTTTGTTAAAAGTCTGAGAAGAATGAGAAGTCTGGCCATAATGACCCAAAGTGACACCATCGCTGTGTTAGTTCAGTCCACCACCAACAGTCCAAACCTCAACATTATTACACATGCATTCAAATTATTAAAATAATCCAAAGGGAAAAACAGGAAAATAATTAATACATCTGTTTGAAAGGGAAAAAAAATCAAAATGCTCTGATGTCAGCTACTTACATGTGAATAATATCTGGTTTCCTCACTCCTCTGTAAACTGAATATATTTGGGTTGACCAAATATAGACCAAACAACTAATTGATTCATCAGGAAAATGATGAGCTGATTAATAGACAAATGAAAAATAATCATTAGTCACAGCCTTAGCTGGAGCAGTGAACTGTTGAAAAATGACTAGATTAAAAGTTTCATCTCATCTAATTTATAACAAAAGGTAATTTTATAAGCTATGTTCTGTGTGAAAATCTTAATGATTTGGTGGCACACCTTTAATTTGTACTTGAGTAAATACACTTAGTCGCATTGTAATGATGTAAGGAGCAGGTTAAAGTACATGTGAGGTTATTTTAACTGATCATGGGGAGGATGAAAGTGTCTCCTCCGTCCACACGGTGTGCTGCTGCTGCTGCTGCTGCCGGACCGCATCAGTCTGAACTGTATTGCAACTGTAAACCATCAAATCAATCGTTTGTGTGTATTTGTCTTTTGGCTGCAGCAGTCGCACACTATCTTTTCTCCTGAACGTCTGGATGATAAAATAAAAACAGGAGGAATGACTGACAGGCACAAGAGACCGCAGACCTGCTGCTGTAAACAAGCTGCTGTGATCAGGGTCTGAACTACAACTCCCATGATCCTTCATCATTTCACGGCTTATTCTCACATTTGCTGAATTTTATCTATTTCTGTAACATTTCAACTTTAAAAATCCGATGTTTGTTGGAGTGAGGATGTAAAAAAAATGAAATAAAGTGAATAACTGGCAGGTGCTGGTGATGAGGTGTAGCACCGCCCCTCCTCCTCCTGCCTGGCACCGTAAATGTTATTTATGAATGCCTGCCGCTCACGGGCGTGTGCACGCAGATTCTCTATTATTATGTTTTTAATAATATCGAGACATTGGACATTGATTGTAGCCGATGTTTAAGTGTGCCCCGGACCTTGCAGTGCCCGCTGTGTGCGGTTAAAATCAGACTTTAATTCATTGTGGTCGGTTTGGTGCTGACAGCGGCGGCGGCAGGCGGAGCGGTGCGTTCTGCTCTTTAATAATACTGGGTCAATACACCGAGCACCGCCGCTGTCTGCCCGCCCGCTGCATCCACCGGAGCAGCTTCACCCCGTCACCTGGAGGTGCTGTCCGACAAGGTAAGCGTGCCAGCCGGCTGAGATTGAGCAAAATGACCGTTTGTTTGGTGGTTCCCTGTCTGTGGTAGCTAGCTAGTCCGGGTTGATCCATCCCGCAGCATCCCGCCGTGTTTTCCTCCTCTCACGCTGCTCAGAGAGCTCACAGGCCGGTCAGACGTTATTATCATCACCGCTATTATTATTGTTCGCTAGCACTGATTCTGGCTATGAATTAGCCTGTGATGCATTCATGTTTATTCAGAAGTAACCTCTCTCAGCAAAAGGCTGGAGGAGGGACAGCAAACGAGAACATCCCCTCTGATATACAGCGGGTTTGTTTGTGAAATCACCGCGGCTAACGCTGCTATCCAGCTAGCTAACGCTGGGCAGGTCAGTTAGCTACCGTTAGCTAGCTGCTGCCCCTGGATGCAGCCAGGCGGCCAGTGTAGCTGCCTGTTAGCCCCGCAGACCCGCGGAGCAGACCAGCCTGAGCTCCCGGAGTCAGTGAGGCTGTGCGGGGGGTACAATCTTCAACCAGCCGATTTGTTTCAGTGAGCAAAATGGCTGAATTTATTGTGCCGACCTTGAAAGTAATAACGAGATGACATATTATTTATAGCAAGCTAACTGCTCAGGTGATGTTGGGCTGCACGGCAGCGCTAGCTCGCTCGGAGATGTAATCGGCAGCATTGACACGGCAATATGAATTATTTTATTTTTCTGTGTTGAGTTAATGTCAAAATATCATTATGACATTCCCACACTTATTCCACACTCTAATTGGAATATCACTATATATGTGTGTTAGCATCCCTCATTGAAAACAATGGGATCTGTTAGCCACAAGCTAGCAGCAGCCAGTGATGCCCAGCGGCCTCAGTCAGTCCGGCATCAGAGAGGCGGCTCTGCTCAGGCTGCACAATGGCCTCCGCTGCCAGGGACAGCCTGTCATCACCAAACACTGAGTGCCATTATTTAACCACAACAGACCACGTGTTTAACTAGAGCCTGATTAACACTGCGACTCCAGCCACATCAAAATAAGGAGGGGGTACAATCAGGGTCTGGACTGTTTGTGGCCCCTGACCTCATTTGTACCAGAAGCCAAAATTCTCGTGACTCCATCAGTAACAGAAGCCGATGCATTGCCAGACTTTATTAAGCAAGACATTCAGCTGTTTAAAAGGATATTACATAAAGCATAATCTATATTACGGATGTATACAAATAAAGAAGAGAGAGTTTATTCATAGATTAGGTTATCAACAGAGAAACAAACCAGCAAATTTTGATACTTGATTATTTCACTAATATTTCAGGATAAAGTACCAAACATTCCAGCCTCTCAGATGTGTTGATTTTGTTTTTCTTATCTCCATGATAATACAATGAATGTCTTTGGCTTCACAAAACTTACAATGTGAAGATGTCACCTTTTGCTTTGAGAAATTACAGTGGACATTTTTACAGACCAAGTGATTTAACTACCAATTTAATAGAGAATTGAGAAAATAGTTATGTCTTTACCATGCAGTGATGTTAAGGGCTGAAATGACCAGCTGACTCATCAGTTGGTCCAAAGAAAGACTTTTAATACATTAGTCAGTTCTAAAGGTGCCTAACAATTCTGGTGTTGGCTCTTCTACTGTCCCAGATTTCCTGCTCTTGTCACTCTTTATCATGTAAATTGGATGTCTTTGGGATTTTCACTGCTGGTCCAGCAAAATAACACATCTGGTACATGTCTTCTTTTTTTTTTTTACATTTCAGAGACCAAAAGGGTCAACTGATTCATAACAATCATTAAATTAACTAATAATGAAAATATTTGTCAGTTGCAGCTTTGACCAAGAACATAGTCATCATCACCACCACAATTCATCATCAATCAATCTTCTGATTATTATCTATCTATCTATTATTGTCTATTATATGAGTCATCATAATACTGCATTTTCTTTCAACCAATTAATCAGCTGATTTCAGCAGTGCTAAAATAAACGGCATATTGTATAACAAATACTTCAGCATCACTACTTCAATTTTAATAATCTCCATATGACCCTGTCTGCTTATTAAGTGGACACATCTGGGCAACCGTCTCAGGATCCCAAAAATCACGAAATAAAATGGATTGAACAAATTATGTTTAAGTTAAATATGTCTGAACACGACACCTTCATTGTGTAATAAAGTCTGTAAACAGCCACGGAGAGGCACTGATCAACCTTTTCATTAGTATATATCCTACTGACATTATCAGTAGAAAATGCTGAATCCAAGGATTTTTCAATCATTGCCCAACCAGTGCCCATTTTTTTTTTTTTTTTTTGCGGGTCTCCTCGTAGGGCTGTGGCGATATGGCCATAACATGATACTTTGAAATAGGGATGTTCCGATCCAATCTGCAGGACCGGGATAGGGGCCGATATGGCATTTTTCCACTGATTGTGCTCGGCAATTTTGAACGTGGACCCATGAGCGCGATTTTAAAATAATAATAATAATAATAAAATAAAATTACGTCAGAGCACAATTTGAGGCAGAAATCAGACAAGCACATAACGTTTCTCTGGCAAACCTGTGGAAAAAATGTTTGCAGTGTGGAAGTATTTTAAATTGGAAAGCGAAAGCAGTCCAACAGCGACTTGTAACATCTGCAATACGACTATTTTGCGAGGGGTTGACAAAAGAGCTGCATTTAATACTGCAGCGTCACAGACTCACCTGCTAACACAAGGAAGGTGGTAGGCCAATGTTGCAATAGCATATGCAAAATAAGAAAGAGCCATATGAATATATGGCAGATAGTATCGGCAGATACTAATTATTAAAGGACTCGGATCGGGATCGGGGTAAAAGAAACCTGATCCGGACATCCCTACTTTGAAATGTTTGTTACATGGTAATACGTAATATATGTTTTGAAATCTCCCCAAAAGAACAGAAATGCTAGGATTGCTAGGATATTTTTGAGCAAATACCTTGATATTGATACAATGACAATATTGTATATTCACAAAATGTTAGCAGTTAGTATTTGAGAAATGATCATAAGTAACATGGATAAAACTATATACTTAGTGTGTAAAGACAAATATTATAACATGTAGAAAAGTCTGGTGAATTCCGAAAAATAGCATCATTTTATTCCTATTAAGAATTTATAACAATAACAATATAACAACAAAATATTGCCCAGCACAAGTTTCCAGCACATCTTTGGATCCATGAAACCAATAATTATAGCTGCACCGTCCTACAGTATAAGAAAGATGTTCCTAATAAATTTACTGTTAGCTTGATGTGTTGTAGTAGTGTACTACTCTGCAAAACAGCTGCAGATTAAGCAGACTGTTATCATGCTGCTGTGAAATAAACCCTTATTTCTTAGTACTTCTCATCTTTAAATGCACTTTTGACAGTCAACCTTTATTTGCACCGGCTTGTTTTGAACATGCCTTGTCACTTTTTAAATTCATGCTTCTAACTCTGATGACGTTCTTGCTAACTCTAGCAATGTTTGTGTGGGTGCATGTATGCAAGGTGGCACGATTGTATTAGAAATGTTCTTTTGGTCCGGATCTGGAACTTCTACCAGTCATGCTCTGGCTGATGCTTGATCTACTCGATGTTATTTGTCAATGTCTAAGGCAACAAATAAACAAATCTGTTAAATGTAAGAAAATAGTGAGAACTGTCTCTTTATAATTTACCAAAGCACAGAATAAAGAAAATCCTCATATCCGCACATTTAAGAAGCTGGAAACGGCAAACATTTGCTGATCAGTGACTGAATCAATAAGTCAATCCTCAAAATAGTTCCTAATTATACAATGTATTAATTGTAACTAAACTAAACCTTTCTGCCAACTTTCTGATAAGAAAACAACCCTAATATTCTTTGTTGTTGTGTGTTTTGTCTAGAAGAAATCCTCTGCTAAATTACTTAAAGAGCAACTAAACCCTCAGTTTTGGATGACGTGCTCTAAACTGGAAATTCAAAAAATGCCTTGATTATGGGCGGGGCTCCAGGATTACTCTCCGATTCCCCCCTTCCCCCTCCCCCCTACCCGTCACCATACTCACACGCGCAGAAAAAAAAAAGTTTTTTTTTTAGTTTTTTTTTTTTTAGTTTTTATAGGAGGGGGCGGAGCTAACCGTGGTGGACCGTGACGAAAGCTGCCTCCAAAACGTCATCTGCCTCCATCTCAGCCAATAGGAAAATTCGATTGTAATAACCGGGTTTCAACCCATAGAGGGCAGTCACACTTAAATTTTTACTACAAAATACCCCAAATTGAAATACTTCGACTAAAATGTCAAGAGTTGGACCAGAATCACTCAGCAACACTACTTCATACCCAAATACATTGGTTTTCAGCAGAAAAAAGTGGTTTGGGGGTTTAGTTGCTCTTTAAAGTACAACCTGGTTTGGTCTATTAATTGGAGATTATGTTAGCTTCCCTTACAAAAAGGCTAACATCAATATTAGCTTCTGCAATTATCTGGTTTCACAACCAACACTGATGTTAGCATGACCGAAAAGCAAACATCAATGTTAGCCAGTCCGAGAAGCAAACATTGGTGTTAGCCTGTTGGAGAAGCAAGTTATTAACCTTGCAATAATAGTATTGTTTTTAATCATTCTCTTTTTTTCAAACCTTGCTAATGTTCAAGTGCTTATTCAAACATACTAATGTTGTCTACAGTTGCACCCTGGCTAGCTGTTTTAATGAATAGGTATGACTCGTTATACTCACATGTTCATCTGTGTTCTCTCCAGGTGTGTTGCCAGGGGCAACAGCTGACTGACAATGTCCTTGTGAGAGTGGGCAGGGCTACTTGGCCCTAAGGTGGTAAGGAGGAGGAGGAGTCTAAGCCCGTCAGCCCCTCCTGCTTCTCCTCGTGCGACGGACCAAACGGACGGACGCACAAACAGGCGTGGCTCTCCCCTCCCTCTTCCTCCTCCTCCTCTTCCTCATCCCCTCTCCTCCCCATTTTCTCCCCCTCCTCCTCTCCCTGTCTCCTCCCCGCCGCCTTCCCCCATCTCCCCCCTCATCCCCTGCCACCATGCTGTGGTCACGCTGCTGGTGGAGAGCCTGAGAAAGCAGACTCTGGAAGGTGACCCTGCTCAGCCAGGGGACTACTACCTGGTGAGGCTCACCTCCACCTGTACCCTGCCCTGCTTTAAGATGGCCTGACATGCATAGAAACATACTACAGGCCAGTTTTTACTCCTCAGATCAGATTACTCATTGTTTGATATGAACAAAAGTGAGAACGTTTGCTGACACATTGAAATAACAGCTGTAGCTACTAAATCTGACACTTATTTTTTGATCTACTTTCATGAGCTACTAACCAGCCTCCTCACTTAACTGTGGGCTACTTGGCTTCTAACCAGCCTCTTCATTGTGGGCTAGTTAGCTTTCAACCAGTTTCCACACTGGAGGTTTGTACGCTTTTGAACAGCCTCCTCCCACTAGATGATGCTCTCACCAAGGCTAACTTCTTCTCTACAAGCCTGTCTTCCACAATGAATCTCAGAGTTTCTTCCATCCGTCTTTTTTAAAATACTACTACATTACTTGTCAGTCAACATTTTTATTATTTATTTTTTATTACAATAGTATTATTTTGTTTCCATTTAGCTCCAGCAAGTTTCAGTCATAATACCAAAATATTACACACAACACATGTAATTATTGTAGCAGTAAAGTAAGAACTGTTGTTTGACTGTTTAAAGTAGACCTGTCTTTTCTTTTGTCTATCAGTCCCTGCTGGACCCGAAAACCCTCGCAGAGTGCTGGCCCCCAGATGGCTTGATGCCTGGTGAGTGTTTCAGATTTCATTCTAAGTAAATGTTTTACAAATTTATATCACTCATAAGGATTACTGTAGCCATGATTTTGCTCCAAATAAATAGACCTAACACTTCATAATGTAGTACTGCAGTAATGTAGTACTTTACATACACAAGAGGCAGATAAAACAACAGAATGGTCCAAGTCTGTCTTTGAATTCAAGTCTTTTGTATGGGCTAAAACAACCTCAACACACATCAAAAATGTACAGCGATTTAATATAAATAAGTCAAAAAAATATAAATGATCCTACAGATCTGCATTGTGTTTTTTTATTTTATTTTCGAGGTTGTTTGCTTCTGACAGGATAACCGAATCCAAAAATCAAAGAAAGATTTCAGGATAAAAACTAGCACACAATAAAACAGTTATATAAACATGTGAAGAATTGAAATTTGTATTGAGTTAGAAGGGAGGAAGAGACCAATCAGTTATTAGCCCCATTCACACTGGCGTTTGGATGCGGCTTTAGTACGCCAATTCCCCGCCTCCGTCTCAGTGTGAATCTCTCGGAGGCGGCAAGGGTGAAATTTCGCTCCAGTGCTGATCCGCCTCTGGAGGTAGTATCAGGGCTGTATCATTGGAGAACTGAACCAGTGTGAACAGATAAGCCAGCTTCACGTGTCGAGGGCGTGTCAATCGGATGGTCAGTTAACTACGGGTCCTTCACTCAACTTAATACAGAGAAATGTCCCACAAAGCAACGCAACTGTCTTTGGCAACTTGTATGAAGAAAAAAATACCGCAGATATACGTGGAGAAGCTTCTGTCCTCCCTCCCGTCCTACCGACTCTTCATCACATTTCTGCCCGAAAAACCGCGTCTGTCACCGGCAAAAAACTTTAACTCACCAAGTGTTTGTAATGAAAATAAATCACCGCGACGGTCAGTTCTCCCGACTGAGACCTCAGTGTACTTTCCCCCATTAAATAGCCTCTGTCCCCTTGAGTGAGGGACTCAGATTGACAGGGGGGACAATCGGGGAAACACCTTGAAAACACACCTAGGTCATCATCATGACGTGTATGTCACGCCTCTTCAGGAGCTGCAGCGCCAGCTTTCTGTGTGAATTCACGGCGGTTTTTCTTTAAGGCAGAGATGCTTCGCTCTGTGTGAATCACCATTGGCGGAGAATTGGTGAACTGCCGCTCCAGCGTTTATGCGTCTTCTCCTGTGTGAATGGGGCCATTGTTTCTTGAACTTGGTTAAAAGGATTTTAGTGGTGTTTAGTCACAAGAAATCACAAAAATAGGTAAACAGACTTTTCTATTTATTGTAATAGAATGCTTGAGAAGATTTACACTCTTGTGTAAATGTATCTTTTGGGCAGGAAAGGAACTACACATATTATTGTATAATAATAAACAACAATGTTGGACGTGGGAAACAGGGAAACCATTGCAATGAAAAATATATAGCAACATGACATCAACATCAAGTGACACCTAATGCTTCGTGCTATACCCTAAAACACAACCTCATCACATGACTTTTTGTATTGTATGTGTGCGTGTCCTCTCAGAGAGCAGCTACTGGCAGCTCTGCCCTCCCTCCAAGTCTGGCCTGCAGGGGGGGTTACTGAGCTCTAGTTTCCCCCCCGGCCCTGTGCCCCTGGTGCCCCCAGATGCTCACCTACAGGAGGGGGGCGACCCCCTGGACGGGACCCCCTCTCAGCCACAACAGCATCGGCCCCTGGCGCCCAGCACCTCAGCATCCGAGCTGTCTCTCCCCGGAGCGCCAGTGGCTCCTCCTGGCCCCGGACCCCCTCCCCCTCCTCCCCCGCCCCCTAAACGCCACTGCCGTTCATTGTCGGTGCCCGAGGACCTGTCACGCTGCCGCTACACCTGGCGGCCCAGCGCCTCACGGGTCTGGACTCCTGTCAGCCGTCAGCAGTGCCATGGGGGAGCTGGGGGAGGAGTTGCAGGTGGGGGGGCTGGGGCAGGAGGAGGAGGTATAGGGGTAGGTGCGGCGGGGGGAGGAGCTTGTCCTCTCCGCGCTCCTAGTTCCTCCCTGAACTCATCGCTGCACTCCTCATCGAGCCCCACCTTCTTCAGCCTGGCGCTGTCTCCAGACTCCCCCCTGCCCTGGAGCTTCCCCTGGGACCCCAGCGAGGCAGCAGCTGGAGGAGGAGCCTGCTGCTGCTTCTTCCCCTCCCCTTCCTCCTGCTCCTCCTCGCCCTCCCCCCTCCACCCGCCTCCTCCGCCTCAAAGGCGTTTCTCCCTCTCCCCCGTACTCATCAGAGACTCGGCGGCCTCCACATTCCTGCCTCCGCCTCCTGTGCCGAGCCAAGCAATGGCGCCTCCTCCCGGCTGCTCTGCCATGGCTGGAGCAGCCCGAGGGGGCCCGGTGCCCGCTTCACCCTCCTCAGCCTGCAGCACACCATCGTCTTTGAGACGCAGCCTGCCACCGCAGCTGCCCCGCTGCCACTCCCAGCCCTGTGACCTGCTGCTGCTCAAACCAGGTCTGAAGAGACGGCGTGACCCTGACAGACCCTGCGCCCGACCTGTCCTCGACTTCACCAAGATGACTCAGGTACTACAGAATTTGTTTTAAAATGAAAATTATCTAAATTTCTTTGGGTCTTGCACTTTTGGGTGGACAAAACAAGCCATTTTAGGGTCACATTAGAGTCTCTGAGATTAGTGATTAATTTGATTTAATAAGATAAATTATCAATAGATAAATCAATGTTGAAAACTGTTTGTCAGATATTGCCCAATAGTGTGTGTGTATATATATATATATATATATATATATATATATATATATATATATATATATATATATATATTTATATTTCTATTTCTATATATATATATATATATATATATATTATTTATATTTGTATATGTATATATATATATATATATATATATATATATATATATATATATATATATATATATATAGAAATAGATTTTGATTAGTTTTTGAGAAGAACTTATTTGTCTTCACTATCAGCAACAAACTATATCTGTAACAAGCTGACACCATCAATTTTTTGGTAAATTTCTTAACCTTTTTCCTGTGTTTCCCGCAGACCCGCAGCATTGACCCGCAGTGTCTGGAGCGTGGCGGCAGGCTGGTCTGCGGCGGTGACGTCTGCATGGGCATGGAGGCCTTCATGGGCGACTTCCGTGGCTCCTGCTCGCCGGCCGAGTGCCTGGGCAGGACCAGCATTGGCCCGCTGAGTGAGAGCGACGAGGAGTGCCGCGAGGATGACGACGATGACGATGACGGGGAGGAGGAAGCTGAGGAGCGTGAGGCAGCGCAGCAGGCGGTGTTTGAGAGGGATTGTACAGAACTTGACTTGAACTTAATAGAAGAAAACTGACACATTTGTAAATGGAAGGCTGTTCTCTGTTTCAGTTTTTTAATTTTGTTTTATTTTGAATTGATCTGAACCCCGCCCTTCTTCCTGGACCACCGCCGTCTCAACACTCCACGCCTCCTTGCCACCAATCAGCAAGGCTCTCAGGAACAACACCTTCTCTCATTGAATGAGCTGGGGTAAACAAAGCTGATTGATGACGACAGTGATGATCTGACTACCACCGGTAAAGACTCAGCGCTGTGGCTTCACTTGGAATCCTCCTGGCTGCTTTTTAACATTTCTTTGGTTGGAAAGCTGTTTGTTTTTAAAGGGAGGATCTCTTAGAGAGTAACTCTGGTCGCCTGTGATGAGAGGAAACCTCCACACTCTGGATCCCAGCCAATAGTATGTCCTCCTGCATCTGACTTTCAGTTACCTCTAAAAAGCAGGATCTTTGCTTCAGGTATCTGAAGCCCAGATGCAGAGTTTTCCCTCTTCTGTGACTGGATTGAGACTGTGTAGGTGCTTCTTGGCGTCCAGGTGTCTTCCAACACACAGCTGCTGAGTCTCTTTAACACACTACAGTCTGATGAGGCCGTCGCCACAATACAGCTCAATCCTGAAACCCCATCACCACGCCTGTCACACAGTCCAGCACCACAACACGAATATCAGGGGACACCAGATCTCTTCACCAGAAGAGCACCTTTAATGTCCAGTCGACATTTAAAGTTACTTCTCCTGAATTACAAGAACTTCTTTTCCCCCTAAGAAGTAAATGTACTTAAAACTCATATCAAAGGGCTTTCTATGAGACAGTATTTTGAAAATAACAGACCTAAATATTAGTTCTTTAATTCAGCTGTTTTTCAGCGTAGTTTTTATTGACAAAATTAAAATGCAATATTGGCCATAACTGATTAGTATGTCAAGACTCCAGAATAGTTGCAACAAAACTGCTATTAGTTGATGAAATAAAATTAATTGCTAGTTAATTAAATTGATAGTCTATTAATGGCTTCAGTAATTTTTCAAGAAAAAATGTCAAATTGGTTTCCAGCTTCTTAAAAGCAAGGATTTGCAGCTTTTCTTTGTCATGTATGACAGTAGATGAGCAGTCTTCAGGTTTTGGACAAAAGAAACGACGCTGAAGAAATCACTTTGACTAAATGATTAATAGATTAATTGTGGAAAATAATTGGCAAATAATTAAATTTATCGTTAGTCGCAGCCCTACTGCTGAATATAATCATATCTAACTGTAGACTTAAGAAAATGGCTGTTTTGTCATTAATTTGTTGGAATGACATGCATGAAGTCTTTTAGAACTAGGGTGGCACTAAGGAGCGCATACCTCTGCAAAGGCCAAACACCGTCCCATTTGGATTTTTTTTCCATCAAGAATCATGTATTTCCCGAGGGCATTTTTCTACATTTTTGGTAATTTATATCACAAAATGTAAAAGGGGAAAAAAATCTGGGATTTTCACTTGTTGCCCTCTCCATGTCCTCTCTTTTATTTGGTTGGTTTTGGTTGTTTTACTTTATTTATTGACACAATGAAATATCTAGAATATGACCAGCTTCAACCTTTAAAAACACTGGAGTAAAACAGCTTGTGTTTCATAGTAATCGTTAAGACTGATTTGTTTGCCCATTTTCCTTATGAAATATGTGATCACAGCCTCATGGCTCATATAGAGATGTATATTCGGATCTGGCCAAAACATTTTAGTTTTTCATGTTAATTTCAAGGTATTGCTATGAAATTTATCATGATAGTAGCCCAATTTTATTTATAACAATACGTAATTCAGAGTCTGGTGTTGCATATAAAAACCACACTAAAACACATTAATCACACACATGCACACGTCAGCGTGGTGATGGATTCAGGTTCGCTGTTGTTTTGAGGTGTCATCCCATCAGGCTTCACTGAGGGCAGGTAGCCACTGATGCTGTTGTTCACCTGAGTGTTCACACATTCCTGTCACACGCCTGTCACTGAAAAACACTGCACACACTCCGCCTCATTCACTCACCCAGTCTCTCAGTGTGTGTGTGTGTGTGTGTGTGTGTGTGTGTGTGTGTGTGTGTGTGTGTGTGTGTGTGTGTGTGTGTGTGTGTGTGTGTGTGTGTGTGTGTGTGTGTGTGTGTGTGTGTGTGTGTGTAAATCCTTGAACACCCCCGATGGTCTTGTGATTTATGTCCAGATTGGCTCCAGATTAGGGTTGCAATGGTATGAATTTTCCACAGTACCATAATCATCTAAAAAAATATCACTATACAGAATTACATACTTGTTAATTTTAATATCAGTTACAATGGCCTTTCCCAGGATAAAAACAATGTTTGCTTTTCATAGAACAACCGCTATTATAATTCCACAAATATTTATGTCCTGACAGACATGAAACTTATCGTAAATGTATTTTTAAATGACACCTGATACAGTAGAATTCAATACCGTAGATAAGCAAATGTGCACAGTATGATAATCTTCCATATATAGCACTGCAACCCTACTCTAGACATGATTTATCCTCTATGAAGCTGTGCAGAAACACTGAATGGTTTTAGTGGATTATCGTGTGAAAAATACCTACGCAAATATATCGGCAGTTGTTGTTTGGCTGATGCTGGCCAGTTGGAGAATTTTAACATATCGCCTAAGACTATTGGGACATCAGATCAGGAAACTTTTCAGGTGACTAATCAGACATTGTGACCTTAAACTGAAAGTCAAAAAAGTTTTTAAAAGTGAGTTGGAGACGGCCAGTTAAGGATGAAAATGTGGCCTGAATCTGTACACTATGCATTTGTATCTGAATCTGATTGGTTATCGAGCTTGAGTATTGCTTGAAATAAGATGTGTCAGTTTCCATTATTGTATCAGCTTAACAACAACAAAATGATACCTTTACATTGAAGGTGCAATATGTAACAAATGGGGGGCATTGTAACACCAGAAGAACTGTCAACTGCTGTTCATTTTACTCTTTGCTGTTGCTATTAGCTCAGTTACCAGTAAATTAAGAATATATTTTGACAAGACCAGAATTGTCGATCATTAGAACAGTTAAAAGACTAAGAGGGACTGTTTTGAATGAAGTGTTTCATACAATGAGTTAAAAAGGCAGTCAAGCTTGGCTTTGTTCATTAAAAGTCAGAAACTTAATATCGGAAGGTGCATGGTTGCATTTTTCCGCTAAAAAGGATCATTGGTGTAAGAATGTTACCTTTATTCACACATTGTGAGTTAATTCTGTTTATTTGTAAGACTAAAAAGCTAAGTAAGCTTGTGAAATGTCACAAACTCATCGCTCACAAACCTCTACGCTGAAACTGGGGTTGTACTATTGATAAAAAGTGGTATTACAAGACATCAACGCTGTTGTTTCTTCACATTCTGTTGACAATGTGGGTTCACTTGTCAGACATTTTAAACAAAAATTCTGACCATATCTTATACATTGCACCTTTTTAAAAAAAAAGAAAGAAAAGTTCATGGGAAAGAGCAATCGAAGTTATCACGTTTTATAACCACATGGTCCGAAACAAGCTAATAAGATTATAAATCTGAACCGATATTAAAGATTAACCTTCAGCATTTGAGAAGTTTCAAAAGCTCAGTGCTACAGACACCAGTATGTAAATGCATTTATTGACTGTATGTTTCATAGGGAGCTTCTAGAGAGTAATGCATTTACGGAAGTGGATAAATCAAATGTCAATCTGGATGCAATCTTGATGGTCAAGATTCACAAACCCACCAGGTGTGAATGTGTTGTTGGGGAAAGTCGACTGAAAACGCTCACAGGTTGTTTTTTTCCCCACCAATTTCCCTTGAAAGGAATAAAAAAACGCACATTTAAGGTCTCTGAACCATTTACAGTGTTTCAAAGTTTCACTGAGCGTCCATGTTGTTGTTGACAGCTGCATAAAGGACCACTTGACTTGTTTTAAATGTTTTGTACTCGAATTCATACGCTACATTTCTGTATCAGGTTTCAGATTGATTTCCTTGTATCTAAGCAGCCATTTTGTTTCCATTCATCCATTCTGTGAGATAATCCATCACAGCCAGTGTTGAGGTTTTTTGGGCTTTTGGTCAAAGCTGTTGTCTTATTGTCGGCCACACAGTTGAAAACAAACTTTTGAGTGAGTCTTTTGAGGGCAATATAACATCCGAGAGTTGACAGTCAATTGCTGAAAAACATGTAGGAATGATGTTAAAAACTAAAAACTTAAAGACAATCAACATGTAAACAAGAAAAATTAAATGACCATGTAGCAAATAAGTAAGGTTTGTTTGGTCATTTGAATTCAGCAGACTGTCAGATCTCAGATGACGAAATGTCTCTAAATACAACAAAAAGGGAAAATAGTTACTATTCAATAACAGTCATTTAACTTAAAAATGCTTACTGTGATGGATTACCGTCATTTGGTTTTGGCAATGTTGCTGTTAGGTTTTCAGATATTTGTTTGTATAAAAGAGCATTGAATCCACTTTATAAAAGACAAGTTTGTTGTTTTGTTAGCAGGCTGTTGCAGTCTGGATTTCAGAGGGTTTAAAACTCATATGGATATTTGATGTATGAGCAGAAAATGCCGCGTTTCAGTTTGTGTGAATATTTCTTCTCTGTCGAATGTCACCTCATTGAGTAAAAGCAACTCTGAGGTACATCTTGCAAGTTACTAATTTGGCGCTCATATAGGAACAGTTCAGCATTTTCTTCATAGTGTGATATTCAGATGGACATCAGTCTTATGTTTGTTTTAATTAAAGGTAGTGTCCGGACACTGTTAGCTTAGCTTTGCATAAAGACTGGGGACAACAAGAGTCTAGTAAATTTTGATCTTCACCTCTTATTGTTTCAACCATAATTGGGAAAAGCGATTAATGTTTGCCACATGAATTATTATTTAGACTTTGATTGTGCGCCACCGCTTCCAATTTATCCCAGTAGGTACTTGTGGTGTTGGACCAAAAAAGAATACCCGTGGCCTCCAATAGAAAGGAGACATCAGTGAAACTGTTGACAAGACGTCCCATACTGAAAACATGTTCAATAATTACTGTTTCTGTTACCAATTTTTGATCCATGGAGGTTTTATGTTTTTAACGCATCTTTGCAGTCACTATCTAGTTATATTATAAATCTCTTGTCAGCCTCCAAATTTTAAGTTTAAATCGGACATACTGTGAATTTCTGACGGTGACAACGCAAGAGAGAGTAACAGTTTGTTTACTATAGAGGTGTTACTAGGTGTATTTGTAGGCTTTAGACAGAGCCATGAGACATGACAGAACTATGTCCTTGTCCTTTCCCGTCTTATGTTAAGCCAAGCTTAACACTTCCTGACTCCAGTTCTGTAATTAACACAAAAACATGAGACTGATATTCATCTTCAAATCTCAAATATCTCACAAGAATAAATCTTGTACTACTCTCTTAAGATGAAATCAAAGTTTGCTATGAGCCAAATTGTTAGTATGTGCTATCAATTAGAATTTTAAAAGTAGCTAACCAAAGGTAACAGGAAAAAAAAGATCAGTTCACTCAAATTCATAAATTCACAAAATAATTAAAAAAGAAACCTTACATTTAAAAAAACAAACAGTAACATTACCAGACGCAATGTCCCCATAACACACATTGTGCCCATAATACATGTATACTTGCAGTGTCCTCTAACCCACAGTGTCCCTGTAACACATGTACACACACACACACACACACACCTCCGCCCATCCCCCTGGTTTGTCGGTTTGTTTCTGTTGATCGCTCCATAACACCTAACATAAGCCTTAACTGAACATATTCTATTATTCTGTAAATCAAAACGTTAAAAAGAAAAAAGGAAAAGACAAAACTAATGGAGAATAAAAGGAAGTGTGTACTGTAGCTGTTAAATTTTTAGTCCCTCTGTTAATTATTTTCTGCTGTCTTTTCTTAATATTTCTAATCTGATGTCTGAGCGTGACGAGGTGTCGGCGATGAACACATCGTGTTTGAAAAAAATAAAAGAAGCTTCAGGACAGAGGAGGGAGCTGTAAACGGTGGAGCAGTCATGTACAAAGTTAGTGGAGAGACTCGGACATCTCTTGTCTTTTAGAAATGTTTTTTATTGTATGTGATTAAAAAAAAGAACAATGACAACATGGCAATTTGAAAAGCAGTTTGTGAATAAATTAAGTTTATTGAGAATTATTTTACAAAGAAAGGGAAAACTGGTGTCCTGTGTTTATTGTCATCACTTTCATCAAGTCGGGTCAGAAACTAATTAATTTCAATGTTTTTTAAAAGTCTTGGTCTACATTAATGGCCACGACTGAATGAACATATCGCTGGTTTTGTATGTTCTAAGTCCAAGAACTACAGGTTTATCTATAAGCCCACAGACCAGACCTCAGACCACAGAATTGGATGGTGCCATTACTCATACTGTAGATTGATTGACATATCTTTTTTGTCTTTAACATGAACTGAATCAGTTATTTAAATTGTTTGATGCTGTTACAGTACAGCATAAAATTGTAACAGGTTGTATACGTCAGTAAACAGGAGACCAACAGGAGGATATTTATTAGTTATGATGAACATGATATAAAATTGCTATGAGGATGAAATCATTTTATGGGGAATAAAGGAGTGAAATCAGAATACAGTTTCAGTTTTATCAGAAAAGTTAATATTATGAGAACAAAGTAGCAATTTTATGAAAAAAGAATACTAATATTTTTAAAAGGCATACATTTAGAATTATAGTAATGACAATATAGTTGCAATTTACTAAACAAGTAAATATTACTGGATTGAACTGGACGAATCAGACAAATGAGTATGTATTATTTTATTTTTACTTGTGCATTTGACAGTTATATTATACTTAATACATTATGCATACAAAAAGTAACATTTTATGCTTAAATATGTTTAACATCAGCTACCTTTAGTACTTCAACTACTGTTTGTGTGGGTGACTTTTTACTTAACATTTTAACACAATATCTTTTACTCAAGTATGACTATTCGGCACTTTTACTACACTGAATATATTCAGAATTTACTCCAAGATTTACATTTGATACTAAATTACATTTAATATCAGATACTTTGAGACTTTTACTCACTACTATTCCTATGGGTGACTTTCATTTTTTACCAAAGTAACATTTTAACGTACCTTTTACTATTACTCAAGTATGACTTTTGGGGACTCATTGCAACACAGGTAACAATATGTGCACATAATCATTATTTTGACAAAAATCGCAATTTAATTTCTGGATAATCTCAATTCTCATAATTATGAGATCAGTAACAGTGAACAGGGGTTAGCGCACATTGAAAAAATCAAGGAGTCCTGAACAGATGTTACACCCTAAAAAGAATACAAGATGAACATTTTAAAAGAAAATGTATAGTTAATAAGCATGCAGTACAATATATATAATATATGATACAGGGCATCATTATGCTACATTGTAATTTTGAAATTGAAATATCGCACAAAAATGAGAATGTTTTCATGTTTTTGACATTAAAAAGTCCTGGAGATGTGGCTGAAATAACTCAAACTTAATTCTGAGACATTAAAACAGTTTATTACAAAGAGTTAATTGATAAAAATCAAAGTGCAACTCAAGAGAATCAGTTTCATGTTCCCTCCATTTATCAGATATAATTAAACCAAAAGAAGATATGTAAATGGATGAGATGGTTCAGTTTTTCTCAGCAGGGCAGCTCTCTGAGGAGGGGGAGGTGCTGTTCCCCTCTGTCCCCCCACTGGAGGAGGTGATGGCTGGGGTTGAGGTTAGGGTGATAGGGACGACCCTCTCCTTCCCGTCAGTCACCGCTTTGTCCCGGGGTGCCTGGATCTGCAGCTTTCCACCCACCAGTGAGCAGGTGACGGTCTCGGGGTCGACATTGCTCGGAAGGTCGAACTCCTGCCTGAACTCCTGACACCTGTAGGAGTACGAGCCCTTCTCGTCCTCCTTCTTCTTCTCTGTCTTGCCGCTCACCCTCAGCTTCCTGCCCACCTGTTTGACTGACAGCTCCTCTGGGGAGAACTCCTGCGTGTCCAGGCTGAGGGCGAAGCTGCTGCTGTCCTTCCCCAGCTCCTGGAAGCTGATGGGCTTGAACATCCCCGTAATGGTTGAGGTCTGGCCGATCTCCTCGAAGATCTTCTGGTGGAGCCTCTCCATGTACTCCATGCTTTGCCTCATCTCCTGCATGTGGCGGATCATCTCCTGCTCGATTTGGTAGAACAGGGGCCGGGTTTCAGGCCACAGGCTTCTGATGGGCCAGTGCATGTCCAGGAAAGGCCTCATGGTGACGGGGAGAGGCTGGAAAACGCTGGGGCACAACATCCTAAGAGTAGTAGAGGTGGAGGTCTGGTTTCAGATGAGTTGCTTCAGTCTGGAGTCCGTCTGTCTGATATCCCGTCTCTCAGCTGCTTATATACCCACACACACCCCACCAGAAACTTCCAGCAGCATTCCTGTGTGTGTGTGTTTGTGTGTGCATGTCCTCATAGTCTAAATGCAGCCCGGCTGGTATTCCTGCAGCCTGCTGCCACATGCCGACACATCTCAGCTTTGTTCTATTTCTGCTGCAGGACTGTCATCGTCTTTATTAAGCAGGTGAACACACACATGAGTCACTTTACAGTAATTATACTACATTTATAGTTTTTATAGTGTCTTTCCTCCATCCTTGTCATATATCCAATGTTAAGAGATTATAAAATTAACTCTGTTTCATGTCTTTTAACTTCCTCTCTACACAGGAAGTGTGAATGTGTTTTGTTTGTCTGTTTGTGATCACGTTTACCTGCATTGGATCAAATATCTGATCATTTTAATGACCTAACGTACCAGCTGAAGGACGGACAGAGACAGAATGAAATGACAAACATCCACTGTTTATTAGATCAGCTCTGGGATCATCCTCTCATCTTACAGTCAAAATTAGTCACAGCGACTGGTCACAATGTACTGGTCTTAATTGTGTTCATGATTTCATTTGTAAGTTGTATGAGTGGATGTTCAAGACATGTTAATACAGTATTTCTTCACTCAGTGGAGACTTATTTGGTGTTACACACAGTCCAGTTTTCTATGACATGGACTGATTATTGTGTAACAAATTGATTATTCATGATTGCATTAAAAATCAGATGTACCAAAAAGGAAATGGAACATAACAAAAAAGAGGCAGGAGGCTAACAGATTGTGAAAGTGTTTTTGTGAACAAATGTTATTAATTACAAATGTAACATAAAACTCATCACAACGATCACACAGGTTTAAGTTATGAGAAACCATTTGAATTTCGATAAGCCTCAGCTGCTGTTGCCACGGAGATAAAATACAAAGTGTGACCAACCCATTTTGCCATCCAATGCTGCTAGCATAGCTAGCTTTTATATGTACATGATTACCAGGCATGACAGCATGAGGCTGGTATTGGTTTTGTCTTTGAAAACAAAAACAACATTTACAGTGACTGGGAGATGTAGCTTGAACTTTCTGACTTAAGTATGCTGTGTTCAAATCGGGTTGGTTTGACTGCAGCAGTAAACCCAGAAGGCCCTCAGCCCAGATTCATTTTTGATGCAGTCATGAAGATTTCTTCAGGGGTCCCTCCACATATCAGCTCCGCATATGAGATTTTTTAATTGGATTTTTTAATTACGGCGAAAATAATCTCCTGACAAACACTAGTTTATGATACATAGACATTTTGTTCATCAAGATAGTCTCCACAGATGAACACCGCTTTTGTAATTTTTGAAGCATAAATAAAATCTTGAGTACTAAAAAGCCAATTTTGGGTTATAAACAGACTTAATGTCCGCAATAACCTCTGTAGTCTCAGTTAGCCACTTGTTAGCAGCCTCCGTTTTTTAAGACAGGTAAGCCAAGGACGTTATAGCGCTTTATAATTAAATTGTGGGACATTTAATGATGTATTTTATGTCGCAGAACAAAACTTGTAAATCCTCCTGAGACCCAGCAATTCATTTTTGTCCTCTGTAGTGGACATTGCGTTTTTGCTAACAATCTTTCATACTATGTGTCACTCTATTAAGTCCTGTTGTTCCTTAAAGAGGACAACTGGAGCTTTAAAATGACACCACATTTGGGGGGTTTGGCCTTGCCAGCTTGCCTGTGCATGTCTTTTCAAAATGGCTGCCGTTCCAAAAAGCACATTTTATTGAAAAAAGAAAGTTATGCATGATATTCATAGTTGTAAAAAAAATAATGTTATTTTTCAATTGTTTTAAGTAAGTAAACATCTCAGGAATATTTGAGTGAGTTTTCAGAGCTGAACTTATATATTTTAATTTTAAAAAAGCTAATTTATAAATGTCCTCTGTACTGGACGTCAGGACTTTGTACTTATGTTTGTTTCACATTTGTTCAGTAGACAGCTCTATGACGGGGGCAGAGAGGATTCTTAATAGAATAATTCAGTGAGTTTCAGACATACACCTATCAGGCATAACATTATGTCCACCTGCCTAATATTGTGTTGGCCCCCTTTTGCTACCAGCCCTGACCCATCGAGGCATGGACTCCACGAGACCCCTGAAGGTGCGCTGTGGTATGATGAGTCGTCAAGCTATCACAATTTGGCCATTGTCAAACTTGCTCAAATCCTCATGCTTGCCCATTTTTCCTGCTTCTAACACATCAATTTTGACAACATGTTCACTTGCTGCTTAATTAACATATCCCACCCACTAACAGGTGCCATGATGAACAGATAATCAGTGTTATTCACTTCACCTGTCAGTGGTCATAATGTAATGCCTAATCGGTGTAGGTCTGTCAAAGGATGATACCATGAAGTGTTAAACGTCTCATAAAGAAATTACAAAAGGGTAAGGTCTAATGGTTACAAAAAGATAAATCTACCTTTGTTATTTGTTTTGTATTTGGTGTACTGGATGATTCCAGTGGAACTTTCCATGTACATACTCAGCCTTTAGATGTTTCACATTTGAGAACAAGTAAGTCCCATTGTCCACTACAGAGACTGTGTTGTAAAATTTGAATAAATTAAGTTTAAACAATTTTTTTCTTTGCAATATGTTTTTGACCACCCCAACACTAAATTTATGTAAAAAAAAAAAGGTCTCAGGAGGTTAAGCCTGTGGTAACCAGATGTGCAAAAATGATAACTAATTACCATGTTTTAGGACCACAAACTCCACCACTCTATAACCACTTTGTTCACTGTGAATTGCATTCACTTGGCAAACAAGGCTTGAATGACTATGCCAGCTATGTAAACTTAAACTGTTGTTAATAGATGTTGCTTTGGGCTTCCAAACTGGTCCTTGTATTTACATTTATTTAATTAACATCATCACTGTAAAAACCATAAGAACTCCATACTAGGGTCAGTAAAATGATTTGACATCATGGTTTTAAATGCTGAGTAATAGGGTCAGCAGTGTGTACCAGTTCTACTTGACTTGACACAGGACAGTCGGTTAAAAAATCCAATCTCAGCATCCTATCAAGGGACTCCCTCTCCAATGTCAAGATTGGACGGAGGTCAATCATCGTCGTCGCTGTCCAATGTCAGATTGGATGACAACCAATCACGCTCCGGCATCACATTGGAGTGGGGCCAATCACGCCGCCTATTTCTGGTCACGTTGGATTTTTGAAAGACATTGACCCCGCTTACGCCTCCATCTCGAAGAGCGATTGTGTTGCTCATTTCATTTTTTTGTCTTGTTTTATATTGCAGGCTGTGGGTGACTCTGGTGTGCCAGGCCTGGACAGGGTTGATAGCCTGGCAGAATATCTAGTTGGGCTGAGGAACCAAAATTCTCTTGTCCCCACAAACCAGCAAGTCAGGAGCTTTTATTGTTTCGCTACATTTCCTCTATGTCTTGTAATGCATGTTCACACTTGCATGTTTTTATCTTCTAATGTGCTATTTTGTTCCCTCTGCTTAGGTGAGCAGTATTGTTGCTCTTTGGCAGAACCTGCTGGAATATGACAAGCAGAGGGTGGTGTTCGCTGCCAGACATCAGAGCAGGCTGGACACAAGGAGGTTCCAACTTCTAAAAAGAGACAGGAGTTCACTCCAGGGGTGGAGAGTGTGAGGAGGCATGCTCTGACTACACCTGCCCCAATTGCCCAGTGGCCAGATTGCTGCCGCCTGCTTGAGATGATCTTCATCAGGCTCTGTGCCATCCACCGTAGTCCCAGGAACAAAGGGGGTGACACAGTTTCTAGATGGGATCTCATCCTTGAGGACTACAGAAAAGTTAGGCAGCGCATTCTGGCCAATGGGACAATTATGACCAGTACCAGCCTGCAGCTGGTAGATGTGAGCCACACCACCCTGGTGCAGTGGCACGAAAAGAGGGTGAAGAGGCAGGACACCGCAGTCATCATGCAGGGGCTGGATTTGCTGAGCCGCTTCGTTGTAGCAGCTAGCTCTCTCCTCCCTGCTAATGTGCGCCCTCCCTCTGCCAGTCCCAGCTCACCAGTACCACCTGCCTGGCAGCACTGTTGGCCAGGCGCGGCTTAAAAGGAAAGTTCCGCCTTCAGGTGACACACAGGCAGCTGCAAACCCGCGTCCAAAGCGTCAGCTGTTCCCCGCTCCAGTCCTGGGCCCTCAACTGACAGTGCTGGCTCCCATGATGTCACATGGCGCTTTCCTTTTTGCTGCTCCACAGGCCCTGGCTGTCACCCTCTCCTCTGCCCCTCCTGCTCCTGCTCCCGTGCGTAAACTGACCCGCAAAGTGCAGCACAACACCTGCAAGAAATGCGGGCAGTACTGCACTGCAGAGACCAGACACAGCCAGTACAAAGGGCTGGTTTACTGCCCCTCTGTAGAGGCTATTCCAAACGAGCAGTGGTTGGAGATGATGAAAACTGATAAGAAATGATTATCATTGGTTGTGAATGCAGAAGGCATTCACAACATATGTTCTTCGTTTTCACGGAATTCTTTAATTTTCTTATTGGTTGTTAATGCAGAAGGCATTCACAACATATGTTCTTCGTTTTCACGGAATTCTTTAATTTTCTTATTATTATTATTAGCATTGGTTGTGAATGCAGAAGGCATTCACAACATATGTTCTTCGTTTTCACGGAATTCTTTAATTTTCTTCTTATTGGTTGTGAATGCAGAAGGCATTCACAACATATGTTCTTCGTTTTCACGGAATTCTTTAATTTTCTTATTATTATTATATCTTCCGGGTCAGAAATTTCAAATCTTAACTCCTTCCACATTTTTCAATGGATTCACTCCATTTAAACACAGAACATTCATCTCAATTGGGAATCAATTGCGTCTATTTTTCTAATTGATATCATTCATAATTTCAGAAATATTAGACATTTTTCGGCCTTTTTTTCCCATTCAAGCAGATGACGGAATCTTCAAAAATCTTCGATTTTCACACTTTTTCATGCATTTTCAAAGCTAATCTAATAATTCATACGTCCACATTAAAACTCCATTCAAACTGTGAGACGTTCACAAAGATTAGGACTTTCTTCCCTGAATTCAGCTTTTTCACAGCATTCATACATTTTGCACAGTCGCACTTCAAACATTGGAAACTTTTCAGCCACTTTGAGATTTTTGCATTGGTGTGTATGGGATGGAATGTTGACAGCCAGAGTGCAGAGGCCAACTGACAGAGTGGAAAGGAGCTGCCCGATATTCAGAAAATCTCGTCTTCAACTCGCCACCATTTCCACAATGTTCACTCCAGCAGAAAAATAAAAACACCAGCTTGTAGGTACACTCGTGCTCGTGCTTACAGCGGATCTCTGGAGGCAATCGGACAAAAACTTTTGGCTCGGTGGGCATTTTACTGACAGGAACACCGACCAACTGACGCATAGAGTCCCATTAAAATGAGAGGAAAAATATCTAGAGGCAGAAAAAAAACATTCACTTTTCTAAACTGCTCAACAAGACACATTTCTGACCACAGATACACAAAAACTTCACAGGATGCTCAAAGGACTCTCATAGTTTTGACCATACCATTATTTTAGTGATAGCAGTTACTGTTTTGCAAAGAGAAGTATGATAATGTGAGGTGAGCCTCAGCTGAAAACACTGTTAAAACAGCTCTCCCAACAGCTCTCACTGTTGGTTACCACGACCAGCGTAGTTACCATCACCGTGGCAACCGAGATCAACTGAGCCAACACAGAGAGACAGATTTATCAATGAGTCAGTTTGACACACACACATGCATACTCAGATATGCATGTGTGAGCATGCATACATAACCACACATGAAAAAGACACACACACACACACACACATGCACACACACACGCACACACTCACATACACACAAATGCGCACACACATATAAAGCCATGCTTAAGCACACACTCATATGCACAAAAACGCACACGCACACACACATAAAGCAATGCTTAAGCACACACTCACATGCACATAAACACACACACACAAAGCCATGCTTAAGCACACACTCACATGCGCGCACGCACACGCACGCACACACACACACACACACACAGTATATTTCTTAACATTGAAACTATATTTAATGATTATCT
>OZ023167.1:23537998-23595498 GCA_963678695.2 Diplodus puntazzo | reverse complement strand
TGCTTACGCACATACTCACATGCACACAAACACACACACACACACACACACACACACACACACACACACACAGTATATTTCCCAACATTGAAACTATATTTAATGATTTTCTTTTTTCTTTCATTCAAGCCGGGAACTCCATTCAAATAATTAAATGTTTTAATCATCGATATATTGAGATTTATTGAATTTCTCAGTCAGATTCAGAGTATTTGATTCATTCTCACTGTAACATCTCTTCTTTCTCCATCAGCTGCTTTTCAACACAAATTTAAGCTAGCATTGCAGTTTGGCTCAAACCTTATATTCCATTTTTTAATGCTTCATTCTCACCAAACCAAGCAACCAATTCAGTTTGGCCTCAGTTTTTCAACCAATTCTACATTATTTTCAACCCAGGAACTGTGTTTGAATTTATTTAAATATTTCCAATCATCGACACATCGAGATTTATTGAATTTCTCAGTCTGATTCAGAGTCTTTGACTCATTCTCACTGTAACATCGCTTCAAACTCTATATATTTTAATGCTTCATTCTCACCCAACTATAACAAAGCTTCATTTTCTTCAGATGAGGCTTTAGATGAATTAAAGCTACCAATTCAGTTTCGCTTTAGTTTTTGAACAAATTCTACATTATTTCACTGTTTTCTAGATATTGTGGACATTATTCAAAGTTTTCACAGCCAGCAGTCCGCATTTGGCTTCAGCTGGTCACGAGGAGCATTCACAACCGCAAGTTCTTCAGAACTTGCCTTTTCTAGTTATGTTATGTCATCATGTTTCCCCTGCTCCCTTATGAAGAGTGTGCTGTTCCTCTTGTTCCACAAGTTTGTGAAAATTCATTCAATATGATTTTGAATCATATTGAAATTGTAAAAATGTTATCTTTTGACTGTTTATATTTTTACCATGAAAAGAACTGCCATCTGTTTTAAAATAAAAACAAATGGGTTTATGTTTTGTGTGAAAATTCTTTTTTCAACTAACTAGTAACTGTCAAATAATTGGAGTTAAAAATACAGCATTATCAGAAATGTGTGAAAAATGACCATTACAGTTTGCCAGAGGCCACGATGTTTTTGTTACACCAGTTCAAAAGCCAAAGACCTAGTCATAAGGTTTGCAATTTTAATATTAATATTGTCTCAGTTCTATTCATTCTTATGGTGAATTTTTAAGTATACACTAGATGGAGCTCGGTGCAAATCATAGTGAGCTTCAATGCAACGCTCTAATAATTAATAATCGTGACAGAGCAAGTTTTGTAATACTAATGTATTAACATTTAAATGTATTACACAAGTCTTTTACATGGGCAACACAAAGACTTCTACAGTGCATATTATGCAACTTAATCCTGCTGAGGCTTGGACTCGAACCAGCGCTCCTGTGTACATTGCTTCCATCTCATCAAAAACAAAAAGAAAACTGAATTTAAAAACACTAACAACATATGCAATATTTTAAATGCAACAGGAGCGAGAATGGGGGCTAAATCATTTTGTTTTCTCTCCTTTCCTCTCATTTTTTCCCTTTTTCTCTCTTTTTTCTTCTCTCCCCTTCTTCCTCCCCCTTTACAGACTATTCTTCCCTAGTACATCAGTCTCCTGGCTAGGTCACTGAGCTGTTTACGTAAAACCGACTCGTCGACTTCGTTTCTATTTTTTGCCTCGATTTTTTCCCCTCTACTCCCCCCAGGTTCTTGCCAATCATACCTCTCCGGCATCCAGCATGTCACATGCCAGCCACCAGGAGGATGATCAGGTTGGTCGGTTTGTTAGCAGTTGCTCGGTGGAAGACTTGATGTAAAAAATATAATGAACGTGTCTCAGCTCGACGTTTTGTGATTATTGTTTCTGACGATGCTATTTATATGTTTTCATCGGGGGATTAGCTCAAATGGTAGAGCGCTCGCTGAAGGGAGGAAGGGAGCCGATTTTTACGCTTCCTCACGCAAAAGAAAAGACACGCGAAAAGCACGGGGGAATTATTAAATAGTGAAATATCATAGACAATGTCCCCTGTATCTCTATATAGATATTTCTGGCGTATTTTAACCGAGTCACCCGCCGTGCACCTCGCCGTGAGCTGGGTTCGAACCTACGACCTGCCGGCCAAGGCAAAGCGTCACACACTCACACAACAGGATAATATTAAGATTATTGCGCCCGTGGAGCAGCGCATTAACGTTACAACTATTTTATTTGAGTTGTGTTTGTTATTAATCATCAGCAAATAAAACATCGTGAATCAAACGGTGGTATTTACAGTGGAGCCGAGTAGAAGGGGTAACAGTCATATTTATGGGGTACAGTCACGTAACCTCATGAGAAAGCAGTAGCCAGTGTAAATAACATATCCCATTAAATCATGTTCTGAATGACACAGGTACTCGTGTTGTTGCCAAAGACGGTTTGTTGTTGCTCCCTCTCTGAGATTGTTTGTCCGTTGCCATGAGAACGTCTCCCCCCAGTGGTCTCACGAAATCATGGTACCAGATGTTTTCCTGAGGTATGATTCCTGATTTAAAATCCATAGCAATTTGATGTTATTGCATTGATTAATTCTTCTTAATTTGTATTTATTATGAAGACCATTGCTTTGGCTTTAAGATATACCCCCCCAATGACTAGTAATATTTATTTCTGTTTCTATTAATATAATGATAACATTAAAATGTGCTACTATGGACAGTTTTTTTTAATGATGGACACACTGAGTCATATATGTTGGTACAGTAAGATTTAATGAACACAAGATCTAAAATAAATAAATATTGAAAAGAACACACACAAACAAAATATATATAACTATACATATTATCTCACAAAAGAAGGTGCATCCCTCAGATTTTTGAAAAACTTTTATTACAACTTTTCAGGGGACAACACTATAGAAATGACACTTTTATATAACTTTATATAAAAGTATAAAACTTATATACTTTTTATACTATAAAGTAGTCCGTGTACAGCTTGTGTAACAGTATAGATTTACTGTCCTTTGAAAATAACTCTAGACACAGCCATTAATGTCTAAACCAGTGGTGTCAAACTGATCCAGTAAAGGGGCCGCTGTGGCTGCAGGTTTTTATTCCAACAAAGAACACACCTGATCCAAATCAGGTATGTTTCATTCCATCCAAGCTGCAGGAAGAACACACCTGATTTGGATCAGGTGTGTTCTTCCTGCAGCCACAGCGGCCCTTTACTGGATCAATTTGACACCACTGGTCTAACCAGTTGGCAACAAAAGTGAGTACACCTTAGAGTGAACATGTCTAAATTGTGCCCAAAGTGTCCATATTGAGTGTGACCACCATTATTAACTAGCACTGCTTTCACCCTCCAGGACATGGACTTCACCAGAGCTGCACAGGTTGCTGTTGGAGTCCTCTCTCGCTCTCTCTCTCTTTCTCTCTCTCTCCTCCATGATGACGTCACAGAGCATGTGGACGTTGGACACCGTGCTCTCCTCCACCGTCTGCTGCAGGATGCTTCACAGGTGCTCCACTGAGTCTAGGTCTGGAGACTCCCCATCACCTTCACCTTCAGCTTCCCCAGCAAGGCAGTTGCCATCTTGGAGGTGTGTTTGGGGTTGTCATCGTGCCCTGCGGCCTAGTTTCCAAAGGTGGGACGGCGGGAGTGGACATGCTCTGCTTCAGAATGTCACAGTACAGATTCATGTCTCCCTCAGTGAAGTGCAGCTCAGTGCTGTGCCCAGACCATGATGCTACCACCACCATGCTTCACTGTAGGCAAGACACAGTTGTCTTGGTACTCCTCATCAGGCTGTTGCCACACAATCATGTCATACTGTATTGGGGAACTGGGCTGCACACAATATAAACACTATATACACAAGTTCACAATATATACACTATATACAAGTTAATTATCTATTTTGCTGCTCTCTATTCTTTCAGCCACTCCTCCAGAGATTTGCCTTGTGAGGCCTGTGGACAAAAGGTGGCGCTGCCATGACGGCTATGGCCAAAGTCCTTGGTTTTTGGCTGTCCACACTTGCCACACGTGTTGTATGCCACTCCTCTGACATACCTCCTCTTGGGCACTCCACTCTCCTCCTCAAGGGCCCGCCGTCGTCTGTTCCTCTCTGTAAAGCGAGACACAGGAGCATCCACTGCAGGACCAAGTGGAGCCGGGCCTTCACTGGGTGTTGAGACACCAGGAGCTGCCAGCACCAGTGACAGCGTGTTGTCAGGGTTCAGGACTAAGTTCCCTAAATGAGCTGACATGGGCTGTGCAGTGGCTGGTGCTGTGGGGGTGGGTGCAGTGCCTGGTGCTGTGGGGGTGGGGGCAATGGGGCGCTCCCTGGTGGCAGAAGCGGGCCGTCTGCCTGTCCCTCCAGATTCGGAGGGAGGACAAACTGGTGCCGCGGGCCAGATGTTGGAGGAAGGAGCTCCAGTGTCTCCTTCGGGGCTGGAAGCTGGTCGGGTGCCACGGGAATCTTGTGAGTTGGAGCCATTCCCTGGGAGAGGACACTCATCTCCTGGGTCTTCTGCCTCCGTTGAAACCTGGCGGTAAGAGAAGATCATTTGTGTTAGCTCAGTGGTTCTCAAATGAGGGTACTAGTACCCTGGGTATTTGAAGGCTTTCCAGGGGGTACATGAGTGCTGCTAAATAATGTGCCTGACCTACCACTGAATGAGTGTCCTCTGATTTAGCTCGAAGAGCTGAAGCGTGGTCTCCGCCATAAGCCTTGGAGTGTTGAGCACCAGCTGCCGGATGTGGTGGTAGCTGTCACAGATTTTTGACCATCTGGGGGTGGAGACTCCAGACTTCTTGGTGGGCGACTTGTGCAAACTGCACAGCTTGGTGCATATGGCCTCAACCAAGCGGCTGGTGCTGGGCCACTGCGCTGGACCCCCAGGATGTCCTATCAAGCAGCGCTTGACACTCTCCACACCCGGTGTGACTCCAGACCGCTTCGGAGCCTTAAAGCGGCCACTTGTCAGACGCACCTGATGGCGAGGCTGGTAGTTGACACGCTGCTTGTCAACCTCAGGGAGAGCTGTCCACAGCTGGACGATCTCGGTCACCTGCAGCTCAGTGAAGTAAGAAGCATCACGGAGATCCACCAGGTAAACAGCGAGATCCTGGACCTTGTCCCACCCAGCAATCCCATCCAGTCCAATCACTGCTCCCTAATAAATTAATTGATTAATAGTAATATACGTGAAATAAAATGTCATTGAGATTGGTTTGAAATAGTTATTAAGTTATTTGGTGAGTTATAGTGTCTTACCTGAGCCTCGTCAGATATGCTGCTGGACGGCACATCAGCAGGTGATGCAGGGGCCTGAGGAGAAGAGGGCGGAGGTGGAGAAGGCGGATGTGAAGAAGGCGGAGGAGAAGAAGGCTGAGGTGGAGACGGCAGAGGTGGAGAGGCCTGAGGACTCGTTAACGATGAGGGACTGCTCTGCAGAGCACGGGAGGGGTCATCCTCATACAGTACAGGAACTGTGATGTCCTCCATGCTCTCTTCAACAAAGCCCTCATCATGGAAGTCCTCATCGTTGACTTCCTCCACCAGCCTGTCCTCCTCCTCTGGGTTCTGGAGCACTGGAGTCAGTTCCTTGCCGGTCTGGCTATACAAGTACTCCATTCCCAGCAATTCACCTAGGAAAAAAAAGGAAAGTATTATTAATATTTCATCCAATACATTAAAGGTTATATTGATCAACATAGTGTTATTAAAGAAAAAATTAATTAAGGTGTTCTTTTTCATGTTGAATGGGGGATAATTTCTTACCTGTGTACGCTCCAGGGGTGCGATAACGCTCATCCCAGGATCTCCCTAGCACCTTTTGGCTGAGCTGGTCCACCGCCTCTCTAAGAGCACTGCCGTAGGAGCGGATGGAAGGTGCTCCCTTTACGGCGTCCTCCATCCTGTCATCATTCCAGCGCATCAGCCCTTCCAGAAGATACGCCTGGAAATGCGCATCACTGGCACTGGTTCCTGAAGGTGAAATACACAAAGAGGCATGTCACATTTGTAAAAATATTTACTACATATGATATGAAGTATCTATAAAACAAAGCCAGACATATTGAGAAAAAAAGAGGTATGAAACTAGTAACGCATATGTATGCAATACCTGGAATAAATCTGTTCAGGTGGAGGTGAAAGGACTCCAGGGAGGTAGAGCCACGGGCACACCTGTAGCAGCACAGCTCCACATCACCTTTCTTCAAGGTGCCCGTCCTGATGTAGAGCTGGAAGTCTTCTCGGTCTTGGATGCAGCCAAGGTGTTTCTGCTGCTCCTTCCATATCTGCTGGATCCGTTCGTGGTCTAGCAGAGGAACGCCCAGAGTGTCCTTCCCACTCGTGCTGTCAAACAGACTAATCAGTGACCCGATCAGTGTGTTGGTCTCCTCCACCCCTCTGGTCCTCCTCCTGCAGTGCAACGCCAACTCCCTCCGGGTGATGTGAGTTGTCACCAGCTCCTCCGAGATGTGGCCAACACTTCTTGCTGCCAGCTCACCTTCCTTGGCACGGCGAAGAGCAGCAACATCTTCTGGATCCCACTCGAAAATGCACGTGGACAGGCGTGCCATGAAGATGCCATACAGGGGGTGAGCCTCAGTGGTGACGCCTGCAGCAAAACGGCGCATGAAATGCCAGATGTCAAAGCGCACATCAAGCTCATCCCACCCTGCAAACATGGCCTTCACCCGACAAGGGCCATGCTGACTGCAGCAGTCTCTGTCCACATAGATCACCTTGGGTGGCGCCTCACCCGCCTCCATGTACCGCTTCACCAGGCCAGCTGCCATGGTGTCAAGTGCTTCTCCCTCACCAGCTGTCAGAACCGAGACAAGGACTTGACCGTACTCGTTTCCAACATTGGTGCACCAGGCAGCTGTACCTGCAGCAGCACCAGCTAGTTTCTTCGTGACCTATTCAGAAAAGATAAGGAGTTAAAAACTGTGTTAATTATTATGAAGTGTAAGTGTTTTAAATATGTAAATATATAAAATCTAATAATAATAATATTTAAATCTCTGTTTCTCTGATGCTGCTACTATGCCTCCTGGTGGTGGTGGTGGTGGTGATGATATCTGAGGCTTTGTTTTAGTATGCTGTATGTATTTTATTTTACTGTCATGTGGAAGTATTTGTGTAGTGATTGTGTGTGTGTGTGTGTGTGTGTACTGCATTGCATTTAGTAGTTGCACAGTAGTTGTACTGCTGGTACAATGACATTAAAGACTATCTCTATCAATCTATTATGTATGCACTCAAAATTCTGTATATAAACAGGGCTGTGATACCTTTTTGGTGGAGTCCATCTTGAGGACAGAGCCAAAGATGGAGGTGATTTTGGCCTTCACCTCATGCAGCCGGCTGAGTACATCCCTTGCATAAACTGCTAACAGCCACTTGGGCTTGGGAAGGGCAGGTAAGCAGGGAGGCTCAGCAAAGACGGAGGGGTGGACAACAGTGGACCTTGCGAATGGTTCACAAGCTGTCAGGTACTGCAGGACACGCTCCATCCATGCCTCGCTATGTTGTTCCTGCAGCTTTTTGTACAGCTGGGTCACACTGTTGCCCATTGTCCTCTCCCTCATCATCCTCAGCACACGGATGCCACACGAGTATCTAATGAAAGGAAGGAGTGTAATGTCAAAAAAAACAACCCACAAATCAAAGCGCCTAATAAGGGTTGACATTAATTATGAATTACCTGTAAGTGAGCAAAGCTGGAAACTTGCTGCGGTGGCCCATATCCAGCTGGCCTAAGATGTCTTCAGACCAAGCACGATACTTTTTTGAGCAGCGTTTGCACTCCAGATACTCGGTGGCAAGGTCATACCACCCGTCGATGTCCAGCACCTTCCGCACTGTTCTGTACATCCCTGCAGCTGTTAGTCTGTGCTTGCCGCAGGCTGGACGTACACAGACCAAAGGAAACAGCCACATCTTCTGGGGCATCCAGAGGAAGAACGGCCGACAGAAGAAGTGGTCAGGCGAGGCGGGAGGCTGGGTGTGAATGAGGGCGGGCTGAGGAGGATACCACCAAAGCTTCAGCTGCGACACTAACTCTGGCTTGCCGGTACGTGGGTTGGCCTTGAACAGAGTGTGCCGTATCCACTCCTGCTGGTAAGGTGGAAGCTGATCCTTCCAGTGACTGGGAAGCTCAGCTTGCGGTTGATGAAGGAGAGCTGCTGCTGCTGGTGGAGGATCAGCACAGGCCTCACGAGGCACAGTGGCTGCAAGAGCTACTGAAGGAGAAATTAATTAGGTTGAATGTTGGTTTTGATAGTAATATGCCATAAATGCAACTCACAAAGTGCCACAGTGCAGAAACACTACAGAAAGAAACTGAATAAATAGAACAATGTTAATAATACTAGTGTTATAATACAAAGTCAATAATACTAATGATAAAATACTACAATGTTAAGATTAGTAGTAGATAGTGCAGTATATTAAGTAATATTAAGAAGCAAAGAACCCAGTGTAAGCACATGGAAAATTATGCAAAATGAATTCATAAGTATTAATGATGCCCACAGATATGAAACATGCCCACAGACACAGTAACAACTACTATTGTAATGATTAGAACAACGACTGTCCACCATCCCAGCATTTCAGAGGGAGTTTAAGTGTGAATGAGAAGAGCGTGCAGTGTAATTGTGAAAAAGGGGGTGAAAAAAAGGCGTTAAAATTCAGGTGATTGATTAAGAGGCCATGGGTGAGTGGAGTTAAGCAAAAAACACAACAGCGACACCTTTGTACATCTTTAAGGTTTGCATCCTGGTTGATGTGGTTTTATGCTGTATTGGGAATAAAAATATATTTAAAACATAGAAATGTTCCACAAAATAATATTCTTAGTGTTGTCGCTAAACATTCCCATCATATTTGCATTTGTGTCATATGCCACACCTGTATTTAGCTGTGCCTCACATTGCGCTGCAGCAGATACCATTTCCTCGTCATCAATCTCAGCAGAGGCTAGAGAGGAAATGTTGAAAGTATTAGGCCTACTGTTAACAATACACGGAGACAGATGTCTGTAAGATGGTGCATACTTACCAGAAAGGAAAAGCTGCCGGGGTTTTGAAGGTCGGGGTGAGGTGAGCTGCGGTGCTGGAGCTGGAAAAAAGTGGACAAGTTTGTATAATCTGTTAAAATGGTACAAGCTTTACATGTAGGACTGCTGTAGGGGAAATTCAAAATTCACACTCCTACTCACAGAGTTTAACTGGTGACATCAACTTTTTCACCAGCTGTGAAGGGGACAGATGTTTCCCACGCGCCAGCAGAGATTTCACAGTGGCGGGCTTCCACGCGCCACTTTTGAATCCTGCTGGAGGTGCAGAGGAAGTGGAGGGTGCAGGAGGAGTTACAGCAGAAGTGGAGGCTGAAGATGGGAGGGTGGAGGCTGCAGTGCGTCTCTTCAAGACATATGTCTTGAAAATGGCCATGTTGGTGTTGGGCCGGGCATCAGCAGTCTTCAGATAATTGATGAGGGCCTGGGCCTTCTGGCTCTGGTTCCTAATAAACTTCCCTCATGGAGCGACCCTTAAAATCCCCAAACTCCACCATCAAACAGCCCTGGTCTCCAGTGTCTTTCGCTTTCCTCTGCATCTCCTGCTTACGGCTAAACTTCTCCAGTTCCACCGCCATCTCTCTGATCTGAGAGGTAAACTCCTGGAACAGCTGTTTGTTCTCAGACAGAGGGTTTGCCTGCACAGTTTCCTTGGAAATGCTGTGCAGTAAATACACTGCATATCCAAGACTATTCTCCAGGAGCCACCTGAACCTCTGGCCCTGGAACATGCCAAACTGCAGCTGGCAGTGAGCCCGTACCAGAAGCCTGTCAGCTGGGTCTCCACCATGGCCAGTCACAAAGGTAGTGGCCTCTGCCAGCACCTCCTGTTTGGGTTTGGCCCTTCCAGACCCGGTGTTCGTAAGGGTCTTTGCCTCCTCCGAGGGCGCCATCAGCAGTCTAGTTGAACTGGCTGACTGGCGACGAAAAACGGGGTACGCATACATTATCTGAATGAAAAAAGAAAAGACTGTTAGCTCTAGTTATCTGAAAGATACCTGTATATGGGTCAAAGATGAGGCGCAACATTTTAGTGTCCCCACTTGACAAATCACATTCAATTATAATATGTGAATACACTTTAAAACTGGTCAATACAAAACTGTATATCATTCAGTACAAAATGTGACACTGCAGTATTTTTTGCAAACAAACAAGATTAGCAATTAATTGTGATTAAGTGTACATATTTTCTTAATCTGAGTTTATTGGTATACACCACATAAATTGTGGTAAAATTTCTTGTCAAGGGATTAAAGCCAGCTATATATATATATATATCACTGATTCTTGAGAGTCGGGACCAAACACGTTTTAAAAAAACGTATTTTTAAAATGCACACTATATTAATTAGAGTTACATGTTTCTGCAGAGAAAGGTCTTAGCTATTTAAACATGTAAAAGAACAGGTTCTAAATAAAAACACATTTTTGTCAACTCCGTCAGACACACTTAAAAAGTATACAATTTTAATTCTTCCAATACAACAAGAACCTAAAGTTCTGAATGTTGTAATAGTGTTTAGTTACTCTGATATGTAATAAGTTATATTGTGCTAAGATATGATGGTATTCCTGTTCCTCATACACCTCTCCTCCTCTTCCTTTCCTCCTTCGTCAGTAGTCATATACTTGGTCTTCATCAGGATTTTCTTTTTTAAGGTAGCGTGTGTGTGTGTGTGTGGTTGGGTGTGTGATTGCCCTGCACTGCCAACTTCATACTGGGTGTGATCTTAAATTGACATTCCTTAACAACAACAGTGCAACAATTCCTCTTTGCCCTGTCTCCCATCTCATCTATTTGTATTACTTTTTTGCTTTTAACTCTCCTCTTCCACCTATGTCTTTCATGCTTGCTCTCTTGGTCACTGTATAATTTTTTTTTCTTCTCTTTCATTGGTAATCTCTATTTCTTCTCCTTTGCTCCTCAACTGACAATTTCTGTCTAGCCATGCTTTCCTACTATACAAATTGAAATAATTAAAAATGTACTTGAATAAGACTATAGAATCAGATTTGTATTTACTTGACATGACTGATTGATGGGTGGATGGATGGATGTAAAATCCTCAAGGTGCGGTTTGTACTTTTCGTAACCAGGTGTTGTGAAAATCTACACACTGGCTTCTCATCTCTCTCCCTCTATCTCTACATATATTAACATATATATATATATATATATATATATATATATATATATATATATTATATATATATATATATATATATATATATATATATATATTGAAGTGCTGGGAAAGTTACACGTTACACAATAATAAGCAGACCACTTCTCTACTGGTCAGATGTGTATGGTTAAATATGTAATGCATGCTATGTATGTACATTTATGTGTAAATAAAACCCTGAAATAACATTTTAACCCTTTACTATATTCACAAATAATACTATACTGGCACATTAATAGGTTATTGGTGGATTTGTCAACTCTGTCAGCTTGTAGGTCAACTCCGTCAGACATGGAACCTGACAGAGTTGACATCTGACGGAGTTGATGTAAGGGTATGTATTTTCCCTCCAAAACACATATTGTACACTGCAGCTAGCTAGTTTTTCCTCAGTTGCTAGCTGTCCCAATAACCTCACTAAAATGCTTGAATTTAATCAGGTGTCTTAACAGAAAGATGGTATTGACATGGTCCAGCTGTGAGCATAGAAATATTGACATTGTTTGTCTAATATAATATAATATATTGACATTGTTTGTCAGAGCATGTGTGGTAATTTTGCATTCACCACAGGCAGGGAGATGAAAAAGGGTCCTCAGGGATATAGCTGACCATGCTTAAACAGATTTTCCCCCAAAAGATAAAATCAGTAACGTTATATTCTAAAAATCACATAGGTATATACAATTCCTTTAGATTTAACTTTGTAACTATGTCAATCATGAATTATACATTATTATATTATATAAATTAGACTTTTCCGTGTAGGACATGTTTTGTCCCGACTCTCGAGAATCAGTGATATATATATATATATGGACATATACATAGCCTTCATACATACATACAGTTTATCGTTCATACAGACGGTAATACAGTTTATGGGCGTATTGTACAGTCCGTATTGACAGTTGTAATCGTTTTAGTAAATCATTGCTCTTAACACACCTGTGCCTACAACCGAGTCAGTTGCTGTGATTTTGGTGACCGTCCATTTTCGGCCATTTTCGACCATGTTGTACCGCTAACGTTATTTCATTTGATTTTACATTTTATATTAACTTTAGCGACACCTTTTTCTCTTTATTTACCGTCGAAAACCTGAAAAGTTTACGGTTAATGACAGAGTAATACACTACTTACCAAAGCACAGACGGACTGTCATAGAGAGAGAGAGCGATTTTAAAGAGAGAGCGGGTTTAAATGTAAGCGGCAGCGGGAGGAACGTGATTGGTCAAAAGTAAGCCCACGGGGACGAACGTGATTGGTCAAAAGTAAGCCCACGGGGACGAACGTGATTGGTCAAAAGTAAGCCCACGGGGACGAACGTGATTGGCTGATGTGGGCTTACTTTGGGCTTACTTTAGCGGAGAAAGCGAGAGGTAGCGGGATCGATGCCCGCATCCTCCAATACTTGTTTTGACTGTAACACCGCCGACTCGGAAAGAGACGGTATATGTCGTGTGTTGTAAGATACATTTGGCCACCACTAGTATACCGTTTAGCAGACACTCCTCCATTTTGTGTATTTCAGGCTGTACATGTGTATGTTAACTTGACCTCTTGGTGCGTGTGTTAGTTGATGCTTTTGAAGAAAACATGTTAGTAGTTTCGTTTTTATCCCAAGAGTATTGGACGTCAGGCCGGAAGTTTCCAAGACAGGCTTTTCTAGAATTGAAGTGTTGAATTGTGACGTCATTGAACATGGCTGTTGCACATTAGTATAAACGTTATTTCCTGGTTACAGAGTTGTACTTTGTTAGTTTGTAAACTTAAAATAAACACCAAATGTCAAAATAAAACAAAGACAAAATGACGCTAAAATCAGGCCTACAGGTAGTATCTTATCCGAATCATGGTCGAAGTTTAAGCACTTAAGATGATTCATAGGTTTAATTTCACTCATCCAAACAGAGAACAGCTTAACTGGATGGTTATCCGGTAATATATTGTATATATATTATCATCCAGCAGGTGGCGCTGCTGCTGCCGCCTTGCTTCATTTGAATGCCCTGAGTGCAGCTTTTTCTAAGTTGTTTATTTTTAATGCGTTCACATAATTAATAAAACTGTTTACAAGCTGTTGCACAAAAGATCATAAAAGAGAAAAAGACAACTATGCAGTCATTTAATAAAGTAAGAGTAAAAATAAATGTGTCAAATATTATTTTAATCTGTTCAGACCTGCAGCATTGCTTTATGACTGACCTGTCATTTACACAATGACACAGATTTGAATCCAGTCTCATCACACAATATAGAAGTGTGGTCTAGTATATATACATAATAAAGCAGTATGACATTAAGATAAAATATTATGGGATGTAAAATACACATTGGAATGTAGTAACATATGTATAGTACAGTACAGCGCACCACTATTGTATAGAGATATCATGTAATATCTGAAGTAAAACGGAAGTAAAAGCATTTAGGAATATGAATGTTATGTCCCTGTGACTGTTCTGCTATTACTCTGCAATATTCATGTAGTTTTGCTGTTGATACTTGTACTACATGAAGGTGATAGTACTGTTGTACTCTAAATTAAGTAAAAGCTTCAGTACAGGACCTTTACTTGTAATATATTTTCTCTACACTGTAATAGTCCTACCTTTACAGGAATGATGTGTGAGTACTTTGTCCACTCAGTGCAAATGTCATATACAGTAGTAGTGGGTAATTAAGTACATTTAGGTTACTTAAGCACTATGCACTACAAATCTAAAGTACTTTCACTTTACTTACCTCATACTTCATTACATTTCAGAAATATTGTACTTATACTTATATTGTACTTGTACTTAAATATATTTCTAAATAAAACAAATATCAAACTAGCATACTCTTGGCTGGAAACATACAGGGAGTTTTAATTAAATAAAAATGTAATTAGGAATATGTACGTTATGTCCCGGGGACTGTTGTGTTATTATTAGATTAGTATTACTCTGTTTTACTTGTGTAATTTTGCTGCTAAATGTAACTACCTGAAGCTGATACTGCTCTTGCACTTTAGATTCAATGCAGGACCTTTTATTGGGATATAGTTTTTCTACAATGCAATGTTCCTATCTTTACAGGAAGAACCTGAGTACATCGTCCACTCATAGTGCAAATGTCAGTCACAGTAGTAGTGAGTAATTAAGTATATTTAGGCTACTTATGTACTGAGCATAAGTAGCCCACACATTTGGAGTACTTTTACTTTACTTTAGTACTTTATACTCCATTATATTTTTAGAAATATTGTACTTTTACTTATTTAGCTGACAGCTGTAATGACTTTTCCTATTAGGTTTTTACATTAAACTACTCAGCAGTATTTAGATTACTTGAAATACTTCTATCTCAACCAGTTACATACTCCTGATACTTGAGTATTTTTAGTAAAACCTGCAGCTGCCTGTCAGTCATGTATGTTTTTCTTTTCTGCCATAGTTGAGCTGCAGGACGGGACGGGCCTGCACTCGATCAGCAGTCTGACAGGAAAACAACCAAATAAGGCCCGGGGAAGTGATGACGCCCTGGACGCCCTCCATGTGACGTAGACCTCAAAAAAACTGATCTGGGCCGTGACGTGTCTCCAGGGTTTCCGGCCATGGCGGCTGTTTGTGGTCCGCGTGCGCCGTGTACCGGCCACAGTCCGACCGACAGAGAACACCCACCGAGCGGGACTGAGGTCTGGACTCTACCGGATCGTTCACGCTCCAAATACCGGCGTACAAAGAGCGCAGAGAGCACCGGAGCGTCTGTCTACCGCCCGGGCTGCACGCTTACCTCTCTGACCAAATATGGGCTTCCCGCCTGCCATATTTGGGAATGTACGTCACGCAGGAGTCTTTATAAAGCCGGGAATCCTCATTGAAGGAACTTGACAGAGCTCAAGTTCAAGTTGTCACCGTCCACACGTGAAAACACCAACCGGAATCAAACATCTGATGTTGTTTACTTTCCCTGATGACTTTTGTCACAAAGATCCTAAAGTCACAACTTAAAAACTTCTGAACCGGGACGCCGGACCTGAAGACCCTCCAGCATTGGCTTCCCCCGAGCATCACCGCCCCAAACAGCCGCAGCAGCAGCAGCAGCCTCTGCCCGGCAAGAGCGCCTCTCCTCGGCGTTCAGGAGCGGAGAACTCGGTCCCCGTGCAGGAGCAGCCCGGTGCTCAGGAGCTCCAGGAGCGGCTGAGCTCCACACCCGCGACAGCCTCTCGCTCTTCTTCCTCTAAAGAGATGGCAGCGACAAAAGCGGAGCTTCTCCTGCCCACCCTGCAGATCTCCGACCCCTTGACTTGCTTCCAGCAGCCTCTCTCCCCGCTGGATGGATACTCGAAGCTGGAGGAGCTGCAGATGCTGCTGCAGAACGCCGCGGCCGGAGGCTCACTGCTGGCCGCGTCGGCAGCGGAGGGAGCCGGGCTGCTGAGCGGAGAGCCCATGGAGTACGGAGGTGAGGAGCGGGCTATGCCGGCGGGGTGGTGGTGGTTGCGGGTGTTTTGCAGAATGTTTAGAGAAGACGAAAAGTGCCAGACAAATATACATCAAGACCCCCCAAAAGTGCTCAATGCTGTTCATTCTGCTCTTAATATCATGATTTTATGAAATGGTTGAGGGTTTACTGAGGAGTCCTGCATGGTGAAAGAGTGCTTGCATTTAGACTTTATTATAGGAGAACTATGTCGTTTTGTTGAAGAAATTCAAACTAGAAATATCAATGAGGTAATAATACAAACTCAGAAATATTCATCATCTTTAACTGAATAAACAAGCTGTCAGAGGACAATAAGGTCCAGAACACTGTTTGAAGCTAGAAATGTTACGGGATTCCAAATATAAACAAAGTGAAACAGGATGAAATTGTGTTGTCCTTTTAAGATCAGTTTGTTTTTTCAGTTTATTCAGTCATGACAACAAGGAGAGTTGGTTTATTTAGTTTGTATAGGCATAGAAAATTAGTCAATGAAGATCCTTCTCTTCTGATTAAAATTTCTCTGCCAAAACTACACAGTGCACCTTTAAGCTGTTCTAAGGTGTGTTTGACTGATTAATGATTAATTTCTGAGCTAATAAAACAGGTAATTAGAATGCAATTATAGTCTAATTACTAGAGCTCCCTTCACCTTTTGCCTATAACAGTAATCTAACAGACTATTTTGTTAGTTTTTATCACTTATTTGCATACATGCTTTATATATCATATAAAATATCCTAATTTTCGAAATTAGAAACATGTTTCGTCAGATCAGCCCATTTTTAAGGATTTTTAAATTGAACGTGCTGACACTAAAAAGCCTAAAACAACATTTAAAGTTTAGAATAAATAAGATGGGAAGCTTCAGGTGTGATGGAGCAGGTAATCAGCTGTGACTTGTCTCTGACCAGTTCTTTATTCTCTTCTTCTCTCTCAGACTCTCTGTCGGATATCCCGGACCTTCAGAGTCTCCCCCCTCTCACCCCCCGCCTCACCCCTCTGGCCTACAGCGGCCGCTTCACCTTCGAGCCGTCAAACTCTGTGTCCAGCAGTGGTGGCCTGTGGGCTGAGCCTCTCCTCAGCCTCTTTACTGGGTTGGTCAGCATGGCGGCTCCCCCCCTTGCAACCTGCAGTCTCTCCTCTTCTTCCTCATCAGTGATATCATCAGCGACATCATCATCACTGTCCCAGCCGAACCTCAGCTCCATCCAGATCAGCTGTGGTGGCGGTGACGTCACATCAGTCTTCTCTGCAACGCAGACATACACCACTGCCGCTGGCTCCAACCTCCCCCTGCCCTCCTCTGACTCCCAGGCCTTTCAACCACAGGGTCCCCCTCCAGCCTACCCCACCTCCACCTCCAGGCTCGGCCTCCAGTCGCCCTCCATAATGGTGCCGATGCTCCCAGACTACCTGCTGTCACAGCAGCCACAGGACGGCGAGCTCGGGCTGAGTCAGGATCAGAAGCCTGTGCTGTCACAGAGCCTGAACCTGCCATCATCACAGCCTCCACTCACGCCGCTCTCCACCATCAAAGCTTTCTCCACACAGATCCAGCCTCAAGGTTCCGCCTCTGGCCCCACCTACCAGGCCCAGTTCACTAAATCCAACCGGATCAGGAAGTCAGCCACAGGCCGGCATTGCAAGACGCCGCCACATGAGCGTCCATATGCCTGCCCCGCTGAAGGCTGTGAACGCCGCTTCTCCCGCTCAGATGAGTTGACGCGTCACGTGCGCGTCCACACAGGCCAGAAGCCCTTCCAGTGCCGCATCTGCATGCGAAGCTTCAGCCGCAGCGACCACCTGACCACACACATCCGCACACACACTGGCGAGAAGCCGTTCGCCTGCACCGAGTGCGGACGCAAGTTCGCCCGCAGTGATGAGCGCAAGAGGCACTCAAAGATCCACCAGAGGCAGCAGGAGCGCAAGACTGACAGGAACTCCTCCCTCTCTGCTCCCATCTCCATCAGCAAGCCCCCCGCCTACCCTTCTCCTCCCACCTCCTCCTCGTGCTCCTCCTACTCCTCTCCTGCTCAGGGTTCGTCCTCCCCCGCTGCCTCGCTCTTTCCCACCTCCTCCTTCTCCTCCCTGAGTATGCAGGCTGCCTCCCCCTGCTTCACCTCCTCTTCTTCACTGTCACACGTCTACACCTCCTCTCCTTCCCCCCACCTCTACTCCTCCTCCTGCTCTTCGATGGGGAGTCCTCAGTCGGAGCTTCCCTCGCCACACAGCTCCAACATCTGCTGACAGAGAGGAAGTCCAAGGTCCAGTCGTGACCTCTGACCTCAGACTGAAACGCTGCCTTTAACATGAACTCACATATCAGACTGTCCACAACAAACTGTCAGGAGGAGTGAAATACCTCGCTGAACCAACATCTAAAACAGTTTACAGACTCTGCTTCTAGTTCATTATGAGCCTTTTCAACCACCGTAGCTGACAACGTCTGTTGAGTTAAAAATGATGTGCTGGACATGAGCTTTAACCTTCAGCTGTGAGAGAAAAACTGACTTTGAAAACCTCTCAGCACCAAACTATAAAGGGAAAACAGCTGAATTTAAGAACCTTCCAATCCACTGATTGAAAGAGAGATTCATGAATGAATGAATGTAAATACGAGTATTTTTGTAAGTGAAATGTGTGTACATAATGTTTACATGTATTGTGTACATGGACATGTACATAGTTTTTACCTACTGAGTAGGTTCTGGGACTTTTGTATGTTTACATGCAGGTTAGTGTTTGATTTTATACTGAACATGTTCCCTCTTTAAAGCAAAGAGTTACAAGAATAAAAAGTCAAAGTCCTGTCAGTACTTTTATTTCTGACTCATACTTTATTACTTTATCTACATGCTGAGTTGTGGAGCTTTCAGTTGGTTTTCATCAGCAGATGTTGACGCCAAACTTTCATCATTTTATAACTTATCCAAGGAAACTTCAAGACTGTGTGATATAGTTTAAAACTTCAGAACAAGTGAGTAAGAGAGACTGTGAGTGGACATTCATTTCATCAGCTGTTTGTCGTTTCAAAGCTCACAAAAATTAACTCTTTAGCTTATATAGGTAAGAGAAAAAGTGAATTTGAACATTGACGGTGTCCTCTAACTTCAGTAGCTGTAGAAGACCATGCGATATAGGTTAAAGCCCCCGAATGAGTGATTAAGGGTTGAGAGTTGAGATTGAATTGTTGAAATCGACCACTTTCAATAACATACAAAGGTTTAGAGACCAAAACACTTTATTTGAATAAAATATGGTTCATTGATTTGATCAGGAACTATGAGATCAAATAATAAGTCAAAAAGATTACAAATCAGATCAGACATTCACTGCCAACTTATACACAGACACACGTTTACAGCATTAATGTCTCATACTGCAGCCTCTACATTTACTGAGTGTTCAACAGGTTTTTTGATCATGAAGCTTTAATTTACTTTAGCAGAAGAAGAATCTGCAATTTAAAAAAGTCTTTAGGTGAAAATGAAATGTCAAAGATCATAGAATGACTCGCTTCCGCTGTACTCTGGCATTTATGTCAGCAGTAAATCCGCTGTGTGTGTGTGTGTGTGTGTGTGTGAGTGAGAGAGAGAGAGAGAGAGAGAGAGAGAGAGAGAGAGAGAGAGAGAGCGCTAGAGAGCTAGAGAGAGCGAGACAACCAATGGGATCAGACCAGACTTTGTCCAGCCAGCTCTGCAGGGAAAAACAACACGGCTTTAGTCCAAATATGGTGTTTCCTGCTGCTGCAGCGGACGTCCTGCCGCCCAAATAAGGCGCTTCCTGCTAGTGGGACACCAAGACTGTGTGTGTGTGTGTGTGTGTGTGTGTGTGTGTGTGTGTGTGTGTGACGTGACGTAACAACTAGACGGACAGGGACGGCAGGTCGGACTGGAATTAGTGCGTCTGTGCGTGAGTGAGTAAAAGTACTTTAGCTACAGAGTAGAAAAACTGTGTAGGGAAGCTGCAGTAAAATCAAAGTCCTGATAGTTTCAGTTTCTAGTGTCAGACACCAACATGTGTTTCAACTTATCAGTGAGAAAAATCCCCAAACTTTAACAAGGAGCTGTTTCTCTAATGTAGGCTGAAGAAAGAAAGAAAGAAAGAAAGAAAGAAAGAAAGAAAGAAAGAAAGAAAGAATTGTCACGATGCTAAAACAGGATGATACTGAAGAGGCTTTTCCCAAAAGTGGCCATATATTATTTACTTCTCGCTGAAGGTGTAGTACATACCCTTTACCTCCAGCTGTCTGATAAATGTAGAGGCGTAAACACAGAACAAGGTTACCCTCTAGTGGTGAAACACAGTCAGTGTTTTTTTCAAGTTTAATCCCAAACTGACTTTAAAAAACCTGTTCTCTTTATCAAATTTCAGTATTTTGACAAGAAAACAGCTGCTCATTAGCTTGTCTATCCATTGTTCCCAACCTCTGGGTCTGGCTCCTCTAAAGGGTCACCTTTTACATCTGAGGGGTCACCAGATGATTAAAGAGAAACTTTGATTTCCAACTAGCTCTGATTCATTACAATGTGGAACAAGATTCTGTTACTGCATCTGTCAACTGTTATCAGAGACATATTTCAGTAAACGGTTTAACTGTAATACGAGAAATCTGGGACTAAGCTGCCGTCTTTAACTGCTTGAAAAACAAATAAGCCAAAACCAGCACTGTTTAACTCTTAGTAGATCACCCATCAGCAGAGGCATTTACTGTGCATTCTGGTTGTCTTGAGCCAAAGTAAACACTACAGCCCCTTTTCTCTGTTTTCTCTGGTCTTCTAGCAACAAATTCAAAAATATTTGCATCTTTCTACTGCATGGACAGCCCAGTTTTATGAAGAGATCTTTCCATCATCTTTCCAGTGGTGAAACACTTCTTTAAAGGGAGAGAGAAGAGGCAATATCTAAGTTGTGATACACAAATCTGTTATCAGTTTTCCTCTTTTCTTTTTCCTTTTCCCCTTTTTCTTTATGGTGAAATTTGCATCATTCGGACAATATATTTCCTGTCAGTCCGCCCATCTGCTACTCTTCCTGCAGCTTTACTCTTTTTTAAAAATCCCGTTTTAGTTTTATGTCTCCATAAAATATGGACTTGAGAAGTTTACAGGTTAAGTCTCTGATCTAAACCACCAGTTTAACGTTATGCTGGTTTGTTATTTCCGATGTCTTAATGTTCACACAGTATTTCTCGTAGCTGCCACTGGTGGAGCCAGTCTTAATCATGGTCGTCAGAGTTCACTCAATGAATCAAAGGCTGTTGATTATAAGATGACACATGTTTGGACTGTAAAACGTGGAGAAAACAAACATGTTCCAGGCAGCTCTCGCCTGTTAATTGGCAGATTATAACCTTTATCACACAGTCATTCAGACTAGGAGCAGCAGGTGGCGCTCTCACCTGCACGAAACCATGCACGCGCCTCCTCCGGGGTCTCCGCAGGGTCATGCGCGTGGCGGATTGATGTAGAAGCGAAGTGCAGGGCACCTGGCTGTGTGTCAGTGAGGATGCTTTGACCACAGAGACGGGCCTGCAGCTGTGATATGTGAACTTTCTGCGGATGTCTGAAACATTTTTTCATCATGAAGTCGTTTTAAGGAAAGTGACCGTTGGGTAAAGACGCAAAAACAAGTTACAGTGAACGGTCTGCAGTTACGTGGCAGTTTGCTGCAGTGAGTATTTGACACACAGCATTTAAACTTTTCGTCCAGTGTAACTTTTCCAAAAACTTGTCGAACAGATGTTCTGCTGCAACTACAACAAGTACACTATCCTTTCGATGTTTTTTTTCGTTGAATGATTAGCACTTCTGGAGTAAGTGTGTAGATGGAAATGTGCAAGCTGAATATTCAAATGTTGCGCACGTGTGCGCGGTCACGATTGGAACTGTGCACGTGTTTCCGTAGTGTAGTGGTTATCACGTTCGCCTAACACGCGGGGGCCGGCCGCGGATAGGCGTAGAGGACTTTGTCAACGTAGAGGGAGCACCTTCGCGGACCCCGGTTCGCGTCCCGCCTCGTCCGAACAGAAAGTCTTAAATTTGGCTCGGATTTGTTTTGCTACAGCGTGCACAACTAAAAACCATCATATCCAAACCATTCTAACATTTATTGAGATATATGATCACGGATATTTGGATAAAACTATGGTGAAACAATACATCTTTAGGATGGTTATAATGCCACCTGATATTAAACGTCAGATAATCATGCTACTTGAAAGAATGCTCAAGGTTGAATTAAACTTAACAACAACAATAGAAATGATAATCGTAATGAGTATTACTATTACAATGATTATTGGTGTTATTATATCTAAAAAACTAAAATTATTATTATGGTAATTATTATTGATACCATTGTTAAAATAAACAATTAAGAAAGAAACAGCTGCCTCCATTGAATTAGTTATGGAAGTTAGACTAATTTCCAAAAACTAGAAATACTGGTTCTGAAGGATAACAACTGTTTATTTTAGAGAAGTTTACACCTGAGCTCATGAATGTGCAAGCTTTATCACTTATTTTCTATCACTATTGCAGACTCTAATAAGTTAGTATTAACATAATAAGACCATAATATTTATTATCAAATGTTAGATCATAATACTACTGTTACATGCTGCTATTGGCAAAGGTTGAACTGAATCTAATAATAATAGTAATAATAATAAACCTTTGTCTTTGTTTCTTAACATCTGCACGAAACTCTTGTGGATGTTCTACCAGTCAGTGGTCGCCAGCGTCCTCTTTTATGCTGTGGTGTGCTGGGGGGGCAGCGTGTCAAAGAGAGGCTCCTCCAGGCTGGACAAGCTGATCAGGCGGGCCGGCTCTGTGGTCGGCATGAAGCTGGACTCTTTGGTGTCAGTGGCAGAGGAAAGAACATTAAACAAACTGCTTTATGGACAATGCCAGCCATCCTCTGCACACGGCCATCACCGACCAGAGAAGCTTGTTCATCTGTAGCACAATTCATGCAAAAAGTAACAAAATGTGCTTCATATCAAAACTAATAATCAAGAAACCAGCTGGCACTCTTAGTTACACCAATAAGATACTATTTTTAAAATATTACATCACAGTTTATTAATGCACAACAATGTATTATTGTAGTGATGTATAAGCGAACAGCTAAATGTATGAATATATAAATATTTGATCTTTTTTTTCTATCACTGTTACTATTCTAATATCACGTAAAGACAGACACAGTAATGTTGTCAAGATATTTAATTGAAAAACACAACTGAATTATGAATAAATGATCAGACAAAATATGTACAAAAAGATAATTTAAAAAACAAATGAACAATAAATACAATATACAGAATATCCAGTAACTTGTGTGTCTAATAATATATATACAATACAAAACTAGTGTACAGTGTGGCTGCCTTCATCAGTGATGGTTGGAATGGCGGGTTTTGGGACAGAAGGTTCACTTCCTCTTCTCTGCAATCCATCTGGCCTTTTCAGCTTCATAAAAGTCTGTTCTCTGAAACTCCATCCAGGTCATCTCCTTGACCATGCCCTGTGCCTTGTACAGGAAGAAAACTTTTGCAGGGCAGTAGATGTATTTCCCTGGCACATTGGGGAAAGAGGTGTGAATATGAGGGCTGTCAGGCCCCTGCTTTAATGGCAGGTGACAGGTCCTGCACAGACGACCTGTTGGCAGGTGCTCTGCTGACAGCCTCCAGCTCCCGCTCAAAAAAGGGAGATGCCGCAAAGTCCGCAAAAGACATCCTGGGGTTTTGGAGGCCTTCGCCCTGATAGGTCTTAGAGACCTTGGTGGAGCAGTAAAAGTATTTGACTGCTGGAGTCTGATAAAAGAAATGAACTGAGGAGCCATCACCTTGGTAGCGTGATTTTGGCTGACCACAGGCTAAACAGTTCCTTGTCTTTTTCTGCTGTTGTTGTTGTTGTTGTTGTTGTTGTTGCTGTTGCTGTTGTTTGTCCAGGATCTCCTTCACAATGTTCTCCACAGAGGCCCGACTCAATGACTCCTCTTTGGGGGAAGCCACAGATGGAGGGTTAAAAGATGCAGGAGGCAGGGTTGTGACAGGCACACTGACCGTCTGGCTGCCTGTAGTCAAACTCTGCCACAGCTGCTGCGTTTTATGAACCTTCTCCACACTTGTGTTGAGAGAGGAGTTTGTGTTTTTTAATTTGGCCACATGTTTGACATATCTGGAGATATGCTGACATGTGGTTGGATGAAGGAGGCTGTTGGGATCTGTGCAGGCTGTCTGTACTATAGCAGCATATTCGGCATCCACCCGCTTCAAAAGATCCTTGGTGCCGTGGTGCTTCATCAGGAGCCCGTCGATGGTGGCTTTCATGGGTTGAGTCCACCGGCTGTGGTCCAGGACCTGTATAAGACCTCCTGTCTTGATGGGTCCGGTGCGGGTGGCCCGAGGAGAAGAGGAGACAGGCAGCGGTGCAGCGTCTGTCAGGTCTGAGAAAAACAAACAGAAAAAACACATTTATTATACTGTTTGTTTATTATAGGTTGTACGTTTTGCACACATTAGCTCAATAATTATTGTCAATGAACAATAGATTACAATGTTTTTCATGATATTAATTCCAACTGCAGTGTCAAAGCCTGCTTTTAGCTATGAGGTCTGTATGAAGGAAGGTGTAGGTGGGTACTCTAAGTTACCTGCATCCAGAGGAGGCTCTGCTTTTTTTGCTGTTGCAGATGGTGGAATGAAGGGCAGCTGGAACTGCGAGACTGCTTCAGCACACGGCCGGGAAGACAGGATCGGTGCTGCCACAACCGGATCATCCTGGACAGTGTCCCTGGTCTCCTAAGATATAGCATCAAATATAGTGATTAACACAGCAGATCGGTCAGTCAGTCAGTTACTTAGAGTGAATGATTCACCTGGATTACCTGAGGGTCTGTGCCCACTACAGCAACAGGGCAGGGATGAGGTTGATCCTGGGCATGGTGCTGCTGCAGCTCCATGGTGTCAGCAGCTGAGGAGTCGGGCTGTGTCTTGTCCTTATCCCAGTTCAATACAACAGGACGACAGCCTGGCTCCACATACTCCAGTCCAAATCGCTCCCCTGTGTCCCTGTTTGCTACTTGCAAAATTGGGTATTTTGCCCTCCCTGTCACTCTCAGAGAGGATGTGTTCAGTTGAGCGATTAACAGGGGGTCAAACACAGCTGGAAGATCCACATCTGGCCGCTTTAGGTCCACCAGCCTCTGGAAGTTCCAGCGCACCACTCCAGTCATGGCCTGGGCCTGGAAGAGCTCACTGGACACCCTGCTGCCTGTTACCCACTGAGCTTGGTGAAAGTGGAAGCCCTCCTGCTGAGATGTGCCTCTCACAGGGATCCAGACAGGTACAGCAGCTCTCTCGCCCTTGGTGTAGTTCAGCTGCAAGGTGCCACCATACCTGTACAGGATGCCCTCCTCCACCTCAGGGTCGCTCAGGCAGCCTCTCAGGATGTGGATGCGCTGGATTCTCCACACTTTCAACATTGAGGGCTTGAAGAGCAGCACATCATTGGCGTCCTTCGCCAGGTGGAAGTGACAGAGGACATCTTCAACCCTCTGCAGCAGTTCTCTAGGTTGTGGCACCTTTGTCCGACAGTGCTCTCTGATGTGCTGCTTGGTGGGATTCGCAGGTAGGATTCTACAGAACGTGTAGGCATCCTTGAGGTTCTGGAGGTCGCTCTGGTCCACAACAACGAATGCTGCAGAGAGGAACTGACAAAAAGAGCTGTACAGAGGATGATGCTCTGAGACACACTCCCTGGTCAAGCGCCGCATACAATGAAACAAGTCTAACTTGATGGTAATGTCTTTGTTAAACTTGGTCCTAGATGCGCTGTTGTTAGCCAGGTTTCCAGAAGTGGCCTCCGTAACAAGAGCCTCTGTGGTCTTCCAGCTGTCCCATACGAGGTGCTCCTGAGCCCCAGGATCCAGCACCTTGAAGGCAGCACAGCAGTCTCTAAAACATTAAAAAGTAACTTCATTAGAGCGAAAGATTACCTTATCTGATACATACATTTGCTAAATTAGTCTTATTGTATTTACAGTAAAATAATTAGCTGTTTGTCTTCTATCTATTTGCCTTTTTTGTCATTTATTTAGTCTATAAACAATGAAAATTTAATAAACTATGTTATGTAAAACAAGTCTAGCTTCATATCTGTCCACCCACTGGTAGCTTGCCTTCTCCTCTCCAGCCAAAGTGTACCGGTGAGCCAGACCCTCATACATAGGGTGAAGGGACCGATCACACTCTGACTGCAGCATCACCCAGCTCAGGATCATCCAGCTCTCATTCATGACAGCATAGGAGGACATGGTGCCAGATGACAGAACCACCTTCCTTGCCACTTTGCGGGTGTGATCTGACCTCAGTGCCCGTCCGAAGGTCCCCTGTAGCAGCAGAGTGAGGAGGTGCTCCTGCCTCTGGTACTCATGGACCAGGCAGCTGACAAGATAGTGTGCAGAAATAGACACTCCACACCAGCCGTCAGCGTCGGCATACCCACCGAACGGAGCAGGAGTGTCTGTCTGTCTAAGGAGCCCAGTGATGGTCCTCTGTCCGTAGACACCTGTCTCAGCATCCCTGATGTTCTGCACACTATCCAGGTAGGCCAGGTGAGCTCTCTCATACTTAAGATGGAGTGCCTCTGTCAGCTGCTTGGACATGTCCTCCGGTGATCTGCCACTGCGCCTCAGCTCATCCATCACTGACTTGCAGATGGCTTTTTTGTGTGTGAGGAAGGCTGGCACAATGTTTGTGAACCTCTTTGGTAGCTTCTCCAGCCACTGGGGCTTGTCTGCATGCCAGTACCTCTTGCATGCCTTGCAGGTGAGACGTGAGGCCAAGATATAGTACTGGCCACCGGTGCCAATAGTTACTCTTGGCCTTCCCATGCCTGAAGATACTACCTGGGGGTTGGGACAACCATGGAGACATGGCAGGATGTAGTTGTTTCTCATCCTCTCCATGATCGTATGCTCCGGCTTCCATATAAAAAATGGATGAAGCTGAAAGTACTTTGGTGAGGGGAGCTCAGAGATTGAGTCGATGAGCTCAGGCTGAGGTGGATGACGCCACAGGGACAGCATGTTCATGGGGTGACGTACTGGACGTGACCCTGGCCACAGACCCAAACCCTCCATCTCAGTCTTCATCCAGATTTTCTGCTGATGGGAGCAGTTCCACCGGGCAACATCCTGATCATACCTCGGGATGGAGGCAGCTGGCTGCCCGACAGGAGGCGCTGGATGTGGCAGAGCTGTAAAACACACAAAGCACTACAGTATACAGTGTACACAGCAAGAAAAAGGTAAAGAGCTCTTTGCAAATGGCTGCTATGGTTAAAACAGTGGCACAGAAATTCATACCTGTGTCTTCCTCTGCTTCTGGATGTGATGATGAATCTAGGATGGTGAGATACAAACAGCGAGGACAAGTGAGATATAAACATTGAAAAATGAACATGAGCTTGAGATATTATATTCTCATAACATTTAAGAACATAAAACATTTACCTTTAGGAGGAGACGGGGTTGCCGTGATCACAGACTCTGAGGACAAACTGTGGGAGGCGACTGGCTCTCTGTGGGCTTTGAAAAACATGTTGCACCAAAAGATGAGAAAACTTTAACAGACACCAGATAGAATCTTTACATGGCATTGCTAAACATATGAGCACTGTATACAGTATAACACAGTCAAAACTGAAGTCATATTTATGTGAGATACACTGGAAGTATAAGAGAACTTAAGTTTAAATGTCATACTTTGTCTCAACACGGAGGGCTCGGGCTCTCCTACTCCAAGCTGTGGGGCGATGGCGAGCAGCTGAGGAGGGACTGCCAGCGGGGCCTTCACTGTGGCTTTGAGATCAAAATACAATTTATATTTTATACTGTTAAAATACAGGATGGTTAAAAAATAAAACGGAATAAAGAAATACACAGAAATAATAACCTTTGACAGAAGCGACAGTCACAGGGGGGTCGTCAGGCTCTGCAGGTCTGTGAATGGTAGCTGTTGCTGTTTGCTTCCTCCTGCTAGCTGTAAGAACAGTGTGTGATTTATTTATGCTTCACAATATGTCCTTACCTGTTGTCTCTGTAGATAACTATTAGTACAGACTGAACGTTTTCACAATATGTCTTTACCTGTTGTCTCTGTAGATAAGTATTAGCACAGACTGAAGTTTTCATCAATTTATGAATCGCTCTTTATTTGAAAATGAATAAGCAATGCTTTTAAGAATTTGAAAATGAATAAGCAATGCTTTTAAGAATTTGAAAATGAATAAGCAATGCTTTTAAGAATTTGAAAACAGGTAAAGCACAGAGACAATATCAATATACGGTAAGAATATCACCTGTCAATCAAAGATGTAGCATGTTAACCACTGCAGTATTTCACATGCCAAATCCTTGAATGACAGCTGAGAGCAGTGGTTCTCAAACTTTTTCTGGCATGCCCCGTTCAGATTTTAGCAATCAACAACAATAGGACAGATAATGGTCAGCAAACTCTTGTTTGTTTATTTTCCTGCATAAATCATGTTCATTCAAAGTGACTCCATATTTCTCCCAGGCATCCACGCCCCCAGTTTGAGAACTACTGGCCTAAAGAAAGCATGCAAAAAAAGAGAACACTTACCATCATCGACGACATGTTAATTCCTTATGTTAGTGGGAGAACAAAATAACACAAGCATCAGAACACGCCAGAACATGGTCAAAATGATGGAGGAGAGGGAGAGGGAGAACAATAATGGCAGGTGAACTCAGAACAGAATCCACAGTGATGAAGTAAAACCTGTTGGTGGAGACACCGCCATGGCTCTGGGGGCTGCTGCTGCTCCTGGTGGCCCTGAAAGCACAGGTGACTTGTTAAATTTTATCATGTACATGAAGAGTTTAAAGACAAACTTGTTACAGGTTTCTGGTAATTAAACTAGATCCACCGACTTGTTTCAGTCTCAAATTTTGATGGGGACAGACTTAACATCGCTCTCTCCAGCTCCTCGTCCTCATCCATCACTAAGAGATTAAACAATGACGTGTTAGAGACATTTAATGTTCATCCAAAATCAGTATTTGCATATGGTTGTGAACTGACCTTGAGCTCTTGATATCGACGTGGAGGCAGCTGATGTACTGGAGGCTGCAGAGGCTGCGGGTGGTGGACCAGACTCCGCCCTCTGCTGTTTAAGGATGTATTGCTGCAGGTTGTACATCTTGCTGTTTTTGACGCACTTCACTTGTGAAATGAAGGCAGCATAACCATCAGCCCGGCTCTCCCAGATCTGCCTCCAGGTGTCTTTGGCCCTGACTCCAAAGCCTACAGTGGTGTCACCCTCTGTTGCCACCGGTGGGGCAGGCTTCCTGGACAACAGATACTGCCAGAGGTCTTCAATTTCCTGGAAGGACCTGGCGTAGTCCAGAAATGACAGCAGGCTTTCCTTGCCATGTCCCTGGGGATTGAAGGCCCCCTCTTTCTCCTCCTCTTCTACCTTTTTTAGGAGGTAGATGGTGTATCCAACATCGTTTTCAAGGAGCCACCTGAATGTTTTCCCCTTGTATTTCCCAAACTGGAGCACATACTCCCCCATCACCTCCAGTCGGTCAGACACATCCCCTCCCCGCTGAAAGACCACTGTGAGACCATTTGTCCTCACAAGGTCAGGACTCTGGGCAGGAGACTTGTCTTGGAGTGCAGGATTTCTTTTTATCCTCATGGCCTCATCAGAGGGGTCCTGACGTAGATGGCCTGATGGACCCTTTCTAAATGAGACCAATGTCTTTCCCGGGAAGATAAATGTCTTCTTCATTGTCTACTGTGCACAGCAAACACAATACATATTATAGGGTAAATAAAAGTATCAACAGATTTATTCATGGAAACATTAATTGTTATTTGTAATATCCATCTATCTATGTATATATACAGTATATATATTACATATATACTATACTACCACTGTAACGCCTATTAATAATAATTAATAAATGCCGGAAAAATCCTCTATTTCACTTGTTTTTCTGTTCACTTTTGTTCCTCCTTACTGTTACTGTTACTGTTACCGCTGTCTGTCACTCGAAGAAGTCAGTGTCCTTACTCATACGCTAAACGGGGAAACAGCGCCCCCAAAATCCCGCTTGTGGCCAAAAATATATTACATCCGTAGTGATAAGCACTACCATAGAGAATGAATGGGAAAAGTTAAGGAAGTTAAGGACTACTATATGCGGTCCTCGCGCGAAAGGTCCCCGGTTCGAAACCGGGCGGAAACAGTATTTTCTAAGTCTTATAGTGAAGGCCTTCTCCACACTGATCCAGCCTCAAGGTTCCGCCTCTGGCCCCACCTACCAGGCCCAGGTCACTAAATCCAACCGGATCAGGAAGTCAGCCACAGGCCGGTAGTGCAAGTTGCCGCCACACGAGTGTCCATATGCCTGCCCCGCTGAAGGCTGTGAATGCTGCTACTCCCGCTCAGATGAGTGCGGATGCAAGTTCGCCCACAGTGATGAGTGCAAGAGGCACTCAAAGATCCACCAGAGGCAGCAGGAGTGCAAGACTGACAGGAACTTCTCCCACTCTGCTCCCATCTCCATCAGCAAGCCCCCAGCCTACCCTTCTCCTTCCACCTCCTCCCCCTGCTCCTTGTAGTCCTCTCCTACTCAGGGTTCATCCTCCCAAACTGAACGTTCAAAAGTTGCGTACGTGTGTCGGGTCACGATTGCTAAAGTGCACGAGTTTCCGTAGTGTAGTGGTTATCACGTTCGCCTCACACGCGAAAGGTCCCCGGTTCGAAACCGGGCGGAAACAGTATTTTTTCTTAGCAAAGCAGCATAGACTGAACTGAAATATTAACAGGATGCAGGAACAGGCATATGAAAAATAACAGATAATATGTTATATTCGTTGGACTGGTACTAAAAATGGAATGAAAAAATATTGAACAATAAGTGTTTCCGCCCGGTTTTGAACCGGGGACCTTTCGCGTGTTAGGCGAACGTGATAACCACTACACTACGGAAACTGATATCATAGCAGTGGACATTTAGTCAAATCAATGTAAGCCTTAGTATTACTGGTTTTTCATTGATATTCCAACTAGATTTTATCAGGACTGTTTAACTGGGAACGTGGTTACGATACAATCACATTGCGGTACTGATGAACACACACCTGCCTAGGATGTCCAACAGTCACAATAAAACCACAGAATTTTGTACTTGAATGCAGTCGGGGAAAAGCAAGAGGTTTCCGTAGTGTAGTGGTTATCACGTTCGCCTCACACGCGAAAGGTCCCCGGTTCGAAACCGGGCGGAAACACTTATTGTTTGATATGTGGAATTCAGTCCCAATATACACTTTTCTTATGTAACTCCCTTAATTTCCAACCGAGGCAGACCAGCTACAGGTGAAAGTATCAGCCCCTCTTGCTAAGGCAAAAGCACCCTCCTCCAACTTCACTACTGAGGAAAGGAAGGCCCTGGCATCACTCAAAAGAAACCAGAACATCACCATCTTGCTGGAAAAGGGAGATACACGTAGTGCTAAACACGGAGGACTACCACACCAAAGTCACTGATACTAACACCTAGAAGACCCTGAGGCAAGATCCTACAAATAGCTTCAAAAAGGTTATAGAATATCTGCAAAACTGGAAAAGGACAAAGCTACTGACAGACCATTATATTACAGACTTTACCCATGAGAGTCTGCGTGAGTCTGTGTGTGAGTCTGTGTGAGTCCTTCTTTGTGTGATTCTGTGAGTTTGTCTTTGTGTGAGTCTGTGAGAGTCTGTGTGTGAGTCTGTGTGAGTCTGTGAGAGTTTGTCTTTGTGTGAGTCTGTGAGAATCTGTGTATGAGTCTGTGTGAGTTTATCTGTGTGTCTGTCTTTGTGTGACTCTGTGTGTGTTTTTACTCCAAACTCCTTCTGTCTCTTCCTATCGACCACCTGTCCACCACAGACATGGAGTTAAGAGCTCCATGTCTGGACCCTCCAGGCTGATGAAGAGGAGCTTTGTTAATGTGTTCACACTGAGGTTGCTCCTCCAATCTGTCTTGATTCGTTTCATGGCACTGAAGCCTCTCTCAACAGCTGCTGTGGACAGAGGCATGACGAGGATGAGCTCCACGATGAGGAGGAGGTTGGAGAACTTCTTGCGCCGGTCATCATCCACAAAAAAGTCCTGCCAGGCATTTTGTTGAAGGCTCTGTGGCATTGACTTGATGATGACCTTAGCACTGGGCCATTCTATGCGCTTCGCTTTTTCCCGGTCACACCCATTCCTGTCTTGCACATCAGCAAAGTGCTCAGTTACTTTGCTAATATGGTCACTTACATAGCTGGCCAGCTCCTCATGTTCAGCCGGCCACTCCCGTGGATCCACAAGCCTTGATGCAGCGAGCAATACTTCATGAGATTCAACATCCTGGAAACGGTGTTTCAGGGTGGAGACCACAGAGGACAGGAGCTCTCTCTTCTCTCTGGGGAAACAAATGGGAAAATATAATCTCTTTCTGAGATATGCTAAATTAGAATTGTCAATTTACAGAAGATTTCCCTCATCATGTTTCAATCTACCTGCTGAACACCTCTCTTCTTTCACTGAACCTCACCAACTGCACATTGTGAAAGCTTCCCTCTTAAGTTTGGCCAGAAAGTCTGCAACATGCTGTCCTTTCAGCACTTGCAGATCTAGTTGATTTGCACAAGCACAGAAAAATGAAGTTGATGTAGGGGATTGACATCACAGTATGGTAAAGTAGGCAATAAGAGTTTATCGCTTACCTTGTTTCAACAGTGTTCTCCATCTGTGCAAGTAGCACTGGATAATTTTTCAGAAGTGTCCTGAGTGCCCTCTGCAAGTGTGGGAGCCACCTTGTCCCCCCCAGGTTCGTTGGCTTCCAAATATTTTGGTGGAGTACATCTGCCAGCTCTTCTAGTTCTCTCCACGCCTTCGGGGAATAATGGTACTGTTTGAAGGGCGCTTTTAGAACATCCATCACCTGAAAAATGATAACAGAATTATAGGAGTGAGAGAAATAATACATCTAAAAATATTAAATATGTTGTAATTTCAATTTTGAAATTTTAATACTTATTATTACGCACGTCTGGTGCTATGCGCATGTCCTGAACCTGGTTTTAGCGGACACGACAGGCAGTGTTATTCCGAGTGCATCGCTTTTCACTCTCCTAAACGACATTGCTGTTTTCATAAGGGATTCTTACATAACGCATGAAAAAGTGGGAAGAAACAAACACAGAGAAGCAGCACAGAAGACTCTCTCCAATAGCACAGCCACGGTGGTGGGCAAAAGATGCTGCTCTGACAAAGGTGTTCGGGTGTTTTACAATGCCTGACAGTGCCATGTATGTAGATCAAGTCTTGACTCTAATAGCAGTTCAACTAGACACAGCCATGAAGCCTACTGCTAGAACCAAGGCCAAAGGATACATTGAGGGTCTCCTAAAATCTGAGATAATTCTCACAGCCCAAAGGATTTTTGAGTGCACATCACCCCTGTCGAAATAGCTGCAGACTAGCGGGATGGATCTCCTGACCTCACACTGCCTGGTAGTGGGAACAGAGAATGGGCTGAAGAAGTGTGTGCGAGACTTCAGTGGCATTAAAGAAGCTGCAGACCAGTTTGTGGAGTGGGCTAATGGTGAGCTGTTGGAGAAGGAGGACTGTGAGATGGAGGTGGAGGTAGCACTACCTGAAAAAAGGGTTAAGAAAAAGAAGATCATTCCAGGAGAGCTGCCAGAACATGAGCCCTTAACAGCAGCTGTGAGGGACTTTGAGGTGACCATACATAATCTCATTATGGACACTGTCACTCAAAGTTTTCATAAGCGCTTTGCTATGAGTGGAAAGCTTTGCTCAAATTTTGCCGGCCTTGATCCAAAAATCTTCCCTGAGGTAAGGGATAAGGGACTTGCAATGCAAAACCTGCTTAATGAAATTTTATGCCAGAGCCACTACTGGTACCTTACAGGCTGAGCTGGCAAGCCTAGCCACACAGTGGGAAAGACTAAAGCTGTCCCACCTAGAGGAGTACAAGGTGCTGACCTCAGGAGAAGATGATACACCTGAAGGCACAGAGGATGGTGATGAAGAAGAACCATGCAATGTGGAAGGCCCAGAATTGGTCGATGTTAAGTGTTGTATGTGTAAGAATTGTGCCATTTGAGTTTCCCTTATCTTGGCACAATACAATTTACTGACAAATTCATATCATGTAATTGGACTGGCCTACACATTTCTTTTGACATTATCCACTACTCAAGTGGCCTGTGAGTTTGTGAAGAACAGACTTATGAGCACTATCGCCCAAGAGCACTTGGACTAGCATTTATGCCCATGGCAACAAAAATAAAACATTCTCATGTCCTTGGACACTGATGGGGTGGTCAACAAGGTTGCAGAGACCAGTGACCTTCTGAGACGACAGCTCATGTTTTAAGGTAGGACATGTTTCATTTGTCAAGATGTTTTGTTTTCATTACAATTTAACATGACCAAAGTATCCATTCATTATGCTGACCAATCTATTATGACTTGGTGAAAAATTAAAGGCATTCCATCCTTTTCCCTGCTCATGTTTTTCAGGCCAAAACTCCTCCTTCCCACCTCCATCTCAGAAGAAGGACTCTACTTTCTACTTTCTCAAGCAAGGGCAGCCCCTCAGGAAAGGACACTCTGTGCCCCTCTGGAAAGGACACTTAGGGCCAGTCCCAATACACCCCCTCGCCCTACTTTTTAGCCCTATCCCTAATTTTTGCTGACTCGCCCAGGGAGGGCCAGAGAAAAATTCCCAGAATGCTTTACGTCATCATTTGCATACTGAACCAAACAACAATGGCCACCCCCGGAGAGCGAGAGGACTTGGAGAAGAAAAATCACAAATGTACGTATAATTCCGCATGGAATTTTTTTAACAAAGGGTTGTAATAACAGTGACTGTATGTTTGAACAGTTTAACGTAAGATAATGCAATATGTGACCACAACAATTGCTGCTTACGATGAGAGTCGGCGAGATAACATTGCCATGTCCTGTTAACGTTACTCGTTAGCTCTCATATTTCCGGCAAATTTGTCGGATATTTCAAATTAGTATGATAATAAGCAGCAAGTAAGGTTATCTATGTTCCTTCGTACCGACAGTTACGAACGTTAGCTAGCTAATAAATATCTGTGATGGGGTCCTTAACCATAGTCAACATAACTACTATTCATCACTGTTTTCTGTTACAAGGAAACTCATCAAAGAACTGGACCTGGAGGGCAAGGTGACCACAGCACAAGTTTCCAAAACATGGGAAAACCTTAAAAAAAGATATAAGGTAAGCAATGGTAATGTTATCTGCTGAAGAGATGATGCTTAGCAAAAAGCTTTCCATGTAAAAGTATTTATCCTCTGTGTGTGTGTCTGTGTCTTATTTACGTATGCAGGACCTCAAAACTCCAAAGACAGGGTCAGGGACTGACAGTGGGGAAGTCACAGCAGCCACGTGGATCTTCTATGAAGACATGCATGCAGTTTTAGGGGCCAGACCTTCAGTTCAGCCTCCAGTTTTGGTGGCATCTTATAAAGATCCCACGCAAATCCTCATGGTAAGTTTAGCAGGAAAGCACAATCTCATTCCCCAGTCCTTCTTCCTATAGTTAGCTTGTGCTATGACCGGTGGTTCCCTGCTGATTACCCAGTCTGGTCTACAAAGGTGTTCAGGTGTTCAACATCTTTGTAGGCCAGACTGGGTAATCAGCAGGGAACCACCGTTCATAGGTCTTTCGCCCCTTTAATACCTGAACACTGACCAGTGGCTAGGCAGCAGCTGGGAACTTTGACAGTGAGAGACAGACAGACAGTGACAGACAGAAGCCTTAGGCGTTACTCGGCCCCCAGTCAGTGGACCCAGAGGTCCTGGGCTAGAGATGTGATAAGACACTCCTGTACCTGAAGATCTGTACCTGTACTGTCATTTTCTTTTCAGAGCATAATCGACCCTCCGTTGTCACCAATGTCCTCTTCCAGAACTCAGGAAGAAAGCACAGAGGTAATTTATATTTATACAGTGATAAATTTAGATGATTTTGGTATGATGATGGTGATGTGGGTGTGTATGATAGACTAGTCATGTGTGTAATCAACATGTGTATCCATCTATCTATCTATCTATCTATCTATCTATCTATCTATCTATCTATCTCAGAACACTTTAGAAGAGGCCAGCACATCAACAGCCCCAAGCCCTGCCACTTCAAATGCCTCAAACACTGCAGCATCAGCTGGAAGTGTCTCCGACCCACCACCAAGTGGAGTTTCTTCAAAGCGGGCATCAGGTCTGCTTCCATCCCCATCTCCCAAAAAGAAGAGAAGAAACCCTGTGCTGGACTACCTAAAGGAAGAATCTGCAAAGGAACAGTAACGGCATGAGGAGAGTGAGGCAAAAACAGATCTTAAGTTTATTTGAGAAACTTGTCAACAAAATTCCAGATAAGCAGTAGTAGTACACTATTCGCCAAGCACAGGCTTCATGCCTGCAGTTTTTCGTTTAATATGCAGGCTGTTTTTTGTTTTTTTAAACATTGTTTGTTCTAAGTTATTTCTGCTCATATGTGCAAGTACATATTTTTGATAATTTATTTCTATGTGCACATATTTGTAAGTTCTTTGTTATGTTTGTAGTATCGTATTTCAGGGAATACAGTTCTATATAATTACTGTGCAATACTGTGGACTGCACAATAAGAACAAAAACCACTATGTGGACTTTGTAATTTGATAGGAGAAAGCACTTCACTGTTCTTGTTTTGTGTGCAATGTTTACATTTAATTTATTTTTAAAAGAATGCACACAAATTGTGTTTTAAGCCATATTGTTGTATTCTGAATATAATTGCAATAGATTCAAAATAAACAGCCTTTTTTTACTGCAGATTTTCTCACTGTCCTCATTTTACTACTGATCTCATTGTACAGTTTATAATTTGTGACATTACCTTATTTTGAGAAACTCCAGGAGAAAAAACTGTTGTGTAACAAGTTTTATTAAAGACATTTTAAAAAGTATTTCAAAGTGAGTAAAACCACACAAGTACAAAACTATTTACAGATATGTGTCAACTCTTCATGCCTAATGGGCTTCCTGGGTGAGCAGGGCAGCAAGTCTGTCTCTTGTGGCACTCCGAGACCTCTCGTCTTGGGCAAGGCCCTCACGTGGAGCGTGTGGGTCAAGGATGTCCTGAGCAACATCTGCGTCTGGCTCCAGCATGTCGCCATTGTTCAGGCACACACTGTGCAGAAAAGCTCATGTTGCGATCACGAGTGGTGCAAAGGTTGGCCTAACCTCCAAGGCCTTGAACAGTGTAGACCACCATCTTGTTTTCATTATTCCAAATGATCTTTCAGCAATTGAGCATGCTCTGGATTGACGAAAGTTGAAACGTCCCTGCGCTGCACCGATGACAGGCTCCTTGTATGGTGTTATGAGACCGATTGGACTGTCCAAACACGGATAGCCACCATCACCAAGCAGGAAGTATCCTGGGGGAGGATGCTGTCCAGCTAGGTAAAATGGACTGTTCTTCAAAATACGAGTGTCATGGACTGACCCTGGGTAGCCCACAAAAATGTCCAGGAACCGTCCTTCAGAGTCACAAATGGCCCGCATGTTGATCGAGTAGAAGCCCTTGTAGTTCAGGTAGTCCAGTCTGTGAAGTTGGGGTGGTTTTATCCGAACGTGGCAGCCATCGATTGCACCCACAGCGTTGTTGAAGACAGCGTGTCCTGCAAGCAAGCCAAAGCCTTGTCCAACTGCATCCAGATCTTCTGCACTTGGGAAGTGGATCACTTTCTTCAGGTTGTTCCCTATGTGTCGTGCCACTTTGTTGATAATCCGATGGACAGTAGATCTGGGCACACTGAAGACAGAAGACACAACTCGGTAGGAAAGTCCATGAGCAAGCCAATACACGTAGATCAGGACCTCCAGTTGACTGCCCCAGCCATGATCTTCCACCTCCCTCTGTAGAAACCTCTGCAGACCCTGCATTGCTCTCCTACTCAGGTGGAAATCTTGCCTCAGTTCAGCCTCCACGTTGAACCACAAACGCAAGACAGGGACGTTGTAGTTCAGCCGGCAGTAGGCCACAGGACGGCCACTCTGGAAAACAAAGAAGTTGATGGGTTTTATTGAACTGGAATTTGTTACAAAATAAAAGGCCATGAGTCCAAATACACCAATTTCATAATACATGCACATGTGCTAACGTATTTTTTAGATTGTAGTGGTGGTGCACTGGAGTGTGTTATATTGAAAAGTGTGCGTAATATAAAATAATAATAAAATTCTGATAATAAATATTAGAAACAGTTTTCTATATAATGCAGCCCAGTGCACCACCAAAATAATAAAAATAAAGTAGAATTATCTCTTATTACCTTTCTGACAATGTCAACAAAAACACCTGGGGTTAGTTTACTCAATAAAAAACATTTTACAGCTAACGTTAGCAAGCCAGCGTTGTCTGGATCGACACCGTGGCTGATTACTCCTACGACGTGCCTTTTCAAAAGGTTTGATGTTAGATAACACATCCAGGATCTCCAAGGTTTAATACATTTTCAGGCGTAGTTAGATTCTACGTAAGTTATATAACATATTACACGCTAGTTTGTAACGTTAGCCAGCTAGCCACGCTAGCTAACGTTAGGCTAAAATACTGACGAAAAGCTTAGGAATGTGAAAACATTAACGCTACATACCTTACATACCAAAAAATTCACAAGAGACAACAGTCGTCGATGGCAGCTTCTTCTCTGTGTAGTTCTTCGTTTATTCATCAACCGAAGCATGATGAATGATAAAAAACCGATCGCAACCGTTAACTCCATTGCTGTCAGGTTTGTTGTTATGGTGGGACGTATGTGTAAACGTAACTACGTAGTTGCTTACGTGCACAAACATAAACTATGGAGTGACGTAGCAAGTGGTGTCCCAATTCCTAGGGAAGATTACAAAGCTCTACCCCTTGTTGCTGAAGCGTGTGCAGAGTATTGGTGAATATGTGTGGTGCAATATCGTGTGGGATAAGTGGGAATGCTGTGTGTGTACGAAGTTGTTTGTGTTAACACTTACCTGTCTGGTCCTGTGTCTGCTCCAGGGTGCGCGTCCAAAAGATTCCCCCGGGTGCATGGGCACGGTGATAAAGGTTCCGGGAGAGACCAAGTGGCCGGATAGGAAAGGGGGGGAATCCTTTAAGTGGTTAATGGTTTTGTTTATTTATTGTAAATATATGTTATAAGTATTGGCCAGAGTAAATCAGCAACAGAGAAGTAGTGGAGCTTAGAAGCTAAAGGTAAAGGGGAAAGTGTCACTTGGTAAATTAGCCATTGGACAATATTTTAAGTTTACCTCTGTAGTGGAAGAATCTAGTGTAGGTGATTGGGAGCACAGTATAAAAGGCGCCATTTTACATCTGTCTGTGTTACTGGTCGAACCTATGGTACTAAGCTGCATCTTGTCGGTTACTGTCATCAACGTGAGTAAATAAAAAAATGTGAATCTGGGGAAACCTGACCATCTCGTCACCTTTGTTCAACACCATCCAGCCCCTAACCGGTCACCCTCCCACATGGGGACAACATTGGTCTTTGAGAGGGTTTCAGTTCCCAACTTAGCTAAATGATAGAGAGTTAGTTGGACGGTGCAGGTTCATTTGCTTACAGTTTTAATGATCGTTAATAAACATCTGAATCTGCAACATCTCCTGTCCTCCTGTGATCCCATTCATTTTATTTGTTTTTATAGGTGTTTCTGCAGGCTTTATATAACCAGTCTCTCCAGAAAAACGCGATTATGCGATCGCATAATTCAACGCATAATCAGCTGAAGTCCGCACATTGATGCGGGGGGCCGCATTTTTTCAAAGACGCTGCACTTTCGCCCCATAAATCGCAGATTTCCGCGCAAAATATGCAGGGCTTGCATGATTTCATAATCCCCGCATTTTCGTTGCAAAAAAGTCACATATTTTTGCAGAAAGTTGAAAAATGTTGCGTTTACTACAGACAAGGGCAGCCATTTTCCTCCTGTTGCCTTGGGAACGTTATGAAGTGACATCATCGGAAAGCGCCGTACCCCGCAAAGAAGACATCATGAAGACCGCAAGTCTCACTTGCCAACAAAAATAAGTGCAAAAGACAGAGCAAAGGATTATCCCGGTGTGTTACATGACAGTGGAGGCAAATTATTTTGCACTCCGTGCAACTGCGTGTTGGACCACAGGCGGAAGTCCACGCTCGACAACCACTTTGCCACCGCCAAACACTCGCGGATGGTAGGGTAGGAACTTGTTTGTCTCAGCAATGTTTTGTAAGTTTTAGCCTTGTGTTTTTGAAGGTCTGAAATAAAATGATGAGATGAGAACTTAATTACTTCCAGCACTTTCTGTGATGTAGTATGCCTGCATATCATAGGAAGTCATTAGAAATGACTATTTACATTAAGGTAGTAGTGGTAAGAGTGGGGGAATCTTTTTTTTTTCTTATTCATCAAAACCACAGTTTTTGCAAATTCCCGCAATTTTTGCAAATTCACGCAGTTTTGCGAATTCCCGCAATTTCATCTCATAAAATTGCACAAATATCCCACATATTCCATCGCATTTTTTTGGAAAACGTGCTGCATAATCAAGGTTTTTTGCCCGCAACAATCACAAAAAAACTCCACGTTTTTCTGGAAGGACTGTATAACATTGTGGTTCTAAAAGCAAAAGCACATCAGTGCAGGTGGTTTCAAAGAGTTAATTCTCAGACACAAGAGTAACATTTCGACTGAGCTACTTTTACTTGTAACGGAGTAAAGTTTGACCAGTAGTATTTGTACTCTTACTCAAGTACTGGGGTCGAGTACTCTGTCCATCTCTGGTAGTGAGTAGGGTGAACATTGGGATTGGCCCTTACTCTATGCCCCTGAGCGAAGGACACTACTCTCTGTGCCCCTCAGGAAAGGACACTCATCTCTGTGCCCCTGAGGTAAAGACACTACTCTCTGTGCCCCTCAGAAAAGGACACTTATCTCTGTGCATCTCAGGAAAGGACACTACTCTCTGTGCCCTTGAGGAAAGGACACTTATTTTTGTATATACTCAGATGTCTATAGTTTTCTATAAACCTATAGGCTACTCAAAATCCTGATTAATGGTTTGTGGAACTCTTTGGAACAGTCTGTATGTATATACACTTTAACAGTTCAAAGCTATTCAAAGTGCCTGGTTTTCCAGTTATTTAATTACCTGTGTTATTAGGTTGGCATTGTCTATACTTCCCTTTTTAAACTTATACAGGCAACTACTCGAGTGCTATGGGTCTGATACCCAGGTACATGTCCTGGCATGATGCTTGAAATGTCCATCCACCCACAAAGCTCTTTTTATACTGCACTTAAATATCTATAGTTCCTTACAAATTTATTTAAAATGTAGCAGTTGAATGGCCTGTTTAGGCATGACAAAGTGCGGTTCCCTACTCTGGCTAAAATGGCGTGCACATGTAACCGGGTCAACCTGTGTGTTCAATGAAATATGTAACTGCCTAACGAGAAAATACCTCCAAATCCGATATGTGCAGACTGTATGCGTGTGTAGCTCGGAGCTCCTCCTCTTTAATTTCTTGTACAGTTCTCCTGCGGGAGAGGTGGGTGTCATTATTTCATTCAGTTGATAATCCTGAACCTTCCTAATGTTTCTCTTTGTTTATTATACGTATTTCTGGTCTCAATGTTGCTACTATGTCTGTTCCTGCCTTATAAGGTGTACATGTCAACAGAGTTGCATTAAAAAATAGTAGTTTTAACAGTTGAAAATTGCTAGCTTGACGCTATGACAAACCAAACTAACTTCCGGGTTTGTTGATATCTTTATCTCCATTTTATTTGTATAGGAGCTCGAGTGGACAGTCAATTTACATGGAGGTTCTGCTTGTTATCTGTTCTGTCAGGTAAGTTTTGTTGAATATGTGGTTTATTCACTGTATAATGATTTTACTGCGTAGTCGCGGGCGCCCTTTTGTACAATTCTCCTGCGGGAGAGGAGCTCGAGTGGACAGTCAATTTACATGGAGGTTCTGCTTGTTAACTGTTCTGTCAGAATAAACGGACATCGTCTCCAAAGAGGTCCAGGTATCACAGCATCATTCAAACTAACAACGCAGAAGCACACCGTCCATCCATCCATGCATCCATCTTCTTCCGCGTTATCCGGGGCCGGGTCGCGGGGGCAGCTGCCTGAGCAGGGACATCCAGACTTCCCTCTACCCGAACACTTCCTCCAGCTCTTCCGGGAGGATCCCAAGGCGTTCCCAGGAAGGCGTCCCAGGGGCATCCGAAACAGATGCGCCGAGGAGCAGCGGCTCTACTCCGAGCTCGTCCCGAGTGACAGAGCTCCTCACCCTATCTCTAAGAGAGCGCCCTGCCACCCTGCGTAGGAAACTCAGTTCGGCCGCTTTTATCCGGGACCTTATTCTTTCGGTCATGATCCAAAGTTCATGGCCATAGGTGAGGGTAGGAACATAGATTGACCGGTAAATCGAGAGTGTTGAAGCCAATCTTGACTTCCCCAGGTTAGTTGATGCGAGAGAAGAGTCTGACACAGAATTGTGAATAAGCTGCAGTCTATTTATTTAACAACGATCTTTGGAGAACACCACACATAAAAATACGCATTCGAGCTAAGCGCCCTATATTCTGGTTCGGTCCGCTGTGACTCTGGGTTTTACTCTACGTGCTCCTCCTATTGGGTGACCCTCTGAGCTCTCTTACCATTGGATAATTTTACTTCCTCCTTCTCCGTGATTGGCTACGTTCGTCTCTGGAGTACGTCACCCACTGTTGGAGCTTGACCTGCTTTTACCCCAAAACTGGTTTTCTCCAGTTCGCTTCAGAGCTGTCTCTTCCACCTGCGAGTTTCAGTTCTATATCTCTGTATCTTTAACTGTCAAGGACGCTCTCCTGTTTTTCTGCCTCTAAGACAGATTTACACCCTTTCATCTGCGACATTACGTCTGTAGTTATCTACTGTGCCTGGAACTGTGTGTTCTTCACCCTTGAGTCACCCCCTGTGTCCCGAACCCCCTGAACACAGTGTACTTCTCCATTCATTTCAGCTGCTTCAGTGCATACAGTAATTACCATCAGTGCAATATATTGCTAAATAGCAAGCAAAGTGGAGTGAGGCTCCTTTCACGTCTAAGTATTCAGAACCCATATTTGGCATATTATAGCATTCAGTAAATATAGTAATTTTCCACAAGAGCTTTGCCTTTCGGCTCAGCTCTCTCTTCACCTTGACAGACCGATACAACGACCGCATTACTGCGACCGCTGCACTGATCCGGCTATCAATCTCAAGTTCCATCCGTCCCTCACTCGTGAACAAGACGCCAAGATACATAAACTCCTCCACATGAGGCAGGAGCTCTCCCCCAACCCGGAGGGAGCAAGCCATCTTTTTCCGGTCGAGAACCATGGCCTCGGACTTGGACCGCCCGTGCTGCTGCACGCTTGGCCTGCCGGTACCCCTCAGCTGCCTCAGGACTCCCCCGCGCCAACCAGGCTCGACAGGACTCCTTCTTCAGCTTGACAGCATCCCTTACTTCAGGAGTCCACCACCGGGTTCAGGGATTGCCGCCGGACAGGCACCGGAGACCTTACGGCCACAGCTCCAGAAAGCCGTGTCAACAATGGAAGTGGAGAACATGGTCTATTCGGACTCAATGTCCCCAGCCTCCCTTGGAATCTGGTCAAAGCTCTCCCGGAGGTGGGAGTTGAAGACTTCCCTGACAGAGGGTTCCGCCAGACGTTCCCAGCAGACCCTCACATTGCGTTTGGGTCGGCCAGGTCTGTCCAGCTTCCTACCCTGCCAGTGGATCCAACTCACCACCAGGTGGTGATCAGTTGACAGCTCAGCCCCTCTCTTCACCTGATTGTCAAAGACATACGGCCGGAGGTCAGATGACATGACTACAAAGTCGATCATTGACCTCCGGCCTAGGGCATCCTGGTGCCAAGTGCACATATGGACACCCTTATGCTTGAACATGGTGTCTGTTATGGACAAACTGTGACTGGCACAGAAGTCCAGTAACAAAACACCACTCGGGTTCAGAGCGGGGAGGCCGTTCCTCCCAATCACACCCCTCCAGGTAACACTGTCGCTGCCCACGTGGGTGCTGAAGTCCCCCAGTAGAACGATGGAGTCCCTGGTTGGAGCACTCTCCAGGACCCCTCCCCGAGCCTCCAAGAAGGCCGGGTGCTCTGCACTGCTGTTCGTCTCATAAGCCGAGACAACAGTGAGAGACCTATCCCCGACCCGAAGGCGCAGGGAAGCGACCCTCTCGTTCACCGGGGTAAACTCCAACACATGGCGGCTGAGCTGGGGAGCTATAAGCAAGCCCACACCAGCTTGCCGCCTCTCTCAAGGAGTTGGGTTCCAGAGCCCAGACTGTGCGTAGAGGTGAGCCCGACTATCTCTAGGCCCCCTCTGAACCCTCCTGAACCCTTCTGAACCCAGTCACACACATACTTTTCAGCACCACATGGTAGTGTTGACAGCGAAAGGCTGTTCAGCTCAGTGTCACATATTGTGAGTGAAAGCAGAAACAGGCTCACAGCTGATCATGCAGAGATGATTCTGTTCATCAAAAAGAACCTACCTTTCACTTTCCCAAAAAATGTTTAGTTTAGAGACCACACCATTGCATGTGGACTAAAATAGTTTATGTTGCTTGATTGAAAAGTTGAGACTGCAGTACTTTCATTCATATTTTATTTGAAGACTGTTCTAAATAGTTCAGTTTATATTTTGTTTGACTCAAATGTGGAGACAAAAGTTTAATGTAATAAGTTTAATTGATATTTTGCCAAATGTGAAGACAGGGCAATTTTTGGAGGATTTTTGTTGATTATTATTTGTATTTATTTTTATCTAACCTATTTTAATTTTTGTAACTAGTGCAGTGACCGTAGGAAGTATGTATTCCTATAGTGGGAGGTTAAGTAGCGTTTTCATGGGTGGCCAAATGAGGCTGTTTGAAGGTGGGACGTCAGGGATATAACCGGACGTTTTTGACTACTTTTGATTTTACTATTATATTTCACCTTAAAAACTATTTACCTTGCCTTGTTTGGTGTCATTATTTTCAGCACAACGTCATGTGTGACTGTATAGTTATTGTTTCATTTGACACACTGTATTAACACAATGGACCTAAAATCACAAAAAAACAAAATCAGAGTAGGAACAAGTTTGATTTTTTTACTGTGAAAATCACAAATATGTTTAACGAACCATTTTTATTACTTATAATGCAAATATAAATTGTTGTTTGCTAAATTTGTGCATACGTTTTTGAAATTTACAAAGTTATATATGTAACTATTTACATTTAAATGCAGGCAATACCTCAGGCTCAGGCCTCCCTCAGCTCTCGTGCCTGCTTCAAATTCAGCTGTCTCCTCATTGTTTTGACGCACAACACAAAAAAACGACTACACTACACACTAAACACACTGCACCAAACACTGCAGAACACACTAACTATACACTCCAAACGCGCTATATGTCACAAATCTCTCAACTCTCAAAACTCGCTGTCTCTATCTCCGTCACTGCTGCTGTCACTCTTCCGCCTCTGTCCCTCCCACAACTTCCCCTGTTCCTCAGCAACCAAATCACGTGTTTTGCCATAATTTTGTGATTGGTTGGTGTGGTGCCTTTTTCCACCAATAGGAACGTGTTTTTTTGCTTGGAAACACTTCCTGCTTGCAGACACTTTCATGACAAAAGCCTGTTTTTACTATCTCTTCCTGCACCAGACACAAAGCAAGTTTCTTCTAAACACATTAAAAAGGTCATAAATGTATTTCCTTAAAACATGTAAAAAGCCATTCAACCATTTAGAATTTAATTTTGGAGCTAGGCTCACAAACTGTGTTTCATGATTTCTGTGTTCAGGATTTAATGGGTGGGTCAGAACGCGGCCATGATTTGCATAAACCCGGCCCTGCTGCGGAAGCCTTATAAATACATTCAGCGCATCAGCTTCGGAGGTTTTTCCACTTGCTCTCGAGTCTTGGAGAGCATCTCTTAGAATAGTTTGCAGCTAGCTAACCATTCAGCTAAACAGTCATGTCTCCTCCACATCGCTCCTGCATCTTTCCTGGATGCCACAGTGTGCAGGGTAACAGTGCCATTAGCTTATTTGAGTTTCCTAAGGACGACAACGTAAGGAAACGGTGCATCGATTTTGTCAAGAGGAGCTACTGTGGAGAGTTAAAAATCACCACCAACACCCATCTCTGCAGTGTCCATTTTACCCCCGATAGTTACAGCAACTGTCACCAGGTAAAGTCTGGATATCTGAAGAGTCCGTTGACGCTGGTCAGTGGGGCCGAACCGACCCTCTCCGTCCCCGGCTTAAATCCTCCTGTCCCGCCGACAGCGCATGCTCTCATCCCCGCCACCGGCAAGTTTAGATTCTCTGTCCGAGCCCGACCCTGACCCGAACCGGGCCGTGGCGGGCCGATACTTCCCATCAATATCCTTGAGCCGGGTCAGGCCGGCCCTTGATCAAGCGTTTGTGTGTGTGTGTGTTTTTTTTTTTTAATAACTCAAAATAATGACTGTAATTCCAGCTACAAAAGGCGCATCTCTCTCCTCCCTCCATGTTGTTTGTGCCGCTGCATGGTTTTACACGAGTGTCCTCGTGCTGAAAATGTTACTTCTCGTGCACGTGACGTCGCTCCCCGAGACGCAAGAAGGAAGCAAAAATATATATTTTTACTGAGGAAAATGACAAAAATAATAGTAACGCACAGTGATTTGATTAAGTAACTTTAATCTGATTAGTGGTTTGGAAATATTACTGCGTTAGATTACTCCTCACTGAAAAAAATGGTCAGATTAGAGTAACGTTTCCGGCATCACTGATTGTGTAGTGTAAGTGCAACATGGAGCTTGAGAACGTCCGTTATAACAGCCCACATATTAAAAAAATGTCGGGTTTAAATCGGGCTCGGGCTCATAATTACAGTTAATGTGGGCCGGGCCGGCTCGGACACAACGTGCACGGGTTGGGTCGGGCTTAATTTTTTTGGGCTAGATCTAAGTGTAAGTGTGTGCTTATGTATGTTATAAATATTGTACATTTTGGCAATTAAATGCATTTTGCTTAAGGTGCAAATCCTGAAAGTAATTTTACATCTGCATCCTGTCGTGCCCATGTAATGTTAGCAAATGTTATTGCATTTAATCATGACATGATTTGGCTTCATTCCCTGAGCGGAGTCCATCTGACAGCACAATGATAATCCAAAGGTAATATTTTATGTGCACCAATATAGCTATGACAAGGAATTGTATGTAGACTGTAGTGTTACCCCCAATTTCCACTGGATATGTCTCCGCTGTGTTGCATCTCCGCCACGCCAGTGGAGCCCATACGTTTCACTTTAGTCTATGTGTTAATCCCCACCAGGTCCACTGCGCTGCGTATCAGCTCCGTCCCAGCTCCGGCAGTCCGGAGCCCTCCGGCACAGATACGCAGGACTTGTATTTCTGGAGGATGCCGGAGCACGACGCAGCAATTCAGCTGAATTTAGCACGGAGCAGACAAAAAGTCAAGCGCCGAAATAACAAACAACATCTGGTTACTTTTCAAAATAAAACACTCCGTGTTGACACCAGCACATAAATCTCACAAGCTCTTCTGCTAATCATTCGTTCGGAAACACTTTGTGATGTTGTTTTTCATAACAGCTTTCACTACACCTATAACTGCGGTCGGGAGTGATTATGTGATTATCGCGGGAACTCCTCGCCTCGTGACGCCAGCTGTCTACCGTACTGCGCCGTGGCGCACTCAAACCGCAACCGGTGGGGATTGCCGGACGGCGGAGCAAAACTGGATCAGAGCTGCAACGCAGCGGACCCGTATCCAGTGGAAATTGGGGGTTATGTTTGTGTGTAACATGGACTGTGAGGAACGAGGCTGAGCACTATCAGTGTCTGACTCAGAGTCAGTTTCTGGCTCTGATGGCTCAAACAGGTCGGGCTGGGTCCATCCGATGACGCTGCTAGCTTACATTGTTACTGTAAGTTACGTCCTTGTACAGTACACGGAGGCGGCTCCCCTCCTGCGCTGGGCGTGGTTCCAGCGCCTCTATCTGACCAGCCCCCAGCGTTTCACAGCAGAGAGAAGTGCTTGTTTTTACATGATTTTGAGATCTAATTTTATATACTTGCCAGTTTTCTTAATCTTTCAAATTTGGCTCAGTGGTCAATGACACGTTTCTGTGGTGTGACAAACTCATAACACAAATTTATTTCTGCTTTACACGGACCTTAAGATGCACAGAACCGGACTGACCCGCCGGCAAAATCCCGGTCCAGCTCGCACCGCTGCAGGTATAAATCTGCTCGTTTTGGGCTCTGCAGCGATTGGCTCTGGTGCGCACGTGGATATAGTTGACAATGCTAGCAGAATTCGTAAAGCATTTATGAAATAATTTATCAACGGTATCTTTGTAGTCCAAACAAATCTGATGTTGCACACGCTTAAACCACGCAGCAGCCATATTGAAAATCTCAGGTCAGTCTGATCCTGATCTGCAGAGACATTTGAGGCACAACAACCTTTTTTTCATGACTAAGACAAGATGATGATTAGCTAAAAATAGACCTTTGATAATAAAAACTATGATAAAATGTTTGTTTTATTTTCATCGACAAGATGGGTCTAAAATGTTACTGTGGGCTTTTGGTATTTTCTCCCGGTACTGCTTAAAAAAAATAAAAGGTTTTCAATTTGTGGTAACAAAAATAATGAATGGATGAGCCTGACTTCCAGGCTAACGTTGGCTGGTTCAATGTGTTAGCTAACAACAGCAGGGTAGCTTCAAAGCTTGTGACTGAAACATACAAGGCTTTACAATTAATGTTATGATTTGTCCAGGACATGTAATCATTTTGGTCGCTTTATCATACTCTCCTGTTTTTCTACTGAAACATGGGTAATATATGCATCACCTGTTGCCTCTGTAATATTCATAGTCTGCTAGCTTATTAATTAATTGGGATAAGCAGCTTGTAATTATAGAGAGCCAAATTCACACCCCTTCTGGTGGACCCAATGGGACCTTATTTCAGGAAAATTTGTATGGTAGTGAATGATGAGAATAAAATAGCTACTTGATCATGTTTGTGCCATGAACTACACAAGTGATGCTTGTTAATTTAAAAAAATATATATATTTTTTTTAATCAATAAAGTTGCAGTTTGTCGTAAATAAAGTAAAATTTAATTTAGTTCTGTGTTAAAGCACTCAGTGAACATGAGACATGAAGTATAATCATGCTTATTACGTCGCCTTGCATAATGAAGAAATCCAGAAATATGGCAGTCTATGACCAAAATGATATCAAATAAGCCACAAATAAGTCAGTAAAGTTACTCATGTTATCTCTGTTGCTCTCCATTGTGTCACAACTGCACAACGTGATGACTTATGTATGTAAGGGGTAACCGTATGCAAGCCTGGTTGCAGCCAGAGCAATGTGAGTGCAGGCAAGTGGGGGACTGAGGAGGAAGGAGTATCGCAGTTCAGCGCGGTACGGAGAAACTGAGCCAAGTGTGAGTGCTCTCATTAGGTTTATGACAAACTTTCTCAAGCAATTATCTTTTAAATTAACAAATGTGTGATTAATGCACAATTCAAAAAGAGGGCTGAACAATTATTTGTCCCTTTCCATTCACTATCAGACAAAGTTTTTCCAAAATAAGGTCCCATGAGGGAATCTGGAAGGGGCGCGTCTTTGACTGTCTTTACTTGATCCGTTTTTTACTAACACAACATATGGTACCAGCATATGTCGTGTTTTGGTGCTGGTTTTGGTTCCGGTCTATGCTGGTTTTTCCAGCAGGGAAAACACCAATGACTGTAATGAATGCAGTGTGAGTGTACGCTCACTCCTAGTGGAAAGTGTTACTAGTACTGTGGGTGAATTTATACGTTTTTGTGAAATTATGTTAAACAGCAAATAACAGGTAAATGTTTAAAGAATTTTCTTTATATGGGGAGCCTGATTGCAGTAGATTCAGATCACCTGTTGTGCAGCGTGTAGAGACTCACTCCTAATTAATGATAGAGAGCAGCTAGGTATGTTCTCCTCACAGCCAGCCACGGAGCGGTTACGCCCTTTTGTGAAGGCTTAAGAGAGGTGGGGAACAGCACGCCTGGTAATTCTGATCCTCCACTGACTCACTGCAGACCTCAATCTAACAGATTGTCAGTCAGAAACGCTGTTCTGGCCCTGTTGAGATTTCCATGCTGTCTTTTTGTTCTTTCACTTTACCTCACAATAGCCTCATGTTTCTTTTGTTTATCTTCACAAAACCCCCTTAATACCCAATTTGTTTGTTTCCATTTCATCTGGGAAACTGAGGTTATTGCTGAAGCAGCATTTATGTGATTTGGGATTCCCAATACATTTTTATGTGGTTTGGAGCTAGTTCTCAAGCTTCTTCCCACTGATACTACCACAACCTAGTGATGCTTTCATTTGTTGGTGGAAAAAAGACCCACACATCCTCAATAAAAGTCCTTTCATTCAACAGTGTTTGTATTTGTTGCACAAATGTAAAGAAAGATAAATAGGTGGGGTAATATGATGAGTCCATGACGCAGACTGAAGAGCAGCTGTCAGGACGATGGTCCAGAAAGTGATGAAGGCAGTATCAGATTTTCCAGGGTTGTTTTTTGCCTGTTCACGATTGCTTTTTCCAAGCATGTTTTTAGATTAATGGGTTTTGTTATTCCTGTTTGGGCTGGAGATCTCGGTAGTTCAGTTACCAGGTTTTGTTTGGTTTAGATGGATCTCTTCTTTAGTTTAAGTCTCAAATCTCAAATCCACAAAGCGAGCACCGCGGTGTCCACTCCTGCCTGCCCCAGCCAGCCCCCACACACTGGCCTGCTGCCTGCGCGAGAGGGGACGAGAAGGAGACACGCCGGCGCTGATGCAGAGGAGCTGTGGACTGCGATGACTCTGAGCAGCATGTGAATTACAATATGTCTCGCCTTTCCCCTGAAGATCTGAATAAGTCGCTAAATTTGTTGCTTGTCACTTTTTAGAAATAAAGTCGCGAAGAGGGTCTGAAAAGTCACTAAATCTACCGAGAAAGTCGCCAAGTTGGCAACACTGCCAACCCCTTTTTGTTTTGTTTCATTAAACCTTTTTAGAGAGTTTTGTTTTTGTTTTGTTTTTTGTAAAAGGAAAACTTGTCACTTGAAATATGGTCCCTGGTGTCCTTTTTTATATATTTGGGTCTTTTTCGTGAGCCTTGTTTTTGTGTGAGTAGAGAGGCTGTAATAGGTACAATTTCTGGTCATTTAATTCATCATGCATATCAGGTGTTGAAATATTTTCATGTTGAACTGTGTGGTCACTTTCTGACAATGAGCAAAAGAAGATAATAGAAGAACAAATCTGTGACAGTACAGAGAGCAGAGGTAGTGTGAACACAGATGTAATTTCAAACAAAGTATTTGTATACTGTAAATACTAGGAATGGGACAATAAAAGATAATATTACATTTTGTTAAAACACTCAATACAATGCATGGACTAAATATTGGGGCACACCTCTTGTTCGTTGACTTCAGGTGTTTAATTCAGTCACATTGCCACAGGTGTATAAAATCAAGCACCTAGCCATGCAGTCTGCCTTTACAAAGGTGTGAAGGAAAGAGTCTTTCTAAAGAGCTCACTGAATTCAAGCTTGGTACTGTAATAGGATTTCATGAAATGTCCTTCCTCCCTAAATATTCCACGATCAACTGTGTGACGTTATTGCATGTGGAAGCGTTTAGGAACTACGGCACCTCAGCCACCCCACGTAAAGTGACAGTGGGTCGCTGAGGCACCAGCAACACTACGGCAAGCATTACAATATATATCTTTTTAAAATTGCATCATGTTCAAGCACCAAAATTAAACTATTTAACGATTTTGGATTATAAAACAGAAGGTGGAGTGGTATTTGCTTTGCTGCATTTTTGTTTTTCTTGCAGAAATGGTCAGGTAGGGAGGGATTTGGTAGTGCAGCCAACAGTTGGCACTGAAAATAAATGATGCCCCCTGTCATGCAGCTACATGTCAAAGTAGCCCTTTCCGCATATGACCAGGTGCTCTGAGTGAATAAGGCCAGTTGAGTGTTCAACGGCCTTGCCAAAATCGGTCTGAGTGGGACCTAAAGGCAGGAACACACCGGCCCAACCGTTGGACGTCTGAAGTGTTTGGGGAGACTCGGACGAGGTCGGGAACAAATATGTTTGGTGTGTTGAGCTGCGTCGGAAGCTTTCGGAGCCGCGCGGACGTTGTCTGCTCCGATTCAGTATGCGAAGTCTGAGGAGGTGGGCTGTCGCACGGCTAGGCCATTGGATTCTCTGATTGGTTGTGCGCCAGCTGAATGGCCGTTCTGATTGGCGGTGTGCTAGCAATCAGCGCGGTGTGTGGGAGGGCGGAATACTGTGTGTGCTTTGTTTTTCTATGCACTCCGTTCCGTAACTCCCCGTTTTCATGTTTTGCAGTACTGGTACGAGACTAGCTGTTATGTCCGTTCAGGACGAATTAATTTGTGTTCGTTTGGTAATGCCTCACTGCATGTTTAGTATGCAGCTGTTTTTATCTGAAATAGTTAAGTTTTGTTTTGATTGAAAGTAAAGAGGTGCATGCATAAACCTCTCGTTTATAACTCACAACACAAGCACCACCCGCTTATTGCATCTCGCACAAGCGCAGAACATACACGCTACTGTTGAGTAGGCAGCACGTCGAAGTTGTGTGTTCAGTGCAACTACTCTGCCGAACGGGTCAGATGAGAGGCAACGGAGTGGTCGGATAAGGCAGTTGGACGTCTGGGCGGTGTGTGGGGGCCTTAACTTGGGAATCCCGCTGGATGCATGTGTGTTGCGGAACGGCTCCGGTACGGTTTTACTCCGTGATGCAGCAACCCCCAGTGCAACTGCAGTTAAATGCATGTTATAAGTACGTGCTTTGAGCTGCTGTTACACAGTCACACGTGTTTCGACTGAAGGATTAGTCTTTGATTCGTCTTTGTCTCATTTTGTGCTGGCAGATGTTGTTTCGGTGTGTCTTCCTGACACCTGTGGTTGGTAGGCATTGATGGCCGGAAAGCGGGGCCAGACGGGGTCACGTCGGGCCGCCTTGGCCAAAGCGAAGCTGCCTGTCATGTCATCCGGGGGAAGTGAAGCTTGTGCCGGCAGAACAGACAGGTTCTTGTAGGCCACGGCCTTCTTCAGTGTTGCGCCTGAACGTGTTCAAATTTTGGGCGAACGTGAACTAAACGAACGCATTTCTGCCTGATGAACGTTACTGTGAACGCATTCATTCTGGCGTTTGTGAACGGCGCGTTCTCATAGTTTAACATCGTTCAAGACAGTGCCAGCCTTCCAGGCGAAAACCGGCTAAAACACATCGTGAACAGGCCTTAATATATATAGCGGAAAAACACCCAATCTGGCCATTGTGTATGAAAAGGGCGCTGGACGGGAGGTTTGTGCAACTTGCTTTACTTTCGATCAAAACGAAACTTAACTATTTCAGACAGAAAAAGCTGCATATCAAACATGCAGTGAGGCATCACCAAACGAACACAGATTAATTCGTCCTGAACGGACTTAACACTGGCAACATCCATAACACCAGCCACCACAGAGTTGCACTGCCGCATGCGTCATCGATGTGCTAAGCATTGAGACAAAACCAAATGAAGGCTTTTTTTTTTTATTGTGATATGTAAAAAGTTTTGGAGTGATGTTGAATCTCATTTTTTTTGATGCTGCTAACTCTGTCCATTCTCTTACCCTTAAACATGTTATTTGCTACCAGAAGATAATGCTCTTGAACACATGATGAACTTTGTTATCCTATGCAAAATGTTTTATTCACAAACACAAATTTGCAAAATCACTACCTAAATTTGCTCCTTTTCTTCTGGAACCTGAGCTCTTTGCTTAAATCTCTGATTTTGTTAAATAACAAAAAAAGTAATAACTTACTGAGTCATTATGAAAAGTCTTTCCCTGGAGCCACTGTCTGAATTTATTCTTTTCCCTTTCTTCTTCTTTTTTTTAAAAAAATTATTTATTTACTTATTTATTGTTACGGCCCCCAGCCGATAGTCTTTGTTGTTTGGGCTCCAGTGAGCGCTCCTGTTTTCCACTATACGATCTTTGCTTGATCTACAGGTCCCACCTCCTGCCGCCAGCCATTGGTCCTCTGAGCTGCAGCCGATGAGCCTGACGAGCTGCCAAGGAGGGTCCAGTTTGAAATAGCAGTGCTCTTCAGACGGCACAGGAGGGTTGTCACTGTGTGGTGTGACTTTCCTCCTCGTGACAACTGTTGATCTGATCGTTGCTAGTCGTAGTTTTGGTGTTGTTCTGTGTGTGTGTTAGTACTGAACTGTGCTAACCTTTTCCGCTGTGTTTTGACACTAGTCTTGATATTCACTTTGTATATAGCACTTTTTGTATATAATAGTTATTACTTAGGAAGCAGTAAGGGTGCAACTGCCATTTATTTTGATCCTTTTTCTCCTGTTTTTTTGTAAGTTAGGGAGTTAGGTTTAGCCCCTGTATTTTTGTTTTGTTCTTTTGTTTTCCCCTCCCAGGGCAAGTTAGTCTGGTCGAGAAGATAGTTTCTTTTGTTTATTATTTTGGCCTTTGGTTTCACCCTGAAGAAACGCTTCATTTTGTTTTCTGGTTATTTTGTTTTGACTGTGTCCTATATATTGTACAGTGCTCTTTGTTGCACATTTCGTGAAAAATACATCACAACTTTTCTGATAACAACGTCGTTCTCTGCCTCATTTATGTTGTGCCCCTGGTCCCCTAGCCTGGGTCGTAACATTTATGTATTTTATTTTTAATTTGTACTCGATCCTGTACCACAAACTTGAAATGGACCATTGAACTAAAGCACCTGGCTAGCCTTTCAAGGTATGTGCAAGTGAATAAAAAAATCAAAAGACACAGCAACGGTGAGCCAACGGTGAGCCAAAACAAAGTAAACTATACTATATATGACTGTTAGTTCTGCACACAGAATATAGGTTAAGACCATATCATCAGTTAGGCACAAGTAGTCTACTTTGTAATACCTGTGAAATATACACAAAAATATTCCTTCAGTATCACATAGTGCTCATCAGTCATTTATCTTGGTACAATGTGTTGAAAACTGCTTAAAAGGGGATTACTTTGATATCGGGTGCATGCTTTAAAGGGACACTGTGCTGTATATTGCAATGTCTAATATAAAAAACAGATTATGTTCTGCATTAGTGTAACACAACTCAATTATACATTTGCTTAGGATCTACTGCTTGGTAACCTGAGGAGTTTTGTCTTTGGAGGAGCAATTCTGAAATATTTTGGAGCCGCGGACCAGGAAGCAGCATAGCCATTGTCACCACCACCGGACCAGGATGTTTAAGTTTAGAAATGTTTTACAATTTAAAATATTTTTTAAAGGAACACAGCATGAGTTTCATTTATTGACCTATAGAGGATCCCCATTGTTTACCTTGTATTATCATGTTATATGAGTTATGAGATATGAGTTAAAATTGGCCGAAGTTCTCCTTTAACAATGGTCTTCTCATTATACAGGTGCTTTCCATTTTGGTGAGCTATTATAACCCAGAGAGGAAGGCTGTTGATGTGGAGCACCTTGGGTCGTTTGAAATAGTTAAGGTCACCGCAGCAATCCCGGAGAATGCCCTGGACAAGTTTTTCACAGACAACGATATCCCGTGGTCCAACTTGGTGAGCATGATGATGGATTCCTGTGCAGTGATGCGAGGCAGCAAGACAGGCCTGGAAACAAGAGTGCGACACAACCACTGCCCAGGGCTTCTAGATATCGACGGGGACTCGTGCCATCACATTCATAATGCGTCAAAGAAATTTTCCAGTCCTTTCAACGGTCATCTAGAACAGCTCTTCAGTGACCTTCATGTTGATCACAAGTGGGCTTCTGACCAGGTAAATTCATACAGGAGTGTAGAGCACTTCTATAGCTCTTTTCCACCTGGACAGCACTCAGTGGCGTCTTATTCACCCATTCACTCCCACTCACACACCAATGGCAGGAGACAGGATTTGAACTGTTGACACTTTGGTCATTTGATGGCCATTAGATGGCTTTATTATTGTCCTCTGATTCATGAATATCATATGAGACTGAATCATAATTTGAGACATGCGTTCTTCCTATTTGTCAACGGGCTTACCTCCAAGAGATCTGTGAGTACATGCGCATTCCTGGGTCAACTCCAAAGAGATTTGTCCAGCATCGTTGCCTGTCATGTTATGATGTTGGACTCAGCACTCAGACCATGCTTCCTGCTAACAAGGTCATGTACTTTGGGTTCATGAATGAAGAAGACAAGGCTCTCTACAAGGAACCTTTGGAACAACTCTATGCTGCTCACCATGTGAATGAAAAGGCCCAGAGACGCATTCAGTCTTTTCACAAGGACCTCAGCGGGAAAGGTAAATCGATCCATTGCGGTTGTAGATTGGCTGGATAATGTAGACAAATTAATGGGAATATCTATGGTGTGTCAACATTGGCCTGCATGTTCACTATCTGACATTTGCTTTGGTAAATCAACAAACAAGAGCTTTGATATATTCTCTTCCAGGAATGACACAGCAGGGCAGAGACAGAAAGCAGCGGTTGGTCAAGAAACTGTGGCATGAAGACACCAAAACAGAGTTCCAGCTCAGTGTCTACACAGGTGTCCTGGCTATTCTGAAAGAATACGTCATGGTGTTCCAGGTATATTGAAATACTGTTTCACAACTATGTTGTATCATAAAACTTAGATGCTTAGAGCTTAGACCTCGGCTACCCCAGAGGTATTTTAACATCTTTTATTTTATGTTACCAGTGTAACTGGCTGTGTCTTACTCTGCTTGTATGGTGGAAATTCATATCCATCTCTCACTTGCACAATATTAAGATACACCAAACTCACGATTTGGTTTGTATCACGATTTTTGACCCACGGTTCGATACAAACCTCGATTTTTTTTTTTCTAAATTAAACATTTTATTTATGTAACATTTCAATAACTTATGTATATGATATTTGTCTGATAGTATCAGAGGCGCGGTATTGTGGAGGGCGTGTCTATCTGATGGTCTGTTAACTGCACAGATCCCTCACTCAACTTAATACAGAGAAATGTCCAGCAAAGCAACGTTACAGAACAAAAATAAGGTAACGTAGTAACTGTAACTGTCTTTGAGACATGTTCGTGGATCTGAGTGTCGCGATTTCGGCTTCGATACGTGTATCGTTACAGCCCTAATATTACTACTTCCTCAGAGTCGTGACTAGGGGTGTAACGGTACAGGATTTTACAGTACAGTACGGTGACAGTGTTAGTACAGTATACCGCAGTATTTCACAGTGACAGTATTTCATTTTTTTAGAGATTTTTTTTGGTACTAGGGGCCATGAAATAACCAACAAAACAGACAAGTATCATTCTTAGAAGAAAAACATTGCTTTATTTAAAATGAAAAAAACTACAAGATGTGTGTGTGTGTGTGTGTGTTTGTCTGTAAACCACCAGACAATC
>OZ023167.1:23530498-23532998 GCA_963678695.2 Diplodus puntazzo | reverse complement strand
GATCAGTCTGTTGGTCTCCTCCACCCCTCTGGTCCTCCTCCTGCAGTGCAGCGCCAACTCCCTCCGGGTGATGTGAGTGGTCACCGCCTCCTCCAAGATGTGGCTAACACTTCTTGCTGCCAGCTCACCTTCCTTGGCACGGCATAGAGCAGCAACATTCTGGATCCCACTCGAAAATGCATGTGGACAGGCGTGCCATGAAGATGCAATACAGGGGGTGAGCCTCAGTGGTGACGCCTGCAGCAAAACGGCACATGAAATGCCAGATGTCAAGGCGCACATGAAGCTCATCCCACCCTGCAAACATGGCCTTCACCCGACAAGGGCCATGCTGACTGCAGCAGTCCCTGTCCACATAGATCACCTTGGGTGGCGCCTCACCCGCCTCCCTGTACCGCTTCACCAGGCCAGCTGCCATGGTGCCAAGTGCTTGTCCCTCACCAGCTGTCAGAACCAAGACAAGGACTTGACCGTACTCGTTTCCAACATTGGTGCACCAGGCAGCTGTACTTGCGGCAGCACCAGCGAGTTTCTTCGTGACCTATTCAGAAAAGATAAGGAGTTGTAGGCTTTCCAGGCACCCCTGGAAAGCCTACATACATGTCACCACTGTGACTCTGATCACACTGATTAGATGGATAACACACACAGATATACACACTCAAGTTCATGTTTTATCATTTAAAGTGAAACTCTCACAAAAAAGCAACCTAGGCTTTATTTGTGATTGTATATGAGTCAAACCTTCGTATAAATGCATAATTACGAAGAAAGAGACACTTTTAGGATTTACCGTAGTTTCGTTTTCAGGCAAGCTAATTTTCAATGGAGTGCAGAGGCACTCTTACGCTAGCATCAAAATCTCTATTTTTAAAACATTAAGAAGGCTCGACACAACATGATACTTTGCTCGTAGTATCACCAGGGTCTCTACACATGAACATGAGCATTGAGAACATTGTGTACTAAAAGAAGGTTTTTGGACAACTCACGTTAGCGGTAGCATCTCCGGCGCGCCGCCGTCATGGCAGACAAAAAGTGTCGATCCCCGAGTGCGACCGGGTAGGAGAGTAATGGTGGACCTCCTACCTGTTAAGCTGCGTTCAGACCGAACGCGATAGACGCGAATACAATCGCTTCAGATGCTTCATTCGCGCCGCTTGATCATTTTGGACAATTCGCTTCATTCGCGTCATTTGCTTCATTCGCGTCATTTGCTTCATTCGCTTCATTCGCACTTGAGAAAAAAAAAGACGACGCGCTCGCCCGCTCATTTATGAACCGGTCTTTCTCAACCCGCTCTCTTTCCACATCCATCATGGCTGATATCACCACCGTTGCTGCATTGTACCTGCTGTACAAGTCTCAGAAACGCCGGAAAACCACCCGCCGTCGTGTCTGGGTTCATGAAGTCCTCCGGCGACGTACAGAGCTGGGGGAATTTCACCGTCTCCTCCAGGAGCTCCATCTGGATGACGACCGGTTCCAGCGGTACCTCAGGCTGACCGGAGCCCAGTTCGAGGACCTGTTAGCTCGGGTCGGTGCCAGGATCACCCGCCTGGACACCAACTACAGGCGCTCCATCTCAGCTGCGGAGCGCCTGTCCATCTGTCTGAGGTGAGTAATTCATACTAATTACAGTACACTAACTTACTGCAAAATGAACATGTAAAAATATTATAGGCTACATTATATAAAGTATGCTACCAATTTTACCCACTGTACTGGAGCTTACGTGGTGTGATAAATGCATATCAACCTGCATATACAAACCTTTGTAATTTTCACTTCCTTTTTTCAGTCAAATACAGTATTTATTAACTCTTTATTTGTTTATGTTATCAGATTTCCTTATTAAAATTTTGAAAATGGTTCTTATTTCACAATGAGATTACACAGATATACCTAATCTTTTACATATGGATAATATACATTGACTTTTTTCTTAAAAACAAAGCTTGCAGTTTCCAATATATGAATAATAAAGTGTAAATGTTGTTAAATGTTTGGAGAATTTTTAAGTGATATTCCATGGGCTGTTTTTAAGGTTTTCAAGAAAATTTAAGCCTGACCCATTATCTATTCTATGTTGCAGGTTCCTGGCCACAGGAGACTCCTACAGGAGCATTGCAAACAGTTTCCGTGTGGGAATTTCGACGGTTTCTGTCATTGTTCCTGCCGTGGTCAGTGCCATCTGGGACTGTCTTGTCGAGGACTTCATGGCTGTGCCCACCACAGAAACCTGGAGGTCCATTGCAGAGCAGTTCGAAGAGAGGTGGAACTTTCCTCTCTGCTGTGGAGCTCTGGATGGCAAGCATGTGGTGTTGAAGGCCCCTCCCAACTCTGGATCCCAGTTTTTTAACTACAAGGGGACATTCTCGATTGTCCTCTTGGCCGTGGTCGATGCCAATTACAGGTTCAGGGTGATTGATGTCGGGGGCTTCGGGAGAACCAGTGACGGAGGTATCCTGGCTAACTCTGCCTTTGGCCGGGCACTTCG
>OZ023167.1:23447998-23525498 GCA_963678695.2 Diplodus puntazzo | reverse complement strand
TTACATTTATTTAAAGATGAAAAACGAGACTGAGGCAAGTGCATATTTGACAGATTTATTTATTAAAACATATAACTCAGATACTGGTGGTAAGATTAATTCATGCTTGTATAAGGGTTAAATCTTTAAAGACATTCAACCTCATATATTAAAACAAAGTAAGAAAAGGAAGGAGGGATTATTATATCTAATGAAGACTGGACAACAAAATGGAGATATCAATGGAAGTGATCAATGGAATTTGGTTGGAAAAATCTCGTAAGGTATAATAACCCCCCTGTTTGCTGGAAAAACTGTGGAAACCAAAATGCGAACCATCACCATGTTATTTGGGATCGTCCTGTTATTAAAGACTATTGGAGAGGGCTACACAAGGCCTTACAAGACATTTCTGAATGTGAAATACCCTTCGCGAGTAAAACCATGTATTTTGAGTGATACCTCAAGACTGGACAAAATGAAAGCACTGCTGGTAGCTGTTAAAAAAACTCATACCAGGAAATGGTTGACACAGGAGAGCCCAACTTTAATGGATGGAAACTATGACAGACATTTATAAAATGGAGAAGATAACAGCATTTGTCAATCATAAATCAGAACAATTTGCTTCTCACTGGCAAAAATGGGCCCCATGGGCCTGATTTTCCTCTCTCTAACCAATAATGAGGTTGTAAAGAAAATATCACTCCCTAATGGTTCATGGTTCTCTTTTTTTGTTTGTTTGTCTGTTATGTGTATATAGACAATCCAATCCACTTTATTCATATAGCACGATTTTAACAAACACAGTGTTTACAAAGTGCTGCACAAAAAGATAAAACAGAGAAGAAAATATGCATGTATACATATTAGGTCAATAGCTTTCTTTACTTGGTACTTAGCTAAGGACTTTATGCCATCGAGAGTTCTTTTTATGTGCTTCGAGTTTCTTTTTTGTTATTGCACTTACTTGGTTTGTTGAAGTTGATTGTAGTCCGTCCGGTTGGTTATGAATGGGTTGTGTGAGCGTGTGCATGTGTTGGCTCTGACGTGCATCAAAATGAATCGAATTAATTACAAGTAAAAATAACCAAAGGTACGCTAATATCCATCGATCGATTGATATCCAAAAAATGGCGTTCTATATTGTTTCGATAACTGTCGAGAATCAAAACAAATCAGAGGGAAGCAGAGCAGTAAAAAGACTGTGTGCTCTCCTGGCATTCACTGTTGCACACCTGCGTGTAATTAGTGGCCTGATTACAAAGGCCTTTCATTTTACCACTGGTCAATACCAGATGGTGATAATTCTCATATTTAAATGGGCAACAAAAAAATGAACTAAAAATGGCTCCAACAATACACATAAAAACACATAAAATCAACACTCTACATGGTGTCAAAAGCCAAAGAAAAAAGGTGGGTTTTAAGAAGAGTTTTAAAATGAGACAGAGGGGAGGCCTGTCTAATGTGTAGCGGCAATCCATTCCAAAGTTTTGGAGCTGCAACGGCAAACGCTCAATCCCCTCTGAGCTTAAGCCTAGCTTTAGGCACTGTCAGGAACAGCTGGTCAGCTGACCTGAGAGATCGGCTGAGAGTGTAGGGGTGCAGCAGCTCAGAGAGGTAAGGTGGGGCAAGGCCATTCAAGGCTTTGAAAGCAAATAAAATAATTTTAAAATGAATCCTAAAATGGACGGGCAGCCAGTGGAGTGAAGCTAAAATAGGTGAAATGTGGTCATACTTGTTTGTGCCAGTTAAAAGACGTGCAGCAGCATTTTGTACCAGTTGAAGACGAGCAATGGAGGACCCACTCACCCCATATAAAGTGCATTACAGTAATCCAGCCTAGTGGTCACAAAGGCGTGAATTACTGTCTCAAAGTGCTGTCTCAGAAGGACTTGTTTGATTTTTGCCAGCTGCCTTAACTGGAAAAAGCTAGACTTCACCACAGCTTTAATTTGGCCGTCAGATTTAAAGCCGGACTATGCAGCAGCAGATTCCTTCGCCGTTTTCTAGCTTTGCACCAGTTTTGTGCATACGTTTTTCGCTACAGGGCTCCCCCTACATCTTCGGCGCAGATACACTGTCGAAAATGGTTGACAGGGGAGGTCCACAGGCTCTTGAGGGCTCGTAACGTTGCCTTTAAAGCTGACGACGAGATGGGCCTGAGGACGGCCAACCTGTCACTTGGCATCAGGATAGCCAAGGGACAGTACTCCAGGAGGATCGCCGACCACTTCAGGGACAGCAGAGACACCAGGAACCTGTGGCGGGGGATACAGACCATCACAGACTACAAGCCCTCTCCACAGACCTGTGACAACTCCTCCTCTCTGCTAGACCAGCTGAACGACTTCTTCGCTCGCTTTGAGGCAGACAACAACACCCCGGCACAGAAGACCCCACCACCTCCCGGCGACCAGGTGCTGACGTTATCCCCGGACAGCGTGAGGCAATCCCTCAGAGGGTACAACGCACGCAAAGCCCCGGGTCCCGACAACATTCCTGGTCGTGTCCTGAGAGACTGTGCTGAGGAGCTCACAGATGTCTTCACGGACATCTTCAACACCTCACTGAGCCAGGCTGTTGTCCCCACGTGCCTCAAAGCCACCACCATCATCCCGGTCCCGAAGAAGTCGTCCTGCATATCGGTCCAACCGCTCGACCGACGATGCCATCTCCACCGCCCTCCACTCAGCCCTCAGCCACCTAGAGACCAGAGACTCCTACGTCAGAATGCTGTTCATCGACTTCAGCTCAGCATTCAACACGATCATCCCTCAGCAGCTCACCCACAAACTAAGTCAGCTAGGGCTCAATACCTCCCTGTGTAACTGGCTGCTGGACTTCCTGACGGGGAGACCACAGGCAGTTCGAGTTGGAAGCAACACCTCCAGCATCATCACGCTCAACACAGGGGCCCCCCAGGGGTGTGTGCTGAGCCCCCTCCTCTTCACTCTGCTGACCCACGACTGCTCACCATCATCCAGCTCCAACCTCTTCATCAAGTTTGCGGATGACACAACTGTGGTGGGTCTCATCAATAACGATGAGGAGACCGCCTACAGAGACGAGGTGAGCCACCTGGCCACGTGGTGCAAGGACAACAATCTCCGCCTGAATGTGGAGAAGACGAAGGAGATTGTTGTGGACTTCAGACGACGACACTCCCAGCATGCTCCACTTACCATCGACGGTGCTGCAGTGGAGCAGGTAAGCAGCACCAAGTTCCTGGGAGTGCACATCTCTGAAGACCTGTCCTGGAGCAACAACACAGCATCACTGGCCAAGAAAGCACACCAGCGCCTGTACTTCCTCCGCAAGCTCAGGAGAGCTAGAGCCCCGACCCCCATCATGCACACTTTCTACAGAGGCACCATCGAGAGCATCCTCTCCAGCTGCATCACCGTGTGGTACGGCGCCTGCACCGTGTCCTGCCGCAAGACTCTGCAGCGCATCGTGAGGGCAGCCGAGAGGATTATTGGTGTCTCTCTCCCCCCCTGCTGGACATATACAATACCCGCCTCACCCGCAGAGCCATCAGTTTCGCAGGTGATCCCACCCACCCCTCCCACAGCCTTTTCAGCCTGCTGCCGTCGGGGAGGAGACTGCGGAGTCTCCGAGCCAAAACCAGCAGGCTCAAAGACAGTTTCTGCCACCAGGCAGTCAGGAGACTCAACTCCGTCCCTGCTCTGCCCCCTGCCACAGCCACCCTTACACCCCCCCCTCTGTCATCTGACATCATGCCCCCCCCCCACTCACACACACACATTCACACATTACATACTGAACTCGGGGTCTGCTAACCCCTCCCACCTATTTGCACTTCACTGCACTACCTCACCTTAAAATGAACATTACCGCTCTACCTCACTTCATACAAATGGACATCGCAATTCAACAGTTCAATGTTACTCTCTATTTATTCTATTTATAACCATACCTGTCACTTTACTGTCTATTTGTCTATTTGATCATATGTTGTATATATTTTAAATTGTTATTTTTAATATTATTTTTACATGCCGTTTTTGCACTGGGTCCGAGAGGACTGAAATTTCATCTGTGCTGTATGTCATGCATATTAGCACACTTGACAATAAAGCTGACTTTGACTTTGACTTTGACTTGACTTTGAAAAGACTTGTTGACGAGCCCCCCCCGCCCACCTAGCTGCTACTACGTTACCATGTGCATCTGTTTTCTAAGAAGCCGGCCGGCTAAACAGCGAGTCATGTCTGGCACTTAGTGCACTTAGTGCTCTATGTTCAGCCGGACATATCGCAAGATACAGGCGACAAATCAAGCGACATTCAAAGACCGAACTAGATATCTAAATACCAACAAGAACCTGGATTCAGAACGCAAACAAACGTGTTTGGTAGCAAGTGACTGCTACGCTAAACAACCGCTAACTATCGAGCGAGCCATCAAGAAACCAAGCTAAACACATGCAGGGCTCACAATAAAACAGTCAAGCAATAACGTTGTTCAAAAGACTATCAAGTCACGTTGCAAAGACAAAGTTCATCCACTCACAATTTCAACAGCAACACGGCCAAGTCGGTGCCTGTTTTGGACTCCTCAAAAGCTCGTCCTATGTTTACTCATGTCTGGTCTCTTTTTTTGTCAAGCTCCTTTTTCTTCTTCTTCTGTTCCTCCGACTGTGGCTTCCTGGGTCTCTTTTTAGTCGACTGATACCTGAGGAATACAACAATTGCCTTGCAACTGGCAGTTTATATCTGCCCGGTTCCATGTTTGGAGGTATGTTTGCCGTAAAGCAGTTTCGAAACCACAATCTGACAACATTTTCGAGGGGCGGCGGGATACTTCCGCCAGCTCACTTCCGGATTGACTTCGGACCGGTGGCAGCAAGTTGCACGTTCTGTTTCTCTGCCCAGAAGCGCTAGGGGGAGTCGTAGCAAAGAACATTCAGAATGACTTTCAGCCTGCATAGTTAAGGTAATTTTTGCTAATATTGTTGCATAGTGCCCCTTTAAGGTCTGAGTCCACTTTTACACTCAGATTGTTCACAATTGACTTGCGATACTGTGCCAAAGAAACCAAATTAACTAAGACTTCTGTCTTTTCTTCATTAAAATTCAGAAAATTTAAAGACATCCAAGCTTCAAGGTCATATAAACACTTTAGCAGTGGGTTAACAGAGTAGGAATCAGACTTTTTGAGGGGGATATAGATCTGGCTGTCATCCGCATAGCAGTGAAAAGAAATGCCATGTTTCCTGAGAATGGAACCAAAGGGAGTAGATAGAGAGAAAATAAAAGAGGGCCAAGCATAGAGCCCTGTGGGACCCCACCTGAGAGAGAGGCAGTGGAGGACACAGAGTCATCAAGGCTGACACAGAAAGTCCAATGTGACAGGTAGGACCTGAACCATTCCAGTGCTGTGCCACTGATGCCCACCCACTACTCCAAACGAGCAATCAGGATTTCATGGTCCACTGTATGGAATGCTGCAGTCAAATCTAAAAGTACAAGGACAACACAGTGACCAGAGTCAGTAGCTAAAAATATATCATTAAAAACTCTTAAAAGCTCTCATTCTGTGCTGTGCAATGTTTTAAAACCAGATTGGAAAATCTCAAGAATATTTTGTTCATTGCTCCCTGAGCTGGGAATAGACAATCTTCTCCAAGATTTTAGAGAAGAAAGGCCATTTAGAGATAGGCCCGTAATTTTGTCAATGAATTAGTGAAGTAAGTTCTCACACACAGCAGGGGAGGCCTCAATTCCAGTCTGTGGTGCATTCAGAACAGAGTTGATAACTTCAAACAACACACGAGGCTTGCGACAGTTTAAAAGAACAATATCAGAAAAATATTTTCTTTTAGCCTCTTTCACAGTGGATTGGTAATGACGCCAGTAATCCCTCAGTATTTGAAAAGACACTTGCAATTTGTCCTTTTTCCACCTTCGCTCAGCTCTCTCCTGTCTGGCAGTGCGGGTTGTTTCATTCAGCCAAGGCTCTGATTTAGCTTTCTGCTGCCTGGTCTTTAATGGACCAGCAATGTCTATGGCAGTTTGACAGGTGTCGAGAAACCATGAGTTAAGAGCCTCTGTATCCTCACACACAGACTCGGGAATGACGCAGTTCTGGCTGAAAACTCCGGAGAAGTGAGCAGCAGCGGAAGGGTTAATAACTTGACATCTGCGAGCAGCGGTGCAAGGTTTAACTGTGGGACAGCAAACAGCAGCTTCAAACAGAACAGGCATATGATCTGAGAAAACAGCGTCACAGACCTCCAGGTTAAGAACAGGCAAACCGTAACATAAAACAAGATCAAGTGTGTGACCACTTTCATGTGTAGGCCCAAGTACAGACTGCACAAGATTAAAAGAGTCAATGATGTTTAAAAAGTCTCGTGCCAAAGAGTTTTCAGGGCAACACACATGAATATTACAATCTCCAACAATATGGACCCGGTCATATTTGGGCATAATATCATTCAAGAACTAGTGTTGCAGTCAAGACCACACCAACCGAGACCAAGACATTACCGAGACCAGCGAGTACTGAGACCAAGACTAGGCCAAGACATATGGAGGTCGAGACCGAGACAAGACCAAGACCTTTCTTCTGAAACACTGGCCCTCATTTATCAAACGAACGTACGGCAGAAAACCGTGCGTACGACCATTTCCACGCAAACTTCGGCATTTATCAATTTGGACGTGAGCGGAAGTTACGATCAGATCTCACGTCAGGTCTGAGATCGTGTACGCAAATTTGAGTCAGTGGATTTGCGGTGCAGCACAGCGAAATCTGGCTGAGACTGAAAATAATTATTAAACAAACCTCAGCTGTCATTACACTGCATGAAAAGTGGGATTTTCGTCCCCGTAAACGCCCGAAAATCTCCCTAATTTTCGGCAGTTAACGGCAATTTACAGCCTGCAAACGCCGCGTTCACTGTGCCACAAATTGTCGGAAACGAACCATGACGTCAGTGGAGCTCCCGGAGGTGCGAACGGCTCTAATTTGCATATGAATCGCAGCGAAACCACGCCTGGTCACAGAATGTGTGGGCTGGCTTGAATATCCTCCCTCAGTATTGGATGAAACCACTACTTTTAAACACGAAAAATCATTCGTGATTGGCTGGCAGATCTGTCAGATCTGTCACTATTGGTCAGCCTGAGTCATTATAAACGTAAACCCCACCCCATATATACGGTGGCCCAGAGGTGTCAGGCCAAATACAAAAGCCACAACACAAATACAAAAGCCACAACACGAATACAAAAGCTACAACACATATACAAAAGCCACAACACAAATATAAAAACCACAACACGAATGCAAAAGCCACAACACGAATGCAAAAGCCACAACACGAATGCAAAAGCCACAACACAAATACAAAAGCCACAACACGAATACAAAAGCCACAACACGAATGCAAAAGCCACAACACGAATGCAAAAGCTACAACACAAATACAAAAGCCACAACACAAATACAAAAGCCACAACACGAATACAAAAGTCGCAACACGAATGCAAAAGCCGCAACACGAATACAAAAGCCACAACACGAATGCAAAAGCTACAACACAAATACAAAAGCCACAACACAAATACAAAAGCCACAACACAAATACAAAAGCCACAACACAAATACAAAAGCCACAACGGAAGTGACCAAAACGGAAGTGAACGGCAGCGGATGTTGACAATGCAGCGGATGGTTGCTGCCATTTTAGGACCCGTGTGCCGGCTGTCTCTGGGCAACACAGAGTCCAACTTCGTCGCAGACTTTTTTCCAGGCTCTCTCCTGTTTTGTCCAAGTCTCTGTGTATCTGGTTCTGTCGCGGAGCTCCTGAGCTCCGGTCTCTATATGCGTATGGAGTGTGGTAGTATAGTACGGAGCTAACGAGCTTTGGGGCGCCGAGCACGGAGCATTAGCCCCAGTTAGCACAACAGTACAACAGCAGGGTTTTCTCGCTTGTTGTGTCGTCCCGAGCCGGGGCTGCAGCGCCGACAGCAGCGCTCCGGTCTGCTCCCCGAGCTCTGTGCCACCATACCGCTGTACACGCATACAGAGACCGGACAATAAAGGAGAGTGCTTGGAGAAAATCAGAGAGGAAGTTGGACTACTTGCTAAGTTATGAAAATATGTGTCTGTTACTTAATTACAGCGATCTGTTGTACTTTACTATGAACCACAGTAGCACAATCACAGCCGACTTTCCCCACATACTGACTTGTGGAGTTTATTCGCTTTGACTCTTAAGGAGTCATTGTAGGAATAGTGTGTGTGTGTGTGTATATATATATATATATATATATATATATATATATATATATATATATATATATATATATACCCCGCAAAATGATCAGGGCGATGGCGACACAAATGCACGCCACCGTGAGTGACAGCAGAGATGAGAAGTTTCCTCCGCTGCAACAACTTCACTTGCAGAAGGATGCCAGAGAATTCACCTTTTGTGACATTTTCAACCCCGATTTTTGAGAGGAAGGAATTAAACGTCTGTCCCAAATAAACACCTAACAAATAAACCCCCCGGCTATTTGGTATTTTACGGTATGATAACTCTCCCGGCCCGGGGAGAGAGACATGCATCACAGTGCTCAGCTACAGACACTGACTGACAGGCACCAAGGCCACTCAGCGTTACGATATATATATATATATATATATATATATATATATATATATATATATATATATATATTAGGCAGAGTTGTGGAAATGAAGGACACATGAATGTAATTATTACTCACTGTCTCCCCTATAATCTCAGTTCATGTGAATAATATCACTATTCCTACAATGACTCCTTAGAGTCAAAGCGAATAAACTCAACAAGTCAGTATGTGGGGAAAGTCGGCTGTGATTGTGCTACTGTGGGTTCATAGTAAAGTACAACAGACCGCTGTAATTAAATAACAGACACATATTTTCATAACTTAGCAAGTAGTCTAACTTCCCCTCTGATTTTCTCCAAGCACTCTCCTTTATTGTCCGGTCTCTGTATGCGTGTACAGCGGTATGGTGGCACAGAGCTCGGGGAGCGGACCGGCGCTGTCGGCGCTGCAGCCCCGGCTCGGGACGACACAACAAGCGAGAAAACCCTGCTGTTGTACTGTTGTGCTAACTGGGGCTAATGCTCCGTGCTCGGCGCCCCAAAGCTCGTTAGCTCCGTACTATACTACCACACTCCATACGCATATAGAGACCGGAGCTCAGGAGCTCCGCGACAGAACCAGATACACAGAGACTTGGACAAAACAGGAGAGAGCCTGGAAAAAAGTCTGCGACGAAGTTGGACTCTCTGTTGCCCAGAGACAGCCGGCACACGGGTCCTATAATGGCAGCAACCATCTGCTGCATTGTCAACATCCGCTGCCGTTCAGTTCCGTTTTGGTCACTTCCGTTGTGGGCCACTTCCGTTGTGGCCTTTGTATTTGTGTTGTGGCTTTTGTATTTGTGTTGTAGCTTTTGCATTCGTGTTGTGGCTTTTGCATTCGTGTTGTGACTTTTGCATTCGTGTTGTGGCTTTTGCATTCGTGTTGTGGCTTTTGTATTCGTGTTGTGGCTTTTGCATTCGTGTTGTGACTTTTGCATTCGTGTTGTGACTTTTGTATTCGTGTTGTGGCTTTTGTATTTGTGTTGTGGCTTTTGTATTCATGTTGCAGCTTTTGCATTCGTGTTGTGGCTTTTGCATTCGTGTTGTGACTTTTGCATTCGTGTTGTGGCTTTTGTATTCGTGTTGTGACTTTTGCATTCGTGTTGTGACTTTTGTATTCGTGTTGTGGCTTTTGTATTCGTGTTGTGGCTTTTGTATTCGTGTTGTGGCTTTTGTATTTGTGTTGTGGCTTTTGTATTCGTGTTGTGGCTTTTGTATTTGTGTTGTGGCTTTTGTATTCGTGTTGTGGCTTTTGTATTTGTGTTGTGGCTTTTGTATTCGTGTTGTGGCTTTTGTATTCGTGTTGTGGCTTTTGTATTTGGCCCGACACCTCTGGGCCACCGTACATATATATATATATATATATATATATATATATATATATATATATATATATATATATATATATATATATATTTTATTTACTTACTTTCTATTTATCAAATATATTCATATAATATATAATATTCATCAAAGACATGAATGAATTTATTGAGGAAAGGAAAATGCCAGGAAGGTATTGTTTATTCAAAGAAAGAGCTTTATTAACACAAACACATCACAACTATGTACAAAATATAATCCGCCCACACAACAACAGGAAGCTCACTAGAAGCCTAAAATCCTGCAGCACCGTGAAGTGTCTGTCTGCCGCCTCGGAGCTGTCGGTAACTGCCGGCCTTCTGTCTGAATTCGGTCCATTTTGCAGACGTCGGTTGTCGCTCTGCACTTCGGAATCGCCTCTATAATCTCGACTGCAGCGCGGCACAGAGCTCGGTGAGCTCCCGGCTCCATCCAGACACCCGCCGTCTTGTGCCGTCTTCCCCCTCAGACATCAGGTCCATGGCGGCGCACTTTCAGAGCTCCACCTCATCCTCAGCTAGCTCTCTGTAAAAACAATCAATAAAGACGATCAGTACTGCGCGATGCACTGCGTATGGACGCAAGACATCTATTAATGCACCCGAATAATAGTCACATTGACCAAAAACGGATTTAATCTAACAACTCTTACCCTCTTTGTTCTCGAACGACTCCGAGCTGAACTCCTCACAGCTTCAGCCTGCGATGGAAGATCTGGTTGTTTGTACCTGAGGCTCCTGCGTAACGTTACTATCTTACAGGCAGCTGGAAAACAATTAAATGAAAAGTGGTATGAATAATGAAAACGTAAGTCACTGTAAAATTAAACCATGAAGGAGAAAACAGTAAACGTTACTTACACACGATGGCGTCATTATCAGCATCATGTAAATCTGGACTTGCAGACAGAGCTCCGAGCTAATACGCCTCGGTGTGATGCAAGGTTAGTCTGTGAAAACAACATGCTCGTAGCGATAAACCTCCGTGTCCCTCTGCGGCAGCGAAACGACATCCGTCGGCTACACTCTCCGCGGCGACCCGGCAAAGCTCCTCCCGTCAACACAGGCCTCCTCTCGACAAGGCCGGGCCGCTAACCGAGCTCCTGCTAGCCTAGCTTAGCTCCTGCTAGCCTAGCTTAGCTCCTGCTAGCTAGCTTAGCCGAACTTGCTTCGTGTCCAATAAAACACAAACACTTCGACTGCGATGGAGAGTCCAGCTCACACACTCAAGGCACGTCGTCCGAATATAGTTCACAGTCCGTTAGTGATAAAACACGACACTGACGGACACACACAGCCCACTGTTAGCTGCTTACGCCATTAACTCTCTGCTCCTTCTTCCTCGTCAGTGACGCTCCGGTCAACCCAGAAGTGTAAAAACTCTTAGAGGTCATGAACTCTCACACGAAATAAGAATTACTTTAACTTCTTTTAAACATTCAGAACCCATGAAATTATATTTTAATGTCACAGATTTTAAACAGAAATTATTTATATATTTCAATATCTTATTTGTCTCATATGTCATGCACATTTTAACTTAACAACTGGCGCTTTATCTTTAACTTGGTCTCAGGAGAGAGAAAAAAACAAGAGTACCCATCTGCAGTCAAGATGGCCGACAAGGGCGCCGCCATATATCCAATCCATACCGGAAGTCCCAACCGGAAGTTGTGGTTAATCACTAAAATAAAAGCCGCCATTTAACCGATCCATACCGTAAGTCCCAACCGGAAGTTGGTCAATCACCAAAATAAAACTGCCATTTATCCAATCCATGCCGGAAGTCTCAAGCGGAAGTTAGTTAATCACCGAAATAAAAGCTTAAAAAACACGTACGGTTACACCATAGACTGTATGGTTAACACATAACATGATTCTATGCATTTTGTGCATTTACATGTTTATCGTAACGGTATAATTGATTAGTTAATTGTCTCGCCACGACTTTACTCAGAAGTTAGTTAGAAGCCTATAATAATCACTAACTTATAATCTTAACATTTCATGGATTTAGCTTCAATATCAACGTTATGAATAAAAATGTGAATATTATGCTTGTGTGGTGGTGATAGGGCACACACACACACACACACACAAACAATACTACTGCAGAATAACTAAGAATAAATAAACTGAATTCTCAAATTAAATAGAGAATTGGTAAAACGGTCACAACAAATGTCATACTTACTATCAAATTAGTACATGGTAAATGTTAATTTATGTTACTGTTTCATTGATTTACAATTAATATTGATTGTAAATATTAATATTACGGTTATTAAACACAAATACAATGTTTGTGTGTGTGTGAGTATATATGTGTATGTGGGGGGCTGCTCACACATATCATTCACGCTATAACTGAAAAATAAGTCCAACACTGTAATTTAATTACACATAAAAATGAACACATCTCCAGACCCAGGAACTCCCTGTTCTGTTGCATCACACTTGTCTGTGGCCACTGTGTTGCTCATGATGCCCCCCTCATCCCTGAAGATCCCTGGTGGGTGAGGAAACGACTAGCTGGACTGAAGTCTTTTAGCTTAGTTTCTTTATATGCTTTTGAGCAAACAATGTGTGGGTAGTCTATACTGTGCTTAATGAAAGCATCCTCTGGTGAGCAGACTCGGCCATTTAAAGACGGAGAGAGCATGCTAGCTTCCTGCAAACAAGATCCTGTATAATATCTGGGCAATACAGTCCTTGCACTGTATCACCACCAATGATTTACAGCAGGGGTCCCCAAACTTTTTTCGGTGGGGGCCACATCAACTTTCCTTTCTGTGGTGGGCGGCCGGTGTCAGTCTATAACAGGAAATGATATGGGCCAACTACCACTGTTCAGCTATTAAACACCAAGTCCTGACCACCATTACCCATTAATCTCAATGTCCCAATTCAAAATGTTGCACCGTAATTGCATATGAAAAACAATACAAAGGGATCTACCATGTTAAATAAAGTTTACTTGACATTTAATTTATTTTCATTAATTGCATATATTAGGAATTGAGGAAAACATCAACACTTAGCCTATAGAGACAATACAACACTTATAACATTGAATGAAAAAATGCAATAGGCTACTGCTGTTACATGACTTTTCCTAAAAGTGTCTGTATTTTAACTTGGAATAGTTTTTTATATAAATTACACAAAATATGACATATTAACCTGTTTCGGCCATAAGCGGTCAAACTAACCGCACAGCACTTTGCGGGGTTTCATTGTTCCATTTTTCGCGTGGTTTGCTGCTTTCATTGTCTCTCTTGTCTCTAACTGTGTCAGCGGTCTCCAGCTGTGCCTCTTTGTGAATTTACTCGTGAGTTAATAATTATATAGTTGTATTAAATAGCTTGTTTGGCACCATGGGCAAACAAAAACGGGAGTTCCTCCCTCCATGAAACACCGAGCGGAACTGTTCACAACACGAAGGTGCTGAAATGATCCGACTCTGACTGTGTACCAGCCAAGGAAGAATGTCTGCATCCTGAGCACCTGCACACAGGTGTGGACACCTTCAGTGGGGCGAAGGCAACACCAGAGTCTGATTATTACAACAACACCAAGTACGGAGTGGACGTCCCGGACCAGGTGAAAGGGCGTACTCCATCAAAGGCGGAAAGATGGCCAGTGGCGGTCTTCTATAACATCCTCGACCTGGCTGGGATCAATGCCCGCATCTTATTCAGGGAGCACCAGCAGCAGGAGAGCCCGGAGGAAAGTCCTGCAGCAGCTGCAGAGGAGCTGAGGGCAGAATACATGGAGGGGAAAGCGGCCGCGGCAGTCGGCACAAGGTGGGCAGCAGCGGAAGCGACCACAGCAGCAGCAGCAGACACGGACGCGGAGGCAGTACCGGTCCGAAAGAGCTGCAAACGGAACCAAACCTCGGACACTTGAAATGCCACAAGCCCGTGTGTAACTGTGAGGAGAGCGGAGGTCATCTGTAGATTGTGACCAGTGATCAAAACGGCTCTTTGTTTGTTTGAGATCAGCTCGTTTCCATCTTTTTCGGTTATTATATATTTTTTAACTTATATATTAATATAAAATCATTCATAATCAAATAAGTTACTTTAATTGTTCTAACTTTTCTCTATTAAATTCTTGTGTAAATATGCCAAAAAAACCCGGTTTACTCTGTTATTAATAAATGCATAATTGAACTTGTTAAAATGCTACATTTTGGTGTAATTTCGTTAAAGAAAAATATATCATGACATAATGAATGCATTCATCACTCAATCGGGTATTTACATGAGAGATTATAGAGTTTAAAATCTAGCGGTCCAAATGACGCTACAGCCGTTCAATTAGTTGTGGATTTCCGGCCTTCTCAAGTCCACCTGTCACTTTGGTCGAATCAGAAACATAATTTGACCCAAACTCTTGGGTCGTGTAAAGCGCACTGTTATGCCTTAACCAAGATATAGATCATTAAGATTAATTGGATCAGATCTGACTGGAATGAATCCGTCACAGTTGCTGGTAAACTGATTCAATTCACCCACCAGGCGCTAATAACGTGCTAATTTCGATCCCTGCAGTGTAATAAAGACATACATTCATTCTTTCCCTGTTAGCCTACATAGTGGGCTATATGATTATCGAGAGCTCTCTCTCTCGCGCTCTTGGTCTGGAGTCTTGCAACGAGGATGGCGCCCGACACTGCAGCGCGTTGCCAAGCTCGATAGCAAATGCAATTTTTAAAAAAATAGGCACGCTGAGAGAGATTGTTTGGGCTTTTATTTTGGTTTTATTTTGGTGATTAACTAACTTCCGCATGAGACTTCCGGTACGGATCGGTTAAATAGCGGCTTTTATTTTGGTTTTATTTTAGTGATCAAGCAACTTCCGGTTGGGACTTCCGGTATGGATTGGATATATGGCGGCGCCCTTGTCGGCCATCTTGACTGCGGATGGGTGCCTCTCGAAAAAAAGGAATAAATAATCTTTTTACATAACATTGGCCATTGCTAATGACATACACAGTAATTAATCTAGCATATTTTAATCAAACAAATCAATTCAAGCTAAAATGTAAGAGTCTATGATTAGGCTATACTGAGCCTCATCTATTTATACCAGAGATTTTCTTAAAATGAAGTTAATACCTTTTAGGAAAATGTCACCTGGGGAAAAACTCCCCTCGCTACCCTGATTTGCATTTGTATAGCTCCCAGCATTTTCATTTACATGTTAAAGCCTCCCCTAGAATCAAGGGGAGGGGGGTCATGGGGGGACAACTGCCAAGCAAGGCCCACGTCAGTTTCCGACAATTTACGTCAGTTTTCAGTGTTGCCTGCAAACTGCCGTGAATTGTCGCAAACCTGAAATTCCACGACAATCTACAGTGCCGCATACTGACGAAAATCCCACTTTTCATGCAGTGTTAAGCATAAGCAGTCACATATTTAGAACAGATCAAAACCGATTATTTTTTACGTTTTTACTAGGGCTGTCAAACGATCAATTGTTTTAATCGCGATTAATCGCATTTTGTCCATAGTTAACTCGCGATTAATCGCAAATTAATCGCAATTTTTTTGGCACATTTTTTTCTGTTCTAAATGTACCTTAATGTATTTTTTCATGTTCTTAATACTTTTAACAACATAAGAAAGGTCAAATATGCTTGCATTATGAAAATGTTTATTCAACACTTCAAATCATGCAGGAAAATAAATCCAGGGTTGTCTGCTTTTGGCAAGGGGGGCGACGGGCTCTCTGCATCTGCCGTCTGTTTGGCTTGCAAGTGGTGTCCACTGACACTGCACGTTTTTCTTCTTCGCCTTTTTCACACAGTGTGCTGCTTTCTGTCAGTCAGTATCACACTGATGATCGCCATGGCTCCGGTGCAGCAAAACAATAAAAAGTTCGACTTGAAATTCAAACTTTCTGTCGTGATATATTTAGAGGAAAACTCGGGAGAAGCAGCCGCTAGACGTTACTCTGCCTGCTGGAGGGAGGAAGAAGGCTAGCGAGGAGCCTGAGATAAACATGCGGGGATGAGTTATCAGCAAACGGCCACAACACGAGAGAGTGTCCTGCAAAATGATCAGGGCGATGGAGAAACAAATGTCCGCCACCGTGAGTGACAGCAGAGATGAGGAGTTTGCAGCGAGTGCTGCTTTTCAGTCAGCCGTGTTTTTAACGAACCGCCAACCCTGCTTCTTCTTCTTAAAAAAATTAACGGTGTTAAGAGGACGTTGCGTTAACGCGTTATTAACGCGTTAACTTTGACAGCCCTAGTTTTTACTGATACCACTTTTTTGTAAAATAAAATATGTAAATAGCCTAACATGACAACTAATTAACGGGATACCTAATAACCCCGCTGGCAAACCTGCTACAGAGCAGGAACGCAGATTCAATAGTGCGCACACACGCACACGGGTCACAGTGAAGCTGCTTCGGGGTGCTGATGGGCAGGTGGCTCCGTCTCGGACCAGCAGGGAGGAACTCTGCTGTATACCCCAGAGAAAGTGTGCCATATTATTGTGACCTGTTCAGTTTTGCACAACGTTGCATTAGTGAATGGAGCCTTTGATGTGCCGGCGCTGCTGGGATGCCGATCTCCATCTCGGAAAAGTTTCTCTTCTTGCCAGTGTTTCTTCTCTCAGTGTTCGACCTCAGTGGGCGAGGCCTCCGAACCAGGAATATTTAAGGGCGTAACATGTTAATGACGATCAAATTCAGCCGCCGCATTTATCAAGACCCGCTCATTCGTACGCTGGAACTGGTCAGATACGAACGTTTCATAAATCACACGTGTGTCCTGTCGTAAGACCAATTCTATGCTCAGATCTGCACCCGTTTTCACGCAAGATTGATAAATGAGGGCCAATGTGTTTTAAACCATTAATTTTGCCTGATTTATATCTTACCCATACATTATTTCTCAATGCCTGTTCTTTCTATATACTAGCACACACAACTCCAGTTTGACTTGACAAAGCCTTGTGTGTGTATCACACATTTTGGGGAAGAAATATGGCCCATTTCATCGATGTTGTTCTGTTATATTGCGTGTGACAACAACGCCATGTTTGCTAACGTTAGCAAGCTATCTTAGCTGTAGGCTAATATAGTCTGTGCTTTGAAAGTTAGCAAATAACTGCCTAAAACTGCAGCTCAACACAGCAAAGACCAAAGAGCTGGTGGTGGATCTGAGGAGAACCAAGACACCTGTGACCCCAGTTTCCATCCTGGGGCATAACGTGGACATTGTTGAACATTACAAATATCTGGGTGTGTACATTGACAATAAACTGGACTGGACGAAGAACACTGAAGTCCTCTACAAGAAGGGACAGAGCCGCCTCTATTTTCTGAGGAGGCTCCGCTCCTTTAACATCTGCCGGACAATGCTGAAGATGTTTTATGAGTCTGTGGTGGCCAGTGCTGTTCTGTTTGCTGTGGTGTGCTGGGGCAGCAGACTGAGAGTAGCCGATGCCAACAGACTCAATAAACTGATCAGGAAGGCCAGTGACATTGTGGGGGTGGAGCTGGACACTTTGTCAGTAGTGTTAGACAGGAGGATGCTGTCGAAGGTGCGGGTGATACTGTAGCATTTCTCTCACCCTCTCCACAACACTCTGGTCGAACAGAGGAGCACCTTCAGCCAGAGACTGATTGCTCCTAAATGCACCACTGAGCGCCACAGGAAGTCATTCCTGCCTGTGGCCATCAAGTTATACAACTCCTCCCTCTGAGGATCGGACTTTATCGGCTATTTATAAAACAAAACGAACAATATAACTATCCATTCTCATTTAACTTATAACGTTACGTTACAACCATTCCATGTATATTGTACATATTTCAGTTTGTATATTTTATTTTATTATTTTATTTATTATTTATTTGTATTTTATTGCCTACGTTGATATTTTATTTTATTTAATGTCTACTTTAATATTTTACTTTACTTACATCTTCATCTTTATCGCTTGTTTCCATTCATGCTGTATTTCTATTTCTACTTTGCACGGAGCTTTGGAACAAAAACAATTTCCCCCCGGGGATTAATAAAGTATTCTGAATCTGAATCTGAATCTGAAAACGACCATTGAAAGAGTTGAGCTTATTTTCGCTTATTGTCTCTTGATGGGGCAGTTGAAATTTACTTCTAACGTTAATGTTAAATTTTGTATTGTAACTGTTAGCTTACCTGTCTTTATGCTTCCTTTTGAGATGACAGTAAATGTTTGACGTTGTCCCAGCTGTTTTGGTGAGCAGAGCATTGCAGAATTTGCACAATGCAGAGTGTTTTCGTTTACTTTTACAAATAAACTCCTCGTGGTGTGTAAAACCAAATTTAATTATAGCTGGGTTGGCAGACATCTTTCCTTACCAGCAGTAGGTGATTTGTTAATTTTCAAGAGGGGGATGGCCCAACGGGAGCACCACCCTGCCCCGACACACCTATGTACACCTCTCAAAGGACATTGTTGCAGGACACCTTAAAGGTGCAGTTGTTAAATCTTATAAAAGTGACTTTTTGTCATATTTGCTAAAACTGTCACTATGTAAAGACAGCATGACATGAAACTAGTAATCTGTAAAAAAAAAACAGGCTCATTAGGTCCCGCCTACTGCTCCTACTGCAAATTGCCAGAATCCACCGCGACCGGGCAACAAGAACCAATCAGAGCCAGGATGGTGTTTGATGGACTGTCTGACAGCTGTCGATCACTGCGCACGCACACGCTGCGGACAGCTCCCGCCCCCTTCCTCCTCAGCTCCGCTAGGTCAAGGTCATATCTACGAGAGCGGCTTCCGGAGCCCAGAGAAAGTAATGGCGGAGCAACAACCATCAGCGAGGACACAACTAGCGATACCTCCGTTACCAACAACAGCATACATACTTAAAAAGAGGGAGCCAGAAGAAATAAAGCACAAAAGAATGAACTAGACAGAGCCCGGGATAAAACCAGAGTAAACATCGGAGAGTGGCTTCTCAGAGGTGGAGAGAGTTCCGTGATCTGGAATTTCAAAACCAAAGCAGAGCTGGCGACTTTTCTGCTTGACAGGTAATTATCCCTGCTTGACTTACATTATGTTTGATTTGATTTTCGGCCGGGCTAAAAAGCTAATTGTTACCGTAACTTAGTGCATGTGATCTTACTGTGATATTGCAGCCGGGCTAACGTTAGCTTGTTTCCGATGCTAATGCCAACGTTAGCTTGTATCGTTACTGCTTGGCGTTGTTTTATTAGAAAGTAGCAGAAAATATCTCCATGAAGTGACCTGGCAGTCTTATCGGTTTTGTTTTTGTCCTCGTGATTATGTGTAACGTTTCTGAGCTCTCACAGCTGAACTAGGTGTAAAAATAAAGCCAACTCAGATAAATAGACTTTCATTTCTAAGTTCAACTCTTATGTTCCTGTTGTTGTTCTGCTTTAGGACATGTGGATTGGCCTTCTGCACCATGTCACAGGAGAGCATGAGTGGTCCCTCGATGCCTGTCAACATGGTCCCTTGGTGGAAGACCGAGAGTAGGAGTGGATAGGGAAGATGTCTGCTGCCAATGAAGTTTAGTCTGAAATCATTCTCGGTGAACGCTGGCTGAAGGAGGTTCACAAGCACTTGCATTTCAGGTATGATTATGCAGTTTAACTTCCCTTTTGTGTCGCTTTTCAAAGATTATTCAGTGTTTTTATTTGTACATGTACACTTAGAGTACAGTTCAGAAAGAAATTATAATAATTATTAATATAATCTGATATTTCCCATTGAATTTGTAGGTCAACTACATCCTGATGTATGCCAGCACGCGTTTCAGTTTCAGCCCTCCAGTATATGAAGCCTGAATCTTACTGGCTGGCCTGGACTACAACCACCATGTCCACAGACCAGCCAAGAGAAGTCCTGATGGCTCCATAGAGTATGTTATAAGCATAATAAATGTTATTAAGTTTATCATAATTTCTCACCATCTCAGCCACTGTGTTCTGTACCAATAAAGAATGTTCAGAAACCTGGATAAAACTTTACATGCAACATATGTCCTGGTTTCTCAAAACTGGGATAACATTTTACATGTGCAAAACATAACCAGGATCCTCCAAAAACGCGATTATAATCAGGATGCCAGTTAGCTGTTATTATTCAGACTGTGGCCAGTTGTGTTCAAGGTGTCACAGCTAGATACTGCCCCCCTGATGGCTACTGAAAACTATAAAAAGCACAATAATAAGTATTTTAAAACAAGTCAGGCCTCATCTGGCAAGACCAAACTCAAAATTTCACACTAGAACAACCAAGGCATCATTTTGACTGTTTCAAATTTTCAATGTAATAACTTTGTTGAAATAAAACCCATGTAACTATAGACTGTTCTCTCTTCTGACTCTTCCTAAATGTATGTATATATTACATCCAGTTCTTTATTCTCTTTCCACAGTTTAGAGATTGCCACAGACATCGAGGCATGCTGTTGCACTTTGAAGAATAAAGAATCTTCCGGCAAAAATTTGTTTGTTGACTTTGACTGACAATTGACTGTGCTTTGTTACTCTTCATACAACCTACATTGTTATATTACTTTGAAAAATAAAGCTTGACAATATTTATAGAGTTATCACTAGTTTCTGCTTGCTTTTGAGGCACGCATGCCTAGACCCAGACACAGTGATTCCAATTTCTTATACTGAAGGTTAGTTTTTTAAACTATTCTGAAGGGTATTTCAATAAAATTAGGTAAAGTGCTATGTTTTTACATTTATGCAATTAGAAACCAATCCCCTTTAGAAAGAAACTTTATTAGATAAATAATGAAATCACAAATATTTTGATTTGTACATTTTGGACAATATAAAAACAGAGAAATCTATGTACAGTATTGCACAACACTCAAAATGCAAATGCACATCTCAGGCTGTTGGTTGCAGCATTTCTTCTCCACAACCGTGGGCCTTTCCCTGCATCTCTGGGCTGGAGTTGGAGGTGCTGTTGGAGAAGCAGCAGGGGCTGAGTGGCTGAGGACATCACAGATGAGGCTGAGGTCCCGTGTCAAAGTTTGCTCGATATGTGGCGTGCCTGATGTACATCCAAGCGTTGAATTTGCTCCTAGTAAATACAAGATGAAGTATATATTAGTGAAACAACTATTAGCTGAGATACAATGATAATTGTTTGTGTTTAGAAACAGACTCTTACACACTGTGACTACTTACGCGTTCAAATGCAATCCCCTGCAATCTCACATGTCCAACTCGAGCAGTGTCATCTGTACGGAGGTCATCGGGTGTTTGCCCCACGCGACGCCCTCTGCCCCGGCATCCACGGTCCCGGCCTCGGCCTGATTCGTCCATGGCTCCCTCGTCTACCCGTGCTCGTAGAAGCAGCTGCTGGGGTGTAGTCTTCATCTGAGCCCAGTGTCTCAGTCTCAAAACTCTAACCATATCAACAAATAAAAATGTCACACGTTTTGCAAAGCGACAAATGTAAATAAGCTGCTAATTCACTGGTGTGACTGATGTGCTAAGCTAAATACTACACTTTCCGTACGTTATTTTTATCACAAAATTAAACTTGTTTGCTAAATAAACGTGATGAATTGAGGAACAAGTTCTAGGTAAGGCATAGCCATGTGAAATTCACTGTAAAGCGTTTATATCTAGCTGTGTGGAGTGTAGCTCATGTTATTACCGATTCATGTGTCTGTTGTTTACCTCTTCAGTCACGAGCAGGTTGCGTGCGTCGCGTGCACGCCAGCTTCCTCTGGGGGAGGGACTTTGGAGGCAGGGCAGGAGAGCAGCGGAGAGGGAGGGGGAGGGATCTGAAAGTTGTACTTGTTCAAATTTAATGCTAAGTCCTCTCTCTCCTCCAAGTTACCAACTGCACCTTTAACCATAACTGTGACATTTCTAATTCTACAATTCTATTTTATCCAGTTATCTTCCTTCTCTGCCTACTACAATTGACTTTTTATAACTGTATTAAAGTAATGAGTAAATACACCTTTAAATTGTAGCAGTGGACTGAGTTTATTCAGGCAGGGTTTTCATGTTTCATGTTTCTCACAATACATTACAAGCAGGGTCATTTTAAGTTGCATTACCCCATTAAAATTACCATCTAAATTCCTTGAAGGACACACAGTGAACATTGTGCATCATAGTAAAGCCGACCGATTTATTGGTAGGCTGATTTTATCCGCCAATATTAGCCTATCACAGATGTATCAATATCAGCATATATATTGTCAGATATGAAGACCTTATATTTAAAAACTACAAATACAGAATGGAGAAAGTCACTCCAGCAGAGTGTGTTTCAACGGGAGATAAAACAGCTGGTGTCAGGAAATGTAACAGCTACCTCACTAATGGTAAAACTATAAACCAGCACAAAACTGACAATTACCAACATAACATAAGCCACCATATTCTGAACAGACTTACTATTAATATTTTAACTTTCAGAAAAAACACATCTCTGAAAAAACTTGAACATTACTGAAAATAAACATGTCGCATCTGCTACAGGTTTTATTCCGCCCTCCGCACGGCATCATACCATGAATGTGTAAAGAGAACAAGATTCATAGCGGGAACGTTTCAGAAGCAGAGCCTTTTGCCTGCCCGACTTTGTTGATCTGGTCATTTTTCGTTTTTATACCATCGGGAGTCTGCACACAATGCCATTCCAGTGTATCTGACTTCCTGTTGGCGCAATCTGCTCTGTGCAGCTTGTTGCGGCTTTCGTGAAAAATAAACCAGACAGCTGGATTGCAAAGTGGCCGTGCCTGGCTTGACTCCACAGTGCGCCGGAGCTGACCGCGGCTGCCTGTGATTTGCAACACACGATCTGCTACTAGCGGATGGAGAGTGATGTCAGGTTAACAAGGGGGATGCTTTTTGGTAATTTTGCTAACAAGGAGGACGGCATCCCCCCTCAAATTGCCTACTGCTTACGAGTTCACACAACCGCTTTCCTCCTGTTGTCTCCATACTCTGTGTGCAGGGGAGCGTGTCAGTCACTCTCACACAACACCGGGCAGGTAGCAGTTGCAGCTGGGGGAAATCTTTACACTACCAATGATTTGAACTTAAGTTATTAGCCGTTTTTGAAAGGGTCTTTTTTCACTCTTATCAGTAAGGCATTAACAAAAAGCCTATCAGCGGTGGTCTTGACCGGTCTCGTTCAAAAAACCCGAGTCTGCTCAGTCCAAGACCGAGACAAGACCGAATAAAAATGCCCTTGATTCCAAGACAAGACCAAGAACCTCAAAAAATGGTTTCAAGACCTGTCTTGAGACCAAGACCGATCTCGAGTACTACAACACTACCAGGAACACAGAAAAATCTCTTAAGAAGTCTCAGCAGTAACCACAGCACACAGCACCGTGTGAGAATGCCCCAGCTCAAACAAACTGAGTTCAAAGCTGGTGAAGGAGGATGACAGCGATAACTGTTTAAACATTTAAACTTTTAAAATTTAAAGTCACTCTTAAAAACAGTCGCAATTCCTTCTCCTCGGCCAGACTTCCGAGGTGAGTTCAAAAAGCAGCACTCATCAGGTAAAAGTTTGGTGAAGACACTGGACTCACCAACACTCAGCCAGGTCTCGGAGATAAAGAGGAAATCCAGTTCCCGGGATATGAAGAAATCCTTAAGGATAAATGATTTATTCGCAAGCAATCTGCCGTTTACCAAGCCGAACCTGGCAGGAGCTGGTGGGTCAGGGCAAACAGCTGACAGGGAGGCCCGACACAGAGGCCGCAGGTTCACCAGGTTTACTCCGCGCCAGCTGAGACAAGGAGAGCAGGGTCCGCGGGTCTAGAACGTCACATCCGAGCCGCCACCGGAACCAACCAGGCAGCGACAGGGTCCAGCCAACGTTGAGAGATACAAAGGCGGGCCCTGCTCCATATCCATCTCGACCAGGACGTACCAACCGGACAGAGATTCTCAGATCTAGCAGCGTTTGGCGATCATACACCAGCAGAGTGTTGACGGTATGTGCAACAAGTGTTACAAGCAACAGAAACACACACAACAGTCGGAGCAGCTGATGGCCCGCCTCACACTGTCGCCATCTTGCCACTTCCCTAAGTCACAAACAAAAAGACTGAGAATTGTAGCAAACATGAATATATGATGTTTGCATACAATATTTGGAATGCATTTTGTGAAGATGAACATTTGCTTCGATGACGAATACCATTAAAAGATGATTACACAAAAAAGAAAGAAAGGAAATGTGAGAGCTAATCTTGCTGCTAAGGTAGCAGCTCAAGCTCCAGTGGTAACAACATTATAAAGGTTTAACATTCCTTTTTCCGTAACCCCTACAGTCTCCGTTGCAGAACTGGTTGAAGCCCAGAACAATGCTCAGGTACAATAGCGAAAACAGTGGCAATGCACTGGTTGTAAATATGTAAATTATGTTTAGTATGGTCCAAACGACAACCCATGTTTGCCTAAGTGCTTGTTTCCTTATTCGGCAAAGTTGACACATGGAAAGGATCACATGTAAAGAGGGGGGATGGTGGAAAAAGCTAATAGATACTAATAGATACAAGGCTTCTCAAATTTCTCCCAAAATGTTTGTTTTAAGGGCCTAGTGTGTCTCAGACACAATGCCGGACGAGGTCAGGCAATTAAGCAGTGCAGCCATCCTACCCCAGATGCTCCATTTGACCATTAGTGATAGTTGACATGTTTTCTAAATGGATTGAAGTTTTTTCTACAGTAAAAGCAGATGCAAGCAGTAATTAAAACCAAGATTAAAAGGGTGTTTGAAAAAACAGGGCTAAACTGGGTCGAAGTTCTGCCTGAGGTGCTAATGAGTATGAGGGGACGAGGAATATCCAAGTCAGGTCCTTGTTTGAGATCATCATGGGGCAGCCCATGAACACAGGGATGTCCTCCCCAGGACAAAGGTTGTACCTAAGGGGGGAAGAATTTGATGATGCTATGCTGAATTACTGTATTCATCTCTCCAACTATCTAAAGTCTATCCACACCCAGGAGAAAGCAGCCCTACTAATTCCAATGCAAGGACCATTGCATTTGTTGTAGCCTGGAGATATGGTGGTGGTGAAAGACTGCAAGACACAACATTGGAGAAAACAACACTGGATGGGACCGTTCTAGGTGCTTCAGTTGACCGATTCCGCTGTGAAGGTAGCAGAGAGAGTCTCATGGAACCATTTCAGTCACTGCAGGAAGGCTTCACTGTTAGAGGACCACAGCATCCCTACACTGAGGATGCTACTGAGGATGAAGGAGGACAACAAGAGCAACTGCTGGTCTAGCAGACTCTAACGTAGTGGTTCTCAAATGGTGGGGTGAGGTGTCAGGGCAGGACGCGAAGGTCTATTTCCACTGGATACGTGTTCGCTGCATTACGTCTGCAGCAGAGCTGATTGGTTTCACTTTCACTTAAATTTCCACTGGATAGGGGTCCGCTGCATTGCAGCTTCGATCCGGTTTTGCTCCGCCGTCCGGCAATACCCACCGGTTGCGGTTTGAGTACGCCACAGCGCAGTACGGTAGACAGCTGCCGTCACGAGGCCGAGGAGTTTCCGTGATAATCACATAATCACTCGTGACCGGATGTTGTTTGTTATTTTGGCGATTGATTTCCTGTCTGCTCCGTGCTAAATTCAGCTGAATTGCTGCGTCGTGGTCCGGCATCCGCCAGAAATAGAAGTCCTGCGTATCTGTGCTGGAGGGCTCCGGACTGCTAGAGCTGGGACAGAGCTGATAGGCAGCGCAGCGGACCTGGTGGGGATTGACACATTGACTAAAGTGAAACGTATTAGCTCCGCCGGCGTGGCGGAGACACAACACAGCGGAGACGTATCCAGTGGAAATTGGGGGTAGTCTATGTGTTAACTTCCAGCAGGTCCGCTGCGCTGCGTGTCCGCTCTGTCCAGCTACGGCAGTCCAGAGCCCTTCGGAACAGATACGCAGGCCTTCTATATATCTGGGATGCCGGAGCACGACGCAGCAATTCAGCTGAATTTTGCACCGAGCAGACAGAAAGTCAAGCGCCGAAATAACAATATAACATCCGGTTACTTTTCAAAATAAAACACTCCGTGTTGACACCAGCGCACAAATCTCAAAAAAGAGGCAAACACAAGCTCTTCTGCTAATCCTTCTGTCGGGAACTATGGAGCAGGAAATATGACGATGCCTACATAGCCCTTGGGTTTACTGTGAACATGGTCGGAAATGAGGAAAGACCTCTGTGTTTTATGCCTAAAAACTCTGGCAGCGGACATCATGAAACCATTTTGATAATCAGGTGATTGTATGCAGAATGCTGCAACTCATACAGTGGTTTATTCAGATAAATAAATAAACATTATCAGGTTCTCAATAGTATTTCAATTCGGGGGGCGTGAAAAAATGTCTGTCCTCTAGGGGGGGCATGACAAAAAATAATTGAGAACCACTGCTCTAATGCAGCCTGCAAAGAGATGGAGCCAGAGAGAAAGGCGTGGCACCCGTTCAGGAGAACAGGGTGTGAAATTGAGTCACACCCTGTGTCCTTATTAGTTTTGTCATCACTGTCCCAAAAATGTCGTGGTATGAACCACGGGACTGAAACTGATAACATACTTTGATAATCAATCCCAAACTCAGGCTGAAGATCCTACGGATCCAGCTATACATGACTGAAAAGATGCAAAAGAGAAATGTTTAAGGGTAATAGGTGGAAACCAGGAGGTTTGATGCAGACTCCCTTAGAGCTGATGATGTCAGAAATAGAAATTCATGGTATTCGTTTCTTAGGCATCTAGCAAAACAATCAAAGGGGGATAACTGGCCAATTTTGGCTTTACAAGGTCCTCCAATGTCATGGTCTAATATGTTCAATCTGACTGCCAGTCCTACACACTGCCTACCACAAATCCTGAGTATCCTGTATCACCATACCACATTCAGAAGGATTCACAACTGTATTTTTGGGATTTATATCCAAATGACTCTTTGCACATAAATATTTTTCACACAAAAATATTTATCGTTGTACAGTATATAAATGTAAAAAAATCCAAATACATAAACAAATGTATTTCAGATGCACACAAATATTTCTTGTTTTAAATACATTTAGAAGAAATCCACAAATATATGTATTTAAAAGTGTTTTTATTTTTCATCAAAACATATTTGGATGTTGTTACAATAATACACAAACTGTATTTGTGTATGAACCTGCATTTAGAGATTGCTTGTCATGTCACATGACACGTCTCATGTGACAAATGCAATGAAGTTCACACATGACGAGCAGTCTGTAAATGCAGGTTCAACAGTTGGTATATAAATGTAACATCCAAATATGTTTTTGATGAAAATTGCAAATGCTTTTAAATACATACATTTGTGGATTTCTCCTACATTTATTTAAAACACTGTGTGCATCAGAAATACATGTGAACCTTATTTTTTTATGTGTATGTTTTATTTTAATTTTTTTACATGAATAAACAACGATAACTATTTTTGTGCATTGAAAAATATTTTTGCGTAGAGATAAATTTAATATATAAATCCCAAAATACCTTTGTGAATCCTGTGTGCATTCATTAATATTGAGACTGATCTGAGTCCATAAAAATGGGCTTACCTTTGAGTAACTTGAACATGCCGTCCGTCATGAAGGGAAGCATGGGTCTATCTGTTTGGTAGGCTGTCAAGAATGGAGTGACCTGCTTCGCAATGCTTACACACACTGCTACCCGCACAGGGAAGAGTAGATCAGATACATTTTTCTTTACTTCTTGATATGACTTGCATTTAGGCTCTGGGAAATCTTTTCGAGCAAACGGTTCAACATATGTCTGCACATGTGGCCACATGAGAAGTGTTGAGTTGCAGACGTTGATGTTCTCAATCCAACGATGCTGACAAAATTTCAGCATAAAGGTGTCACTGCCTGTGACCTTAGTGTAATCCTCTCTACGGGAAGGACTGTCTTCGAAAAGCAAGTACAGGCTAGACAGAGCATGTTCAATGTCCCAGCCACTTGCTTTGCACCCATCCTGGAATGCATTATGCATAACGTGTAATCCACATGATCCAATACTGAGCAGAGATTTGTTAACATCACCTAGAACTTCTTTCTGTAGCATGTCAAATATTTTCCAATTGACATGAGGACCGTCCATTAACAGTTGAACAAGATTTTTCACTCCAATCCCATCAAGGAATCATTTTGTCAGCAACATCACGTGCAGTTGCATGACCAAAAAACTCAGAGGCAACATACTGCGTCCGCACCTCTCCACCATCCCAAATGCGAACATGCAAGACCATCTGTTTCTGTTGCAATTCATGGTTCAGTGACTCCTCAAATAGCATCACATATCCAGTTTGTCTTGATATCTCTCTAACAAGGAGAGACTTGAAGTAAGGTGCAACACTGAACGTGTTGAGATAGGCGGCTTTGGTGCTCCCACATGTTAACTGTCTAGCGATCTCACTTAAATGCCCACAGTATCTCTGTGGCCGAAGTCGTGGTAGAAATGGGTACTGATAAAGTGCTTTGCTTAGCTGTAGCAACCATGTTCATGTCGGAGACAGACCCCGGTCTACTTGCTGGTCTTGCCGTAGTTTTTGTCGAGTTGAAAAACGCCTGGATTGGTAGGTCATCTCTTGCAGTCTTCTTGTGTTGGATGTGTTTCATTCCCTTAGCATTGACTTGTGAGGGCTGCCTCCCCCATATTGCTAACATCAAAGCTCTTTTTGCAAAGCCTACATCTTGCACGTTGGTCATTCTCTTGTTCGGTTTGTAACCAAAGGTTGTATCGGTCTTTAGAGAGCCATGAAATATTAAATGCACACTTGCCCAGTATTATTCAAACATCATTTCAGCTAGCTGGCATACATGGAGGGAGAAACGGAACGCAGGGAGAATGAAAGAAACGTGATGTGACGTGACGTGCAGTTGTCACGTGTCGCCGCATATTAGAGCTAAAGCTACGTTAAAAGCAAGAGTGGGATTTTCCTAAAAAACAATGTATAGACTAAAAAAAATCCCTCTTAATTATCACTTATGTGCAGTGTTGGGAGTAACGGTGTTTAAGTATAACGCCGTTACTAACGGCGTTATTTTTTCAGTAACGGAGTAATCTAGTTAATTACTTTTCCCATCGTTGCAATGTAAAGTGGCGCGTTACTACAATTTGGTTGAATGAAGCGCAAGATGTCAAGCTTTGGCTACATCAGCTGCCTGGAGAGAGCAGGAGTGGGGATGATGATGACACCGTTGCAAATGCGATGATGATTGGCTGGGTGGGCGGATGCCTTGCTCACGCTGTCTCACTGCACGCTCTGACTTCCACATGACTACCTCTGAACACACAGGACAGCGACAATGGCGACGAGCCAGGGAAATTCAAAGGCAGCGTTCTCAAACTGGAAGTACCGGCACTACTTCTCCCTCGTTGAAATTAAAGCCAAGAATGTATATGTATCATGCACGCTATGCCCAGGAAAAAAGATTTTATCCACGTCTGCCTCAAGCAACTCTAACCTCATGAAGCCCCTCACATCTACACATGCTAACACGACACTTGTTGCTGCTGCTAACCCAACCTCAAGCCCAAATGCAGCTAGCGTGAGCTCCAGCGAAGGAGACAGAGCCACTCTGTTAAAACAAGCAACGCTCGATTTTTTGGGTCAGCAGCAGGTGACCAAGGCCGAGCTGAACATATTGATTGCAAGGTATGTTGTTGAAAACATGCTACCCCTGTCCACTGCAGAGTCTGAGTCATTCAGAGCTATCCTTGCAAAAATACCAATACAAAGAGGAGGAAGGGGGGTTGCTCCATGCCGAAACACTTTTGCTAAATTCATAGACAGTGAAAACGAAAAAATGAATATTGAGCTCAAAAAGTCATTAGAGGAATTAGAGTACATTTCAACTACAGCAGACATCTGGACTGCCCACAATAAAAGTTACATGGGTGTGACAGCACATTGGATCAATCCAAATAACATGGAAAGAGAGAAAGCAGCTCTTGCCTGCAGATGGTTTAAGGGACATCATACTCATGACGCCATTGCAGTTGAGCTTGACAATATACACTCAACATATGGGATAACACACAAAATCACAGCAACAGTGACTGATAATGGGTCTAATTTTGTTAAAGCATTTAAGAGGTACCAGCCACTTGAGGAGAGTGATTCTGAAGACGATGAAGATGACATGACATTTACATACATTAATGATGCTCTACATGCAACTGATGATAATGATGGTGATGTTGTGATCACTTTGCCCCCCCACAAGAGATGTGCATCACACACACTAAACCTGATTTCATGCACAGATGTTGACAAGTGGCTGCTGTCAAATCCTGCAACAAAGGCTGTTTACAGAAGTGCTACTGCCAAATGTACTGCCCTATGGAACAAGACTAGTCGATCAACTTTGGCTACTGAAACAGCTGATGAGTTGGTGTCACAAAAACTGCTTGTACCTTGTACAACACTATGGAATTCCTTCTATGATGCCCTGGGTCGAATCTGTGAAATATCCATGGTAGACCTTAACACCATCTCCTCCAAATTAAGACTGACAGCGATAACAGAAAGGGAACACCAGTTTTTAAAGGAGTACTGTACTGCGATGAAGCCCCTTACAGTTGCTTTAGATATACTTCAGGGAGAAGACAACTGTTTTCATGGTACACTCCTACCAACGATGGAGACATTAATGCTGGAGACAGAAGCCCTTAAAAGTGGCCTGCAAATACTGAGGGACCTTCCTGATGCCATAGTCACAGCAAGAACTTGAATTGAATATTTTATTATTTATTAAGTGAACATTGCTGTAGTACTCATAATAATAAATACTACTACTACTAATTATTATAATAATTATAATAATAATTAAAACTGCAAGCAGTGATGAACGGGCCCTCACAGTCCGCGCGCACGTTGGGGCATGCTGCCGTCCAAACGCACCGCAGCTGAAGCCACATTGCTTGATCGTTGTTCACGGAGGCGGCAACCGCCTGCGTTTGGGACAGTGCACGCGGAGGATGAATATCAGTCTCTTCTCCCAAAGTGTGTTTGTAACGCGATGGGTTGCCCTTGCCAGTATTAAGCGCTTTCAGGTGAAGTCAGAACAACTTCCTGCAATCCACAGACATCCAAATGGACTGCAGGTGAATGATTTCTAAAACATTTAGTAATCAGGAACGTTTTGACAATCGATTCTGCACTGTTATGTTGTGTGAAGTGTTACGGCCTTCTTTCTTCTTTGCCTTTGTCTGGAATTCAGGCATGGACACCTGTGTTTTTGCACGGAATAGATTGGTAGTGGGACAGAAAAGGGGGGGTGTGTGGCTTGCAGTAAACTTCCTCAGCCCTAAATTCAAACCCGGGTCCACTGCGTATGTGGCATGCACTCTAACCACTTGACTACAGGTGCAGCTAAGACACTGCCTTCTGTTGTCACTGTGAAGCGAGGAAGGCAGCGCATCATAGGGGAGGATGGAAGTGGAATGCCACAGATTTAGATAGGTAGTGGAGTGCAGCCAGATGTGATTCTTCCTTTTGGAAAGGGACAGCGGTCAAGTGACCAGGTTTGACGAGCGTCCTGCAGTAGCTGTGTTTAACCAAAGAATTCACTCAGTCGTTTCATATCGCAGGGGAAGCAACTTCGTTCATTGCGGAAAAGTTGGGCAGAATCACAACTACACACATCTTATTTAGTGCAACATTGACAGGGCAGACACAACACGCAAATGGCATTCTTAGCAAATTGGCTTATTTGAAAATTGTGTGCTGTGGCTTACTACCACTGCCTTATCCATTATGTGGCTCAAGCCATTACCCTTCACATATGCCCTGTTGTAATGCGCAATTTACACAAAACTACCTGCAAATGCCATGTACATCTGACTATGATTGTCATCACTGCACATAAATGAGTGTAGAATAATGCTTCACTTGCCTTCTTTCAAAAATGTATTTATGGCTGTCTATCAGTGTCAAGCTTTTGATCTAAGTTCTGCTTTGTTTGCTAGTTTTTATTCCATTAAGTAGCGTGCAGCCAAATTTTGCAGTTTCAATAAAATCTGATAAATATGAGGCTGACTTCCTGCAATGGAATGGAACTATTCAGAGGTTATTCAGATAGGATACATGTGCCTTGAGAGAAAACAATGCCATCTAGTGGCGACTTGCATCACGTACACCATAAATTCATGTGCTTCTAATCAAAATTGACCACTTCCTGTTGGACTGAGAGTGTGGGTGTAAATGAGTCATTTGTGCGTCTTGTCATAACACGCATGCGTGCCAACTTTCATTCATGTACATTCATGTAGGGCGCCAAAATTGACTGAGATAAACCTTACTTCATTTTTCCAGTGGGTGTAAAGTGGGTGGCGCTATGGATATGACACAGTATTGATGCACAGATCTATTCATGGCGACTCCCTCTAGATTCCCTCTAGATTTGGCCGAGCTAGGAAATAGTATGAAGGAGTTATCAGGACTTGATGCTTCATGACGAAGGACTGTTATGGCGGGCTCCACAACTGCCAGCAGGTATGACATAGGACAAAGATTTCCATAACTTTTCATCTTCAAGGTAAGAGGATGCTACTGAGAGACTTTGAAGTCGGTGGTGTTACATCTGTTGGAGGAGATAATTTAAGTACGAAGATTAGCATAATTCAAAATGGTGGCCAAAAGCAAAATGGCAGACTAAGTATTGATGCTGAGATTTGTTCGGGCAGACAGCCTCTACAGTTACGAGCAGTTTGGTGTGGATAGGAAATTATATGTTGAAGTTATACAGCCTTGTTGCTTGATGGCGTGAGGACAAAGTGGTTTCCACCGCACCGCCCACTAAACTTTGGCGCAGCTGAATGATTTCAATAACTTTTGTTCTTCGAGGCATGGAGAAAATTACTGAGTTAATTTGAAGACTGTGGTGTTTAAGCTCTAGGACAAGATAATTTTCAAAGTAGGCATGAATTTGTCAAAAACGCCGCCAAATTTCAAAATAGCTGACTTCCTGTTGGACTGAGAGTATACATCCAAATGGGTTTTTTGTGCGTCTGTTCATGATGAATATGCGTACCAATTTCCGTCCTTCTATGTTACAAGTAGGAGGCGGGGCATCACAATAGGTGGCGCTACAGAGCCCACGCATCACGCCCACGCCCCATGACTACACAGGTCTCATCAGGGCGACTCCTTCTGCATTCCTGAGAGATTTGGCCAAAATAGGACATTGTATGAAGAAGTTATGAGGACATGATGCTTTACGGCGAAGGATTAGAATTGACCGCTCCAATGCGGCCAGCACGTATGACGTAGGATAAAGATTTCCATAACTTTTCATCTTCAAGGTCAGAGGATGCTACTGAGTGACTTTGAAGTCGGTGGTGTTACATCTGTAGGAGGAGATAATTTAAGTACGAAGATTGGCAATATTTCAAAATGGCGGCCAAAAGCAAAATGGCAGACTAAGTATTGATGCTGGGATTTGTTCGAGGAGACAGCCTCTACAGTTACTAGCAGTTTGGTGTGGATAGGAAATTATATGTTGAAGTTATAAAGCTTCGATGCTTGACGGCGTGAGGAAAAAATGGTTTCCACCGCACCGCCCACTAAAGTTCGGCGCAGCTGAATGATTTCAATAACTTTTGTTCTTCAAGGCATGAAGAAAATTACTGAGTTAATTTGAAGACTGTGGTGTTTAAGCTCTAGGACAAGATAATTTTCAAAGTAGGCATGAATTGGACAAAAACGCCGCCACACATCTAAATGGCTGCCTTCCTGTTGGAGTGACAGTATGGTCCCCCCAGACTTTTTTGTGCGTCTGCTCATGAGGAATCTGCGTATTGAATTTCGTTCTTCTACGCAATTCTGGGAGGCGGGGATGAACATTAGGGGGCGCTACAGAGCTCGCAGGTCACGACCATGCCCAATGACAATGCAGAATCGCAATTTTCGCCAGATGTAACATATATTCCAAATTTGGTGAGTTTTTGGGTGTGTTCAGGCATCCAAAACTGAGGTCAAACTTGGAGAAGAAAATTTCTTTCCTTTCAAAAACAATAGGGACCTCGCAGGTCTACCTGCTCGGGCCCTAATAATAATAACACTGATTTGAGTGGATACATACATTTAATGTGATTATTCTTATCAATTCAGGCTATCAAAACCAGATTTGCTGATGTCCTGGGAAATGAAGAGGCTATAATTGCTGCCGTAACTCTTCCAAAATTCAAACTTCGCTGGCTGCGATCACAGGAGTTAAAGGATAAGGCTAAGGCAAGTTTGCTGGCAGAATGCGGGAAGATTGTCCTCGAAGAACCACAGCCAGGTACCAGCACATCTTCACATCACACAGATTCAGCCAAAGAGAACGATTTCTTTTCCTTTGAGGAGGATGAGGAGGACACCTCCTCTTCAGCAGAGAACCAGGTGGCAGACTATATTAGATCTTCAGCACAAAACTTCAACTCTCTGTGTAGATTTTCTCTCATCAAGAAAATTTCACTATGTTACAATGCTGCTACTCCATCTAGTGCACCTGTTGAGAGACTGTTCAGCCTGGGCAAGCTTGTCTTCTCTCCGAAGAGTAACAGACTGTCAGACAAAAGATTTGAAAAGCTTCTCCTCCTACGTTAAACCACTGGTTTAGTCGTTAGATGAGAGGAGTATTTTAGTATAGATTAATGTATTGTTCATTTTCACTGAGAACGAACAACATGTTGATCTACATAGAGAGTTAGATAGTGCTGTGTTTATTGTACGATAATATACAGGTACAGAGATTTGCACTACTTAATGGCCAGATCTTCCTTTGTTTCTTTTTACCCAAGTTTACATTAGTGTGTCCTAGTTTTGCACTTGATTGCAAAGTGTGTGAATAACTGAATATTATTTATTTTCAATATTTAATTTTTATTACTTTACTGAATATTTAAGAGATGGATAGTGCTCTGTTTATTGTGCAATATTATACAGATACAGATAATTGCACTAATTAAAGGCCAGATTTTCCTTTGTTACCCAAATTTACAGTTGTGTGTCTTAGTTTTGCACTTGAAGGCAAAGTGTGTGAACATTATTTATTTTCAATATTTAATTTTGTAACTGTACTGAATATTAAAGAGTTGGATAGTGCTCTGTTTATTGTGCAATGGTATACAGGTACAGAGAATTGCACTACTTAAAGGCCAAATTTTCCTTTGTTTCTTTTTACCCAAGTTTACATTTTTGGGTATTGGGTTTTGTACTTGAATGCAAAGTGTGTGAATATTATTTTATTTTCAATATTTAATTTTTTTACTTTACGGAATATTTAAGAGTAGGATAGTGTTCTGTTTATTGTGCTGTAGGCCTAATATACAGTTACAGAGATTTGCACTACTTAATGGCTAGATTTTCCTTTGTTTCTTTTTACCTTTTTTTTTTCTTTTTAAGTTTACATTTGTGTGTCTTAATATTGCACTTGAATTTTATTTTCAATATTTATTTTTTAAATGTTTTTATTTCTATGCATATTATATGGCAGGTTCAAATAAATACCAAATGTTCTAAAATACTGTAGTGTTTTTATTCTTCAATCAGTTAATATAAACGTCTTTGACGTTAAAGATGTTATAGAACATAATAGCATTATAGAACATAAAAAATAACGTCACAGTTACTTTGCTGAGTAACTTATTACTTTTACAGTGTGGTAACTGTGTTACTAACTCAATTACTTTTTGGCAGAAGTAATTTGTAACTCAGCTCAGCAGGTAGAGCAGGTCGACTAGTGATCAGAAGGTCACTGGTTCAAATCCCGGCTCCGGGCTGGGCTGAGCTGTATGTCGAAGTGTCCTTGAGCGAGATACTGAACCCCACATTGCTCATCAGTGAGGGCCCTGCGATAAGCTGGCGACTTGTCCAGGGAGTACCCTGCCCTCGCCCTGAGATGAGGCTGGGATTGGCTCCAGCAGCAACACCCCGCGACCCCATGGAAAGGGATAAGCGGTTACGGACGATGACATGACATCTTCTCTGTGTCGGGGCTGTCAGCACAGAGCAGCGACACTGAGAGCAGCGGAGAGGAGCTCCTCCAACTACGCTCTTTACTGCAAATGCGATAAAACCTTCGCAAGTAAAAAGCCAATACTTTATCAATACACCTGTTCAACATACAGATACAGATACATCATCACTCATTTTCCTGCAGGTAGTTAGTCATTTGTCGGTATGTGATGCTGCAGGTGGTACACTGGGCTGTGTTCTGCTGCCTGGCAACCGAAGTCTTTGTTTATAAACCACTTAGGGCAAATCCAACCGTTCCTGCCGTTACGTTACATTACGTGGAAGGTTATCCACTGTAACAATTAATTTCATTTCACACAACAAAATGTCTGACATTTTGTAGCAATGTTAGACATTGCTACAAAAATGTACAGTGCAATAGAAAAACCAGTTACAACCAGTGGGATCCATGGGTCAGGGTCACGCACCAGGTCCAGTAAAGGAAAAAAGGGAGTATACGATACAAACTATAACGTGTTTTAGGAGTAAATGTAAAAACTAGGGCCTAATACAGTAACAATAGAAGTAAGATAAGTTAAGTACAAGATGAACTAAAAATGAATAAACTAAAAATACATACTTTTAAATATATGTATAATTTACTCATACAATACTTTGATATTTAAGTACATTTATTTCCAGAAAATTACATTTGATACTCAAATATATAGACACTTCAAACTTATTTTAACTTTTAAATCATACATTAAACCCCACTTTTATAGACCTACTTCTATGTGTCCTCCTTTTAGATTGGATTTCTATCTTTATCTTTTATTCCTTTTACTTCTTTCTTTCTTTCTTTTTCTTATTTTGAGTTGTGTAAACTACTGTTTTTGTTGTGTATGTTTTCTTTTACCTATTTCTGTAGAGTAGCTGACATTGATGAGAATGTAGGATAGGCAAGCTATACATTAGCATTTTGCTTCTGTCCAATACACAGTAACTACTTAACACATGGACTGTTGACTTTGTTTCCATCCATCCATTTTCTTCCGCTTATCCGGGGCCGAGTCGCGGGGGCAGCTGTCTGAGCAGGGACACCCAGACTTCCCTATCCCCGGACACTTCCCCCAGCTCCTCCGGGAGAATCCCAAGGCGTTCCCGGGCCAGCCAAGTGACTTTGTTTGTATTGTCTAAACTGTTTATATCTATATACATTGTGTTGTATCTGATGAATAAAATACTACTTCTACCACCATCTTTGACCTTTTGCTACCGCTCAGCTTAAAGTCAAATTTCAGCTCATTAGCAAATCACACAGGTTCAAAGATCGTCTATAATACATATCTTTGGTTGAGCTGGCACGTGTAAAATCCACTGAGAGCGAGACGTCTTTATTTGTATCCTTTATCCTTCTGCTTGTCTGTCACTTGCGCATGCGCATCAGGACGCCGCTTATGGTGATAGAAATTATGGCCGTCGCGATGCAGACAGAGGATTTTCCTTACTTACCTTCAGGGCCGGCGGAGGGTATGGCCTTTTACCAATTTAACGTGTATTTTAAATGAACACCACGTCGGTGCACTCAGTTACAGCTTTGGCTCATTAAGCTTAAAATGCCGCTAGCTTTCTGTAAGCTAACATTAGCCGGCATAGCAGAGTGAGCGGAGAGGGGTTGCTAAAGCATGCTAAGCTAAACTAGCTGTAGCCGTTTCGCCTCCAAGGTCGATGAGAGCATGTCTGCATCCGATGTTGCTTCTAATGATTGTGAATCGGTTCCCTTGCCTGTGGTCCAGTGGAGACTGAAGGAAGCATCTCTGTGTTTGGGTTAGCAGACAGGCATGTTTTAGGCCATGTGCAGGTTGCACTTAGCTAATGTTAGCGTTATAATCCCATTCGTGCTCGAGCACTCAGCATTAGTGACACATGCAAGCCACACGACACATGTCACTAGTGAACTGCTGAAGGAACAGGGGTTTAGCTAAAGTTTGCATGAATTTTCTGTTAGTGCTTTAACATTAAATGCATCTAAAGTCTGTTTGATATTGCTGTGTCTGTCATTAGTGCTGTCAGCTTTGAATGGTCCATCGTTGCCAAATGGTTGTACTGCAACACCCCTGTTTGCATACTTATGTTAATTTCAGGCCATTTGTATGACTTAATTTAGCACTGCAAATGTGATGTCAAACTAACAAATGTAGTCCCAGCAGCCAACAACGTTGGCTACGTTAAAGTGAAACTCTCGCCAAAAAGCAACCGAGGCTTTATTTGTGATTGAATATGAGTCAAACCCTCGTGTAAAAGCATAATTACGACGAAAGAGGCCCTTTAAGATTTACTGTAGTTTAGTTTTCGGGCAAGCCAATTTTCAATGGAGTGCATGGGGCACTGGCACGCTAGCATCAAAATCGCTATTTTTAAAACACTAAGAAGGCTCGACACAACATGAAACTTTGCTCGTAGTATCACCAGGGTCTCTACACATGAACACGAGCATTGAGAACATTGTTTGTACACGCAGAGTTTACTAAAAATAAGGTTTTTGAAGTAGGAGGTCCACCATTACTCTACTGCCTGTTATGTCGCACTCGGGGACACTTTTTGTCTGCCTTGACAGTGGCGCGCCGGAGATCCAGCTCCTATGGTGAGAGAAAGGTATTTTTAGTAAACTCTGCGTATCAAGCCTTCATTGTGTTTTAAAAATAGCGATTTTGATGCTAGCGTGCCAGTGCCACATGCACTCCGTTGAAAATTAGTTTGCCCGAAAACAAAACTACGGTAAATCTTAAAAGTGCGCCTGTCATCGTAATTATGCTTTTACACGAAGGTTTGACTCATTCAATCACAAATGAAGCCTTGGTTGCTTTTTGGCGAGAGTTTGACTTTAAAGCAAAGTTTTATCATTCTTGTTAGTTAGTATGTAGAATGAATAGTAGACCCTACTACCTACTTGTTTATCATCCATGCATTGCCTGCAAGAATAAAAACATCTAATGAAAGAATCCTCCCCAAATTGTTGTTAGATTATTGATAGAATGAGAAATAGTCAACAATGTCATGAAATGATTGATGTAAACAGATCTACTGGCTATTTACAGTCCATAATACCAAAGAAGTATATCAAATAATAACTTAAATATAGCTCCATTTCGCACATTAGGTGCCAAAAAATTAGCTCTGGTTCTCTTGCTGTTAAGGTCTTGTGAGGAATGAATATAGCTGTCACGAATATTCATGCAACAACACTTGTGTCTGAAAGCCTTAAAACTTTATCTGACAGATGAAAGTGATGTTGTGCCTTCCATCTCTTAAAGGGCTTATTTAAATAACTCTCCTTCAAACCAGCTAAGTAAAAGGCACCATAACATCCCCTGACTTAATACTTGTCTTAATCATATCTGCCTACTGCTTCACAACTTATTTTCATCACATGTCAGGCACATGAAGTTAACTTCATTTCCCAGATATTTTGAGCTAAGAACAATGACCCTGATTCACAGTTAGGTCTCAAAAATGCCACTGTGTCTGCGAGTGTGCTGCCTTGCTGCTGGTCAGCGTACTCGGATGTATTGCTAACGTGTGCCTAAGGGATTGTCTTACATTTACCAGGATGGAACATAATGTGAAAGGGAGCTGTTTAAAATTAAAACGGGCCTTGTTTCTAAAAATCAGTCTATTCGAGTGGACACTGCTGAGCTGTCTTATTCCCTTAATAAATGAATCTTGAGCAGTGCTGTTGTTTGAACTTTTGCCACAGATGTTTGTGTTATAATTACATTTTCCCGGAAGATGTAACCTGATTTAAAATTTCTTTCTCTCTCTGCAGTTAATAAGATGATAAAGGAGCACGGCGACCTGTTTTCGGACTCCCAGTGTAAAGTCTGCAGTGCCGTCCTCATTTCGGAGTCTCAGAAGTTGACTCATTATCAGGTCAGTGAGCCCACAGTCTGCTGCTGCTGCTGTTTCAGTGTCAGGGGACAGGGGACCCTAACCCTAACCCAATTTTAGACACCGCTACGATGCTCATTGATACAGGGAGAAAACAGCACGATTATTAGCCAGAAGGTTTGACTATTTAATGCAGATAACATCACATTGATAGTTTTGTTATTACTAACAAGCACATGTCCACATTAAGCTAGTGAGCTAGGTAGTTTTACAATGAAATCTCTTGAAATCTTTATTCTCAAGTTTTCTGACAAAGCATAAAAATGTTTAACCCAAAAAACAGCCCCTTCTAAAACAGACAGAGGTTTTTCTGCTCTAATCTTCATAAACCAAACACAATGCATTTATCCAGTCACATATCTTGAAAGTGAACACATTATTGTAAACACACTGATGTCGCATCAGGCTCTAAAGGGAGAAAAATGTGATTCTCTATCCAGTCTTAATGGGTTAAATGAAAACAACGTCCTCATTATTTGTGGCTGTGTAAACTAAAGGAGTCAGAACATAGGTTTATCCAGCTGAGGCTCATTTTGGCTGTGATGTACATTTTTGTTTTTGTACTGAATAGTGGACGACGAGGCAGATGACAAATACAACCTGGAGACTCTTGTTTAGACACATTTTCACATTTAAAACAGCGCTTTAAAATTACCTTACTTAGTTTGAGTAGTAGCTGGTTGTGAGTTTCACTGCTGGTATTAAGACTGCACAATATATCTTTTCAGAATCAACATCGCACTGCTGGCATGCGCAATAGTCCTTTCACAGGAAGTGCGATGTAAAGTAATGCAACTGGCCCCTTTATAATATGCATTCGGCCTTTGACGGCCAGCGGCTAGGCTAAACTCAAGGTCTGTCTGTGACGGGTCATGTTTTGGGCATTGTCAAGGCTAAAACCCTTACACCTAGAGAAAGGTATGGTCTCATGTTGAAGTGGAGAGTCTGCAGATTACCTCCATTTTTTTAAACATGTTTTTCAAGCCTGAATGTTGACACTAACTTAACTAATTAACTTAATTGACTTAACTAAAAATTAGATATGCAACTTGCAACAAAAAGAAAACTAATTGCAATGTCAGTTTTTTCCAATATCATGCATCCCTAGTTGGTACCAGAATGCTACCTTATTAAGGTCTATAAAACATTAACCAGACTTTATTATGTGAAACTGTGCAGACACAATAAATGTACGTTGTCTTTCTGTTGCCAAAGTCATTCAAGTGGAACGCACTGGTTGTCAAAATGCAGACGCTGTATCTTCCCCGTGTGCCCAGTCATCACAAACATCAAATGGTGAAAATAAGGTGAATGCAGTGGACTGGGATGCTGATGGTTGTTGTCCACTTTGTGATAAAGATCTGTGTTTTTGTTTGCAGAGCAAGAAACATGCCAACAAAGTGCGGCGTTATCTCTCCATGCAAAATGAGAAGGAGCCAGCGCTGAAAAAGTTAAAGTCATCATCAGATGACAGTGTGAGTAAAATGTTCTCGGTTTTACCAGTTAATGTCAACTGAATCCAAATAATTGAAATCATTTTGTTTTTCCAAAGTGATTATGAGCAAACTGAGCTGCTTGTTGCACCACATTAGCCATCACTCACAGGATCTCCTGCCATCACTGCCTGCTTCTGCACTCCACTTATACAAAGCCCCATTTTTTAAAAAAATCAAGTCTGAACTAAATCAAACTAACACTTGATTAATACAGATGCAACTCACACACCCTATCCTGAAATACATTGTGGTTGTCGTCAAAACGGGATTTCACCATCCATTAATTTCTGCGAGGAAATTGCTGAGATTGAACTATGGCATGTAAAAGTTCATGCTATATCAGGAGGAGCAACATCGCTTTGCTGCAGCACATGTAAGGGCAGCAACTGACAACAGTATTATTTAAGATTTTGAATTTATACATATTCAAGATGATCTTGAGCTCAGAATCCAAATCATTTTATTTTGTGTCTGAAGGTTCATGTTTTTATTGGGTATTTTAATTCTAATGGTACATGCTCCATGTGTACATATCCTGACCTACTTCATTAAAAATGAATAGATATATTTAAAGGAAAACAGAGACTGAGTGGTGTATATTCAGTGTAGTTCAACACATGCACAGGTGAAAAAGGGAAAATTACTGGTTGCTCTATTTAACAAAGTAGGCAAAGATTGCTCCTGGAAAACTGGAGAAAGGAATACTTGCTGAAACAATCTAAGCAATCCAAGAAAGAAAGTATATAAAGGAAGGAAATATTAAAAAGCCTTTATTATAGTGGTTAAATCATTGGACGGGCAATCATCAAAGAAGCCAACATGCTGATTTTGTGATGTCAGCTAAAATGTTGTGCCAAATGCAAATTGAGTGACTGCATCTTGTTCTCATGAGTTCGGATTCCCTACTTCATGTCTCATGAGTGTTCTAACTTTGTGTTAGATCCTGCTGTTTCAGCCTTAAAATCATCTAAAATGTCAGTGAGAATCCAGTATTGGACTTTAAGTTTTAGAGAACAGATGGTAGTGATGACATGCAGTTCATCTTTTTTTAACAGGACAAATGATACCTCTTGTAGCCATAAATGATTCATGTTGCTGTGTTTCTTTGTCAGCAGGACTGTAACAACGGAGTCAGCGACAGGTCGAAGGTATGCCATGTATGTAACATGAACTTCTCCTCTCCTGTGGTGGCCGAGTCTCACTACAAGGGCAAAGTTCACGCCAAGAACCTGAGGATGAAAATCGGCCCTCAGGCACCAGGTATGTATTTCAGAACCAGAATCAGAAATACTTTAATAATCCCAGGGGGAAATTATTTAAATATGCTTATGATTTTACTAAACCTCCAGTTAGTTACCTTCATTTTAAAATTTGTTTCTAATTTCATGTATTGCATTTCCATCATCGCTGTAATTGTATCTCCACTTCAACAGTAGCCTCCCAAACACCACCAACAGCAGCTCAGCCGAAGAAGAAACCCATTGATGAATCAAGCAGTGTGCCGGCGACGGGTGGTAGCAACAGTAACAACAATAGCAACCCCGACCGCTTCTGCTCCATCTGCCAGGCCTCCTTCAACAACCCACTGATGGCCCAGCAGCACTACGTAGGCAAGAAGCATAGAAAACAGATGACCAAGATGAAACTGATGGAGACATATGGCCCTTCCACAGCACCAGGTCAGACCACAGAATCAAAAAACGTATGAATCCTGAAGAAGATCAATAAAAAATTAAGCCATAATTCTCTTCTTTTTATGTGCCTTCAGCGTCCACACTAAAGGGCTACCCATGCACCATCTGCAGCATCGAATTAAACTCTGTGGAGCAGTACCAGTCTCATATCAGTGGTGCCAAACATAAGAACCAGTAAGTACACACGTGTTTTTTGTGAAAAAAGGTTGTATGCTGGATCTAATCATTCTGCTTCTGTATTAGAGGTATTTTTGTTGGTACATGCAGCGGTTTCTCCATAGGGGACTGGCCATCTCCAGACATGAGCAAGACCATAGAACAGATTTACGGACACATTCAACCTTTATCTGCCATTGTTGCTTAGTGTAGAGTACGCTTTGCTGGTTACTGTTATGCTGAGGAGAAACTCATTCTGGCTGTGTCAGTCTATCCTGAGCTGTATCAGACGGAAACTGTCGTTACAGAGACAGAAAAGTCCATTTGTGGGAGCAGATTGTCAGTGAATGTTGCAGGCGAGTGTTGTGCTTTTGTCAACCTGTGTGTCTTAAGCTTTATACTAGCTGTGTGATTCGCCCTCTGCCACCATAGTAGCCCTTTTCACACAGAGATGCCGCATTATGGCGTTGCGCCAGTTCTCCGTCGTTGGTTGTTCACACAGAGCCAAGCATCTCTGCCGTAAAGATGGACTAGTGTGTAATTCACACTGAAAGCGCTGCAGCACCTTTAAGAGGTGCGACGGCACGTGTCATGATGATGACGTCTGTGTCATTTTCAAGGTGTTTCCCCGGTGACCTGTCAATCTAATCCAACGGACAGTTTATAATCATATGGATGCTGTTATAATGTATTGTGATTGAGATCCTGACCCACCAAACATCCTGGAAAGTGACAAAGTTGCATTTTTTCGCTGTAATTTATATAATTACATAATCACCATCAGTAAACTGGATGCTGTCTGACTCTGTCACTCGCAGGGAGGGAGGCTGTTTTCTGAGGGGAAGTTCACTGAAGTCTCAGTCAGGAGGGCTGACCGTGGCTGTGACTTTTTTTCAACACAAACACTTGATACGTTAAAGTTTTTTGCCAGTGACAGATGCTGTTTTTCAGGCAGAAATCTGATAAAGAGAAAAAAAAAAGACTGGAGGAGACCTATCATGATCTGTTCACTGAGATCGACAGCATATTATATGAATGATGATGATGCCATTTTCCGGAGAACTGATTGGTCAAAAGTCAGCAATTTCATATGTTGATTTGTTTTCTCAAACGTATCCTGCTCCAGAGCTACGTAACCCTGCTTGGTAGTACAGGGCTCAGATCATATTGGATGTCATATTTTGGTTACTTCCGTGTCCTAATAGAGGACAAAGTCCACACAACTACATCAATGTTAGTGGCACAGACACACAACGTGAAATTGAAGACCTACCGAAGTTAGTGTCTCCTGGCTCGGTGTTGTGAATAGCATCACATCTACAAGTGATGATAATTATTTTGACCAAATTAATCTGGTTTGTGGAAACCCAACATTCGTATCTCATAATAGTCTTAAATTGTATCTTCTTTTTTTTCCAGAGTGAAAAAGTCTGGCTTAAACACTACAGAGAACCAAGAAGCAGCAGAACAATCATACGGGGTCGACAACCAGTACACTCCTGCAGATGACCAGTATGCCTCTGTGGACGACCAGTTTGCCACTGCAGATGACCAGTACGGGCCCGCAGATGACCAGTACGGGCCCGCAGATGACCAGTACGGGCCCACAGATGATCAGTACCCAGCTGGAGATAACCAATACGCTCCTGAGGACACACAGTACACAGAGGAGGACCAGTTTACTTGAGGCTGGGCTGGGATGGACTTCAGTGGCTTCAGTCAGGACTTGGAATGACACAACAACCAGCCCCTTTAACACATTTAACATCAGACTTCATGGACCTTCAGCTCCTGTCAGTCTCCTCTCCGTATGTTTTCCCCTCTAATCCACAAGTTTGGACCCTGGAATACCCCCAATATGATATTTTATCATATTCCCAACTGAAAAGGTGAAAGAATGTGTGTTTTTTGTTTTGTTTTGTTGTTTTCTCCTGGAATGAACAAACTTCAGTTGTCATTTCTAAAGAATGTCTTCGAGGGTTCAACTTCTGTTGGCTTCTGCTTCTGTTGCAAACGTGAACTGACTGACTGAAAACTGTTCTCTGTATCAGTGTACATTAGGGCTGGCTAGCATGTGAAATTTGTCGACACTGGTGCTGATATGATCAGTGCTTTACTTCAGGAATATAAACGTGTTTTTATACGAAACCCTTCATGAAACAAAATGCTGTCAATATCAGGCAAAATTATGATTTAAATCTTTATCACTGTAAAAAAAAAAAAATACAATTACGACAAAGTCATTAGTAATCAGACAATGGAATATCTGCTCTGTTCTGGGCAGTCCACACCAAGAACTATAATTATCACGGTTTAAAAAGCGCTGTGGATGGCAGCATCCACACCACAACTATAATGACAATGGGGAACAATATTGTTGGGATCACCTTCAGAGCAATTTGATAAACGATAAACACTGACAGCCAATCAGAACGTGCCTGAAATTACAGGGCCATCAATCTGCTTAAATTTGGGACCATTTTCCAACAAAATAACGTTGTAGGAGTGCTTATAATTGTTTCTGACTGTTACAGACCTCTTTTATGTCAGATAATTAAAGGCATTTGGGAGACACTTTTTAGATGCTCCACTCTCCTAACCCAGTCTTGGATATTTATGTAACTTATCAAAATCCTTATGTATATTAGGCTGGAGCTGATGGGGTCTCTGAAATTTGTTTTGATGTCCTTTACAACTTGCATAAAGAGTTCTGGATACTCGTAACTCTAAAACCTATGGGTTTTCTTTTTTGTTTCTCTGTGCAGCAGTAACAGGTCTTCAGTGTCCATTTTGTTCTAAGATGGCGACACAGCTGGAGTACGTTCTTGGCACCACTGTTTACAAAATGTAATCGTCCATCAGTGTAGATGCTCACAATTTTTTTTTTAGATAAGTTATTGTTATAGTTCTTGGTGTGGACATACCTTGAATTACTTGATCCGATACTTATATCAATTTAAATGTTGATCAAATAAGCATCTCAGCCATAGATTACTATTTGACATATCTTATTTTTGATCCAATACTGACCCTGACTGAAAACTTCTGTTTATAAAGTTTAATTATGCTATCTATAAAGCCCTGTCCACACATACACAGGTATTTCTTAAAACAAAGCTTTTTTCTCTGGTTTAGTCTTTCGTACGCATGTAAACTCCTTCAATGTGTAGAGATATTCAGAAACGCAGTTTTCAGTATTTACGTCTGGCCTTTATCCACGTTTGTTGCATCATTTACAAATGTGATATCATATTGGAGTATTTCAGTTTGCACGTTGATAGAATGTATGTTATATTGTTTGACATTACATGTATAAAGACACAAACCAACATTGATATTCGGCGATAGAAAAGTGAGACAAAAAACACTGCTCACAATGTTTTGCTGACAAGTTATCCAAGAAGATTCTGTGAAGAGCAGTCATGTTTCCATGCCTCGTTCATTGTGTTGTCTGTAGCTAAGCAACCGACCAGACATACAATCTGCTTCCTGGTAGAACAGCACGCACATCCCCGGTGTATGTGAATAGACTGAATGAGATATGCATTTTCAAGTGTGTTGTATGGACAGAGATTATTTCTGAAATGGTGCCAAAATACTTGTCTGGACAGAGATTTTTTTTTTTTTTTTTTAAAAAAAAGCTATTTCCTTAAATACTTGTGTATGTGTGGACTAGGCCTAAATTGAATGTGACTCCTGTTAGTGATGTAATTTGATTAGTTAGATTTTGTATGAAGAAGACGTATCACTCTGTTAGACAGAAACATTCACTCTATTCGCGGTTGTACAGCAGTTTTGCAGAGTGAATGCTCTTGCCTCACAAATGATCTTTGATGAGAATAGACACCAGCTGCAGAACGCACTTTAACTTCGACAACATACATGTGTCATCCTGGCCATGTTTAACATTGATTAGTGACAGCTGATAAAATATCTCTGAAGTCGCTGATGGCTTACAACAAGAAGCTCCTGCTGGCATGTTTTGGATGTATTTGTTAGTGTCAACATTGCGAATCAGTCAGTCGGACACAGTGGAGTATAATCGCTTTGCCCCTACTAACATCTAACCAATACTAACATCTTGTAGCAGAGCCAAATGCAACCAACGAAAACTCAAAGCGAAGCTGTTTTTTCAGTCCATGTTTCTCGTTCTTTGGTCCACCTGATTATTATTATTATTATTGTTATTATTATGTTAAACTGATATCAGAGATCCTAAATGAGACCCTCAAGTATTACAAAAAGTACCAGTCTATCAATGATGAGCATTTTGTAGAAGTTGATGTCATTTTATAAAAACTAGTTTTCAGTTTCAGAAGTCTGATAAATGAAAGGGATTATGATGAGCAATTCGAATACTGTCCTTGTATTTGAGAAGCAGTGGTTTTATTACAGCTGTGAGTTAATGAAAGTATAAGCTTTTTTTGTACTGTTGAGTTAAATGGCTGGTTGAAGGTGAAAGACTTTTAAATACTTTCCCTCTGAGTTGTCCAAATTGGAGCTTTATAGACTCTAGGAGAGACTCGTAGACGCTCTCTGAGATCTGTAATTACTGTCAATTCCAGAGATTACAATATTTAACGCAGCAATTTTCAACAGTGATGTCAAATTAGAAAGTGATGTCAATTAGAATAATTTTTTAAGTCCATTGGTCCTCATACAAGATGATTGGTTGACTGTTTTAGTATTGAATGTCTGCAACCTTCTGGCTAAAGAAAAGATTTTTTTATGTAGTTTATACAAAGAGGGCTCATACATTAAGTATAGAACAAGGTGTATAAAAGACAAATGGCCTTTCTGTTTTCACCCTCATTGTTTGTGTGCTAGGTGTTTTGTGATTAAGAGTTACTTTCAATATAAGTTGTGTGTAACAGAGGGAAAAAAATGCAGCAAACATGTGCATTAAATAAAAGAAATGTTTTAAGAGAGTTTGTTTGTTCCTTTGTTTTTCCTCTAATATAAGTAATTTGGTGGAACTTCACCTGCTGCTACGTGAGTGTAAACATGTCTTCCAGTGTAAAAAGGAAGGACTTGATTTAGATTTGATATAAGATGAGCCACAGAGTTTAAAGTAGTAACAGGTGAAGTAAATAAAGTTGTTCAGCTTGTTACAATGCAATGCCTGCTGGGAAACCTTGAGTCCTGGTGCCACTGCAAAACAAGTATCTTCTCATGGCAACGACACTTCATGATGGCAATGGTCTATCCAGTACAACACCCTTCAACACCACAAAAACTGCTCAAATACGGCCGAATAAAACCAATCTTCTACCCAGCAGTACATGTCATTGAAACAAAATGAGCAATGTTATTCACTTCTCATGTTAATGCTTTTAATGTAACCCAATTGCCAGAATAAATGCTTCCGCAAACCACGAAGATGTTGAAACTTTGCATTTTTTAAATGTTGCAACTTTGTTTCCTTATCTTCCATATTCATTTTCTTTTGTGACAACTCTGCGTCTGGTCTGGTTAGGTTCAGGAAAAAGTCATGTTTTGACTCGAAATACTTTAAAAAGGGTTTCAAGAGATTGATCTGAGGTCTCTTAAAGATAGTCAAAGCTAAACAATTACTTAATACAATCACTCTAACTTTAACCAATGAGCAAAAAGAAATTGGTGTGTTTGTGGTAATTTAGAAACACTGATCTACTTTTCAGACACTTTTACAGTCATGTCCACTAGATGGTACTGACAACACCAAATGCTCCACTCAGTACATATCTTAATCAGTTCTTCTAAAAATGTGTTCAATAAAAAAGAAAGAAAATTCAATATCTTTTATTGAAGATTTTCTTTTATCAGTACATGCCTCAATAAGTTCAGTGAAGGGCCTGAAGTATCTACCCTTGAGCAGGGCTCTTAAGTCCCAGAGTAAGCTGTTGAAGTTATTAAAATAAATAATTTTGCTAGATTTCCCCACTCAAAGTTCCTTTATTATTAAGTTCAAATATTTTAAGATAATTACATTGATAACTTTATTAATCCCAGAGGACAACAGCTCAGGGGACTCGCTGCAGAGTTCCAAACTGCCTTAGGAAGCAATGTCAGCACAAAACCTTAGTATCAGGAACTACAGGACCTGGTGTAACATCATGATGTTCATCACCTCCACTGACTTTTTTTTAGCAGACCCTCTCTCGTATCAACATGACAGTTCCAAATGCCAGTTCTATAAAGAAATGGTTTACGCAGTCTGGTTTGAACCTGCAGCTACCACTTAATGTTAAAGGATCCTCACCAACCATTCAGGTACCAAAAATTGTGGAAGGCTCTCCCAGAATTTTAGATCTGGTTAAAGCAGCAGAGTAATGAGATGTTCGACAAGCAGATTTGGGTGTATAATACATGTCACAAATGTATTTACCAAAGGAAGAAAGTGACTAATTATCCAATAACAGACCAAAAGGACAAATTTGTTAAACCAAACAAAGTTAACCGAGGAGAACACAAATTGAGCCTCCCTCATCTGTGTGAGCTTCATGTAGGCTGATCCATTCAGACCACATGGTGGCGCACTAACCCTTTGCTAGTCCTGCATCAGCGCAGGGGTTTTTCTGGTCCCAGCTGAAAATGAAGACTTGTTACAGGGTTCTGACCCTTGTGGCACTTTCCTCTAATAACCTGTCAACAATAACCTCAGACCTACCAAACAACTTTATTTTTGATGTAACCTTTACCTGTATCCTGATTCCTGAAGACACCTGTGTGTCCTGTTAGGAGATTTCAAGATTATAATGAGATGCTTGGGTTTGCCTTGACTGACATATCAATTTATCATTTGGACCTGGCTTGCTTGCCTAACCTCAGCTCTCTCTTTGGATCACATTTTTTAATTTCTAGTAGTCTGTTTCTCGTAATTTTATCACACACTATTTCTTTTTAATTATGCATACTGACTTCAGGTATTATGAGCATGTAAAGCCTCAATGTGAGGAGGTCAGACACTGAAATAGGTTTAAATGTTTTTCCAGTATAGTTGTCATTGTCGTGTGAGTGTTTATCCACAGCTAATACAAAGATGAATGGATAAAAAACACATGCAGACTGTTGGAAACACGACACAGTGTCCAGTCAGTCGAATTCTCTGTGAATTTCCTGGCTGAGGTTTCACTGCTGTTGACGCCCTGACAGCCTTAAATCTCTCAGGTTCACCCTTAGAATTCATACTTTATCGAGTACAATTTAAACACACGCCTGAACAAGAAAGAAAGCAACAGCTTGTTCCCTCTTTGCCCCGGTCAAGGACACAGTGGAGCCAAGTAAGATAAAGTATGCAACAAAGAGATCAATGTCTATGACTTAAATGTTATTCATGTTTGGAGGCCTTAAAAATAAGTCTTGTTTTAAAAGAAGATAGTAATGTGTCTGGTTTACCACTTCCAGTTGTACAGTGTTTGTACAGATGATTGCTTATTATAACCAATGAAAATCTTAAATGAGACATAATGCTCATTTTCAGATTCATAGTTGCTTTATGGGTTTCTACTAGAATAGGTATATATGCTTTAATGCTCAACATAATTTTTCTCGTCCTTGTCCAGTGCCAAGTAGCCGCTAGGCATAAATGATGCAAATGTTTGGTGGTGTGACGTCACAAAGTCACGGAGTTAGAGGGGAGACTACTGACGAGGCGTTTCAGGAGCAGTGTTTTCTGTGAGAGAGAGGAGCTTCTGTTGGTGCAGAATTTGGCCTTTCTAACTTTCCAAAATCTTTTACCTGCAAAAGAACATTATACAAGTACAAATACATACAAGCATAAAATGTCTCCTTTGAAATGTCTTTAGTCTGGGTCCGATGACAGGATACTGCAGCACAAAATTTAAAAAAAAGATTGCCAATTAATCTCATAAACTTGGAGTTGCAGCAGTATTGGCAGATAGAGCTGTTTGTGGAAGTATTTGTTACTATTTCTTTTAACACCTTCAACGTTCCTTAACATAGAAACACATGATTGCAAATTCTAATGCACACTGAAACATCAGAACGTTTTATTGTTGCAAAAATTGTTGTGGAGAAAAAAGCACTCCAACCGTCAGTGTTTTTAAGATAAGTGACAGGACATCTATCCCTGAGACTTGGATGGCTGAAATAACGTGTCTCACTTTGTAGCTGCGCATCTTTCGTCAACACCAGCATTATCAAAGTTTAGCAGTGCAGCTGTGTGTATGTGTTCTGTGCTGTGCAGTATCTTGACCAACCTGCATGCCATTAGGACAGTCTGTGAGAGCAGCCAGACAACACAATTTGTCTTCGTCCTCTACAGGCCGAATGGGCTTCACCGTTTTTTCCAATTCAATTACAAGAAACATGTCCATTTAAAAATGCTCCCAATCTGGTTTTCAAACTGAAACTCTAATTTTTACAGTATCCTCTAACGGATGTGCTAGAATAATTTGCCTTCTTTGTCAGTTAAATTTGCCTTCTCATATTGAAGAATGCTTTGGCTGCCAGAGTGTGTCTGTGATACACTTAGATTGTCTTGGATCGCTACATTGTCTCATTGTATGTATGTAAACATAATGCAGATTTGTAGTGATATGTATTACAAATGCAGATTATGTTGTATCCAGATGTTCTTTTCTGCTTGGGGGGGGGAAGAGATACGTTCATTCAACCGGTTAAAGGTGTCAGTATGCCTCAGATGAAGTGCTTGTTGGATTGTTAAAATGTCTCCTGTTCTGTAATGAGGAGGCGTTGTGTGGCAGGATCATGTGCAATATAAGCTTAAAACAGTGGTGTCAAACTGATCCAGTAAACGACCATGGATCTTAGGCCTCCGCGTCGTCCATTAACTCCTGATTATGGACACCTCGTCGGGCATTATCCCTTATATAACGCAGTAGTTACTTTTCCTGGTAACTAGTTACTTTTATAGTGGAGTAATTCCGTTTCTAACTCAGTTACTTTTTTGGAGAAGTACCAAGTAACTAAAACTAATTACATTTTTAAAGTAACGTGCCCAACACTAGTCACAACCAGTGTAAGGCAAGTTACTGAGGAAGTGTAAAAGGTTACTCTTTACTTATTACTACATTAGAAACTTTCCACTTTATTACTTTTACAAAGGTGACATCTCCTGCACGTTATATCTTCCCTAGCAACGAGCTTCTTTAGATTGTGTGCACTTTCCATCTCTCCACAACGGTGTCTTGCTCTGAAATCCAGTTTCTGTTTAATGCTGCTTCACTGGTAGTAGACACACATTTTCACCCATCATGCTGCCGTATCAAATACTCAAGTAATTAAAAAGCTTTTTCCTGCTCCACAGTGTTTCTTTACATGTTTAACTGAGACATGATTTCCTTCCTCATCCTCGAGCTCTCTGGCTAGTAGTCAACGTGACCTGTCCTGACCTGCTCCATGTACACGTCATTGTAAGACAGCCTTAGAAGGACAAAAAAACCATCTCACTAATGCAGCATTATTCACTATAGTAACCGTATTCGGTAGGATTCTGAAATTATAATGACTTACACTACTTGTTACTTTGAAAAGTAATACTATTACTTTAAAGGTGTGCTGTGTAAAGGGTAGAAATTTTAATCAGAAGAGAAGGATACTATTATTTATGCCTAAACAAACTCTTTGTTTTCATAACAAAATATAAAAAATAAAAACATTTCATACAGTTTTACTTTGTTTATGTTTGGCAGACCCTGCCACCTTTCTTTTGAACAGATTGTTCATTCAGTTATGGAAAAAATAATATGTATTGCTTTCTTTTATTACCTCATTAATATTGTAAATATTATAATTATGAGTTTGAATTTCTTCTCTAAAACTACATAGTGCCCCTTTAATATAATATTGAGTTATGCATTTACTGCCCAACGCTGGTCACAACCCCAGCAAATTGACTTGTTTCAAAGATCAGATTTTTATCCATTCAGCCCCACTTCTTTTTGAAAGTGTAGGCGATCTGTGTCGTTAAAATTGTGTCATTCCCATTCAAGTTACCAGCGTCAAACAGCAGCACTTTCCAGCAGGACACAAAAAGTGAGTTGTTGACCCACAGCCTCAGTTGTTGCTTTAATGGTTTCATCTTCCATTTACACAGTTAAACACAACACAACACAGTTTGCTTTACTCTGGTGTCTCGTTCCATTTCCTGTACTACTGAGCCCATGTGTTCAAAAGATCAAAAGAAAAAATCAAGCCCTCGAAGCTGCTGAAGGTAAGGGTTAGGGTTAGGTTATGGCGTCTGATCTTTGCCTCATCTGTCCGCAGGAAAGGGTCTCTGATTCACTTCTCCAATATAAAAGAAAACACAGTGTCCAGCTCTGCTTTATTTAATCGTACAGAACAAAACACTCAGGAAAGAAGGTTGTTATAAACCTTCAGATGCCTGATGTAAGTGGAGATATTTCAAACAGTTCTTTGTTTTGTTTTTTGTAAAAACCAGACAACAGAACAGAAAGATAATTCAACTCTTCGTTAACCAGTTTTAGTGTTGTATATCCCATTACATCAAAACATTACATCATTTGTTGTACCCTGCTGAATGTTTTTACATGATGCTCGTGTTTTCGCAACTGAACTATCAGCTGATGTTTTTCTGTATGACGAGATGAGGCATCATGTTGCATATTTTGAATTTGCCCTGTTTGCATGCTAAGAAGTGAGGAAAGAGGCGTCATTGTTTTTTCAGTTTTAAATTTAGAATATTCCTTGAACTGATATGCATATGAATGTGTTTAGTTTGATTTGGTCTCCTCCTGCATTTGAGTTCATCCTGTTCTGTCTGCAAAACTGAGGATTGAAGAAAACAAAGGAGAAAAATGTGAAAAAGAATCAGAAAAGAAAAGAGGATTTAAAAGCAAAAGTGGACATGCAGAGAGAGAGAGTGAAGGAGAGTTTAGTGTTTTATAGAAGCTTTAAGTCTGACAGCTTTTCGGGGAGATCATTGTCTTGAAATGGAGACATCCGAAGGCCAAGACATCTCTGTGTTTGACCAAGGAACAAAACAGCCTCCCTCCTCTTCCTCCAACCACCGTCCAGACCTGTTCTGCCCTTACTACATGGAGGCACAGGTGGCTGAGCTGCACGCTGTAAGAAATAATCCTCTTTCCCAAATGCTAACCAAGCACATTCATGCTCCCTGCAAAGTAAGATTAAGATGAGATTAATACAATATATACTTTCAGTCTTGTTATTTGTTCAGGAAGTTGATTAAAGTTCATACTTTTCTGTGACAAACTGAAAGTAAAAGCAGCATTAATAAATGGGTATTGATGGCCCAGTATTGGATTGGAGCAAAAACTTACCATCGAGTGCTGAAGTCACATCCATACAGTGGACCCCATGGGACCATATTGTAGTGAATGGAGAGAGTCGAAACATTTTTTGATCCCGCTTGAATTGTGTCATAAACTTCACATATGATGTTTGTCAATTTTAAAGATCGTTTTTCAAGTCAAGAAAGTCACTGTTTGTGATAAACAAAGTAATATTTCATCTATGCTTGTGTTTTGCAGCTATGTGAAAGGAGTTTGTCAGTTCTGTGAGCTGCTAATATACAGGACCAGTTCGACAAGATTTAAGTAAAGTATTTATGTCGACATGTTCATGGTCTTATATTTCATTTCATTAGTAAATTATCTTAAGTTGACAAATATTTGGGATCAAAAACACTTTTTTGTCTGTCTTTCTCCTGTCTCTATTATACTATTTTTTCTGAAATAAGGTCCCATGGGGCAAACGGGAAGGGGTGTGTCTTCTGATCGCTATTAACTGTAAAAAGTAGCGAACGGAGTGACATGACATCACCTATAAGTCTCTGTAGAGTCAGTTTGAAGCTCAAGGTTATTGGCAGTGCTTGGCCTGGTGGAAATGGGCAAAAGAGGTGGAGCGTAGGTGGAGCGGAAGCAAGCCAAATTAAACCTGATTAGTGAAACAAGCTCACCCAGCTGGAAGCCACCGAGCTAGCTAAACCTTACATAGATAAATAGTGAATCACCTCAAAAGGTAAAACAACAGCAGATGTTTGTGTGTTTCTCTTTGTGCTCAGTTTAGCTTCTGACTAAACCCAGCACTCACCAGGTCTGTTAGTACAATCAGCCGCACAGCAAGCTAATGTGTCCAATATTTGCTTGAGAAAATTCTCCAAAAAAAAATGAACGTACAACACAGTATTTTCAGACGGCACATGGCTAGCTGTCACTCAAAGCGGCCCCACCCTTAATTATGCATTACATAGTGAAAAATCTGTGTTGTCTGTCTTTATTTTGCAGCTCAATCGTTGATGTGAGGAGCACAGCATGTAACACACCAGACTGCAGGGAAGAAACATTATCAAAGCAGGAGGGCAGATCAGGCTGTCATCGGCTCATTCCCCAGCATGCAGCAGGCCAATTTCCCATCAGCCATCAGTCAACGAGCCACTTTGTTGCTGACAGGTGGGCAGGTAGGAAACACCAGCATGTGCCTCCTGTGCTACCTGATGGCTGTAGGTGTGTTGGATGAAAAGTGGGGTTGGTGTGTGCGTAGTTTTGACTGTTCATCGATCATTTCACCACTTTGTCTCATCAGTCATTTCTCGAGGTGTGTGTTTCCTCTGTGTGTGTGGATGTTTTGTCTCGGCGTGTGAGTAAAGGATGTGAAGGTGTAATTGTTTGTAATCCTAAACCCTTTAACGTCACAGTGTGGTTTTGATGTGTAAACCATTTTTCTTCTCTTTTTTGTGGGGAGATTTAACAATGACAACTTCAATGTTGGTGCAAATATCAGATCACGAATAATAGTTTTTCATGACCTGCGTAAGGGGGACACAGAATTTAACCACCATAGTAATTTCTCTATAATAATGTTTAACCAAAGTTCTGAAATATCAGCTAAATAAAACTTTTAAACAGGTCAAGTTATCAACTCAGCCTAGTTAGAATTCAAACTGAAAAGGCTTCATGACAGACAGCAGGGATGAAATGACGAATTGTGTTGCCGCATCTGTCGAATTGGACCAGTATCGGACTGAATCAAGGTTCCTTTCCATTTGGTTGAGAGATGCCAGGATGGAGGAACTGTATTCACCAAATGGGAGGTCCCCATTCACTCCAGTGTTATTCGTCATGTGTAGGAATGATCAAGTAAAAGTTCATCCCATCCCAAAGAGACAGCTCATCCCATTTGGTGTAAGTTTTATAGATATCAGCCAAACTCTGGGCACCAGGAGTCGAGGAAACTAGAGTTTGCTTTTTTTTTTTATTTTAACTTGGGATTTAAAAAAATGGATTTACCTTTTCTCTCACCTGCCATAACCACCCATTTCCTCAGAAGCATATGGGGGTTGCCATGACAGAGAACTACTTCCGCCGGCAGTTTTCTGTTTCAACTGCATGACTGACCGCCGACGCCAAGCTAGCTTTAAACAACTAGTGTTATGTCATAAATGCTAAATTGTTTTTAAAATGAGCTCAGGTACAACATGTGCCGTTGTTGGTTGCCACAACAATTCATGGAAATGTAAGGTTTTTTCAGAAACAGGCCATTGCTTTATGTCATCTGCCCACTCCGTGAGAACTGACGGGTGAGGCACTGTGAGAACTGTCCTGACGACTTTTTAACACATCTGTACTGTGTATCCACCTCCGATTTGTCAATTTTGTCGCTTTCTTTGTGTTTAAAGCCGATTTTAGAGCGAGCTTGACAGCTACGTTAGCGTAAACATCGAGTTCAACCAGTTCTACCGGAAGAGCAAAACCGACTACCGCTATGAACCATGGGTTAACTTGCGAAGTCAGGAATAAGGTGGATGTCAGACCTGGACTAAAATGAGGACTCAAAATTCAACAGACTTCTATTCTGAAAATCGTTGGGCATTCAAGGCAGAGAGACAAATGAATAGGCTATCAAAACCTAACCTGACTACGCTATCAACAAGACAAAACAAAAACAAAGAAATCAAAATCACTCCAAAGGAGGAGAAAAGGCAAAACACTGCACTCCACGAAGGAGGAAAAAACTAATAAATCAAAATCGCTCCGCAAGGGAGGAAAACTAAGACTAGATAAAAAATCACTGATCTAAGAACTAAGAAAGCAAAGCGCTCCAAAATGGAGGAAAACAAAAGGCAATATCAAAACTACAAACAAAATTCACTTTTCTCGAGGCACAAGGAAAAACAGAACAAAAATCAACATGAACTTCGAATACTTAACTTGACGAGACTGTGACAAAGGGCTGGGGTGCATGCAGACACACACTGGCACAAGACAAACGAAGACACAGACTATTTAACACATGAGGGAGAGGGGAACAGGTGGAAACAATCAGGAATCAGGGATGACGTCAGACCAGGGACACATGAGGAAGGGCAAGTGACCTGAAAGGATAGGGTTAGATTTTCAAAATAAAACAGGAAGTTAACAAGGCAAAAAAACCAAGACAAGACCTCACCACTGTGTGACAGTGGATAGGTGGCAAAATCCACTGTTTAACTCTTTGATCCACTGTTTAACTCTTTTGTCTGCTGAATGGAGGAGAAATGTAACACTAACGTTTCTTAATTTGTGAAGAAAATAGTGTGTGTTGTTGACAAATTCTTTGTGGCACAAACACACTTGAGTCAAATGAGGCACAAGTCCCCAATCTTTATATGTCAATACAGATAGGTTGTTAGTGTTAGCTAGTTTGGTAGGTTTCAGCTCGCTTAGCTTGTTTAACAAACTAGGCACACTTCAGCTCCACCCACGCTCCACTGATCTATTTTTGATCGGCTGGGAGTTAAGCAGAGTCAGGTACTGCCAGGATGCCGATGGCTGGTAACGTCCACTTTGAGCTTCGTTCTGGCTCTTCAGAAATCACTTTGGCTGCCGCTTAAGTCCCCAGTGAAATGAAATGTGAGAAAACTGACGGTTTACAGAGGGGCTTCGATATCAAGGGGTTCAATTAAGACGAACAACTAAAGAAACCTGCAGGCGCCATGCTACTGAAAGGCAAACAGAAAATGAGCACAGCCCTGATGCATGTAGTCTAGCTGAATGGTAACTTCTGATGTTCACAACTTCCCTCAACTAGACAGAACAGAGTCAGACTTGGGTACCATGCCCCACCTCTCTTAAGCCTTCTCAAAAGGGCGTCACACCCTGACTGCCTTGGGGGGGCCCAAGCTGCTCTCACTCATTAGCCATAGGTGATCTGAGTCTACTGTGATCAGTCCAGAGGGACCTTAAAACTCAGCTAAAACAAAAAAGATAGCAAGTCCTACAAAATGGGGCTGCCTTAACACATGAGGCATTTACATTATTTTGTCTATGCCCTGTAAGTTTTGAAGTTCTGTAAGTACATCGCTTCAATGGGCATATCAGTAACAGAGAGAGAAAGAGAGAGAAAGAGGGAGAGAGAGAGAGAGACACATAGCGTGAGAAAGAGAGAGAGAGCGTTCCTTTTTTTTCTTTGGGTTTTTCAGCCGTCTGCTGCAGGTGGTCGGGTTACAAAAAGTGAAAGCACACACACACACACACACACACACACACACACACACACACACACTCCTTCCATGACATCTGAAAATTCCTGTGGATTACTTCTACTTTTTGTGACAGATGGAAAAAATTGTGTGTGTGTGTGTGGGTGTGTATGTGTGTGTGTGTGTGTGTGTGTGTGTGTGTGTGTCAGAGCAGCTGGGAGCACGAGGTAAAACCTGTAGCAGACCAACCAACAGGCTGCTAGGACAGTCAGACACCTGTTTGAACCCCACCCCCCAACCCCCCTCTCCTCCCCCGGACACTTGATATGTGGGAGTCGAGGGGTGGGGGGGAGACAGAAACAGATAGAGGAGGAAGGGTAGAAAGGGAGAAAACAGCTGGATCAACTGAATGTTTCAGTTTTCTGTTTCCTGTCTCAGATTTGACTGGTTCCAGCAGAGAACCGAGAGTCTTAAAGGGGCGATTGGTAACATTTTAACTTCTGGCCAACACTAAATTGTTGATGATTAACACTGACATGCTGTGATTGATTTATTTTACCAGATGCTAAGTCTTTCCATTCTCACTCAGAAGCCTTTACAGTCAAAAAATGGAAGCCTGTTCACTGAAATGTGGAAGAAAAGAGATTTACATTCTCAGATAAAAGAAAACACTTAGTAGTAGCATATTAGGTATTTTCACATCCCAAATATCATTAAACTAATTTAAAATAAGTCCCAATGATATTATGGTGAGTTGAAAGTGTAAACACGTGTAGGCTTCAACCATAGACCATTTTCATAATTTGTCGCCATCTGAGACATTTATTGAAACCAGGAAGTGAAACACTTGGAATGTAAGCAGTTATGTTAGCTAGGAAGTGGCTGAATGTTAATGTTAGTGAACAGGTTATCAAATATGTGTTTATACTTTGAAATATGAACTGATGTTCCTACAGATTTTCACTATCTACCATCCTCAATCGTCATCATTGTCATCATCATCATCATTATCAAATTATCTTGGGCACATTTATTTAAACCTGGAAGTAAATCAAACAGTTAAGTTAGCATGGAAATGGATGAATGCTAACGTTAGCTAACAAGTTTGTTTATCAACGCATTCAACCATTTTCTAGCTAACATTACTATTATATTGCATCCTGTGTGTTTCTCTTCCAGGCTCAAAAAAATGTGTTGAAGATGTGTGTTGTTTTTTTAAGAATTAATTGAAGCTACTGCATCAAGCATCAAATGCCATTGCTAGGAAATGGCTAAATGTTTCACATTAGCTGTTATCTAACCGAAGCTAATGGGTCGTCTTTTCATTTGCTGATCGATCAGGGAGCAACAAAATGATACATGAAGCATTTGAGCTTCCCACCCTGGGACTGATGTCAGAGGAAGATGGTCGCCTTGAAAATCATCCATTCAAATGAAATACTGTAGCCTAGTTTAAGCTAAACCAGCACATATTTCATTGGATTATCATGTGTTTTTATGCAAAATCTTATTCTGCGAATACTACAACTATGAAGTGATGTAAGTTAAGTGTAAAATAGCATAAACACATGTAAATGTACTTAGTTACTTTCCACCACTGCTCTCTAAATTGTTTAAGCAAAATATTTTCTATTGAATATTGACTGAAAACAAACAAATACCAAAGAAATTCAAACTAACAGCACCAGAGTAAATAAAGGAAACAAATGTTTTGGGTATGAATTGAAATAAACACATGTTGAGGAGGTTAGCACCTCCGCTCCACCCTCCACACACACTCATAGCCATGCGCAGATATTCACACATACACTCCCACTCTCCGGCTGTCTCCTCTCTGAGCTACGCTAGTCGTATTAACGGCCGTTCAGCCTCTGCTTCACATTGAGAGGATCAAAGCCTGCAGGGGGGGAGCAATAAGGCCATAATGTGTTTCCACAGGGGAGTCCTCTGCCTGGGAAAGTGCAATAGGTTAGAATATCAATGAGACGTGCCTGAGAGCGTAATCGCTCACCTGTTGTCTGACTGCGGCTTTGGCACTGTTTCTCTGCGGTCAGGAGGCCGAGTCAGCTTCCTGTAAACTCTGTCTGTCCCGTGTTTCCCAGCAAACATTTTGACACCAAATAAATCATTGAGACGACTCGCACCAACACTGAACAGCCAAGTAAGGAGCAAGTCCCTGTGAGAAAGCTTCATGTTAACATCCACAGGCAGGAAACAAATGAAGCTGACTGTCTGTTTCAGAGGTTTATCTTTAAAGCGCTGACATTATCATGTTTCACGTTTAGGAACACGGCGTACACAACATGGACACTGTTTGCACTGAACACTGCTTATAGATACATCCAGAGACTGCACGAGACGAAATTGAGAATGAGCCTCATCTCTTGCTTTGCTGTCCTGTCAATGACGATGTACTTTTTTTTTACTAAAATGTCCTCCTTGTATGCTGATTTCTTTTGGTTGGATGATTATGAAAGAGAGACGGGAGAGGGAGCAGAATGTTTTGTTGAAGAGTGAGCTGCAACATAATTTGTAATTTTATAATGAAAAGTAATTAACTGTTTGACCACTGCAACAGTGTCTTTGGTGTCTTGTAAATCCACAGGGATTGGGCACACTGCATATGATACAAAAATAAAAGCGTATTCTTCTTTTTAGTTTCACTTTTTATTATGATTTTGCCTTTATTGCTCTAAATAATTTTATTGGTATGTACTCATGTTGACACTTGTGTTTTGCCCACTTGTTTAAACTTTCCTTAGTCCTGGGCTTGTTTCTGTTTATCCTGCTAAGCTTCCTGTACTTGCGTTGTCTTTCAAAGCACCATGTAAATTCTGTTTTGAATGGTGCGATTTAAATTAAGTTATTCTATTATTATCATTTAAATCAACTCTCAAAGAACATCGGTTAGAGCATGACTATGACTGGGTGTTTAAGGCTGATCCAATTAGTTGATTGGTCAATCAGTTCTCAGATGTGATGATTTAATGCTTTTCTTTTTTGTATGTGATGTTGGACTGTTGGTTGGATAAAACAAACAGTTTGAAGACCAGTTTTCACTGTTGATCAAGATTTTTGTTGACCAAATAATGAATTAGTTAATTGAGTAAACTATCGCCAGATTAATGGATCCAGAAAATAATTGTTAGTTGCAGCGCTAATGGGTTCATTGACATAAATGGATGAAATTTTTTGTGATGATGAAATGTTTGTTTTTGCTGCCCCAAGTGGCCAGAAGGAAATCATTTACTGCAGGTTTATTTAATTTTTTGTTGATACTGTTTTCGAACGTGCTATATTTTCCATTAGCATACTTCAAATAAACTTTTGTCTCAAAACATTAAATGTATTGGTATTAACTGTTAAAAAAGAGTTAGACTTTGCTCAATCATAATCAGCAACCTTTTCCTCACTTAAATGAAAGTGAAAACAGTGAGTCAGAGAAGGAGGTTTCCAGATACATACAGAACAATGACGTCCTTTCAGGAGTCTGCAGGTCGGAGCTCAGAGAATCTCTGTACACACTGCGCTGAAATGAATCCCCGTCTGAATCCAACACCTCTGTTTTGGCTGACCTCTGGCCGTTTAAGCAGGCACGGGTCATTGCCCTCCCCCTCGCAGGATGATGGTGTGCGGATGTCCGCTCGCTGTGCCGAGCATCTCTCCCTCACCTGGGGGTGGAGAGGACGAGGTTCCAGGAAGCAGGATTACACAGTTATCCAGATACCTCAGGAAGCTTTTTTTTGGTTAAAGACAGTTCTACTTTACATAACCTGGATGACAATACAGTCATTAAAATATAAACAACATGGGAAGAAAATATAAATAAAACAAATGTGTTGAAGGATTCCTTATTCCTCCATAAACTGAGACAAAGTGTAGGTTAAAGTTTATTCGATGTAATTATTTTTAACATCTTTTTGCAGCAAAAGCTGTAAAGTTCTTTACTAGCTGTAACATTACATCAAAATAACATTCCTTTTGATCCCTTTATCTCACTGTGACATCAAAAGTGAGTGTTGAAAAGGCGTCTACAAAAAGTGGCAAAAACCATCGTTCTGACTCGTCACCGCTGAAGGTTGGATCTTAGGTTAGGTTATGGTTAAGTGTCTGATTGGGATTAAGGTAAAGCTGGTTGGAAGTTAAGCATAAAAGAAAATGACTGATTGGAGTTATCAAACAGTTATTAGCAATACAGTAACAATAAGGTTAACAAATCAATGAGAAAACAGATTCGAAACCTGCCTGGTCACATGTGGAGTCAATAAAGCTTTGTTTGAAGGAGTTCCTGAGAAATAAGTCATACCAACTAGAGAACAGAACACTTTGATGAAACTCAAAATGAATTTAAAGATCCATTTTTTCTACTTTGAGCAATTAAGAATTTTTTTCCACAACTTACTCCACATCCCCACCTCTCCTTCAGAGTCATGCTCATGAAGAGTTTTTGTGTTTCAAATCAAGAGGGATAAAGGAGAATGTTGGGCCTCAGAGCCTCGCTCGGGGGTTTTAAGAATGAAGGGATCTTTGCCTTTGGTGCTGGTAATCAGCGGCTTCTCTCGTTTCCCCTCAGCACAAAAACCTCTTCTGTCTGCCTCTGTTACTCTCTGAGGGAGAGTTTTCACCTCCCTGGGGCGAGACTGAGCCACCTGTAAGGCTGGATTTAAACGACAGGAGGAAGGCGCTGCTTTCTTTTCAACTTTACCAGCATTGGTAGATGGTCAGCTGTCATCTGTGTTTCAGCAGTTTAGCTGTTCCTTTGTTTTCCATTGACACAATCTAAGAGATAAAAAAAAGAAGAGGTGAGAACTAAACATAAGTTTTAAAGAATCATCTTTACTTAGTGATCTAAATCTATTGTAGTTTTACTTCTCAAGATTTTGGGGAAAGAATTCTGGATTTATCAATCTGTACACATCATTTCCCATTCAAATGAATCTTGTTTACACAGATAAAAAGCATCCCTCCCCTACAAAGCTATATGTGAGAGAGCAATACATTTTAAACAGGTTGTGAACCACTCAGCTTCCCTGAAGCCCGTCGATAAGAGGCTTATGTCCCCCTGCAAAGAGGAGGAGGAAGTGAAGGATGAGGAGAGGAAGGGAGGGCAGGAAGGATGAGGGAATCCCTGATGCTCTGCTCCTCAGGAGATCACAGGACTCAGAGCAGGTTTTCAGGAAATCAAAGGTGAGAGGAACAGTGAGTATCACTTGAGGGAGGGAGTTTTTGTGTTATGTGTCGCAGTCGAATGATAATGTTGGTGATTGAGTGACACATAAATAGGTTTTCCAAATAAACATCACAAAAACTGTTCTTGCTAACAAATATATTAACCATGGCAGATGAGAAAGGTGCTAAGCTTTCAAAACTGTGTTTAATATGTGTAAGTGAGCAACTACGAGATATTTTTTAAGGAGACCGTGGGATGTCTCAAGTTGTGTTTGTGGTGTTGTCCAAACCCTAAACCTACAAGATCATAAACACAGTATTGTCAAAACACAAGTCCCACAGAGGAATGTAAAGTTTCAGCATATCCGCGGTTTGTAGCAAGAAAAAAATAATATTTTGGTGATTTGAGAAGTTTTGCGAAACGCATCACGTTTACACAGCTACACACCTGGAAGCTGCTCAGTACTACCACAGTCCGAGCAGTTGGGGTTAAGGGCCTTGCTCAAGGGCACTCTGTGGTGGCAACAAGGAAGGGGGGAAAAGCGCTGCCTTTCACCTCCCAACCCAGATTTAACCTACCGGTCCAGGGACTTGAATAGAGGTTAGGGTTAAGTATGGAATAAATAGTTATTATTAGACAGGACCTAAATAGTAACAGGAAAAAAGTGTATTTCATTTAAAAAATTGCACCAAAATATTGCTTGATTGCTGAGACCTTCTTCTATGAACACACAATATAAATGTTATCATTGTCATTATGAGCATGCTTGTATGCTGATGTTAGCATGTAGCTAAATGCACTACATGTCATATTTAAATGAATGCTGTGTTTCATGGATGAATCAAACAACATCTAAATGTATTTTTTCAAACGTTTAAAATGAGCTCAAAATCTTTGATACAAGAAAACAAACTAGTTTGGTTTTGGCTACTTAGATTATTATGTTTTATGTTTTAATATTATTCAAATGAGGATTAATGCCCCCCGTCTCCTTAAATGAACCAATAAATGTGATCTCCAACGTCAAAAGTGGGTAACAACACAAAATGCAGACCCTTTCTCGCTGTAGTCACAGTGTTGCACCAACTTTAATATCTGATCAAACTGGATTTCAAACTGATAAACTGATACCACTGACTGTTGAGAGAGGAGCATGGATCAACTTTAACCTTGTCATGATCTGATGTGTTTGGCCCTCTCCTGCCCCCCTCTTCTGTCTTTAAGCCTTAACATTTTACTCTTTAGCTTTTATTGTTGGGGCAACCTTTATGCTCCGCTCCTTCATGGACAAGTTGTGTGCCGAGATGCGGACAAACAGAAATCCAGCGACAGACAGTCAGACACAGGGTTGAGATGTCAGACAGAAAGCTGCACAGACCAGCCGACAGTCAGGCGGTCAGACGGTTGGGACGGCAGACAGGCTGGCGGTGGGCGTCTCTCCGTTAACGAGGCCTGACAGCTTCCATGCAGGCTCATGCGACAGAGAAAGGGAGGATTGGGTCAGATTCAGACTGTTTGATGTTGGGGTGGCACTCGCGTTTGAAGGCACCGCTCATTTTGCCTCTGTTTGCTTTTTTAAGCCCTGTTGTGTCAGACTGACTGAGCTGCCCGGTCCTGGGGCAGGCAGACCCTTCCAGTAACTCACAATGTCGGTGAAAAACAAACCACCTGATATCTGGCCTTTACAACCTGCAAACTGATACCTACACCACTTGCCTGGATTGTGAGGTTACCTAACATGCCCTTATTTCTGGTACAAACAAGAGTTTCATTCTTTAGTGTGCAGCTTGAAGGGTCTGTCATTTAAAAAAAAAAAACATTTTGTGGTGTAAGCCAGGAAATCCTGGGTTGGCGTGCAGGCCTGGACGCCGTGTCCATTGTCTGGCCACTTGTTCACTGCTCCCATTGATGCTCTTCATCCAGCTGTAAAATCTGGTCTGGTGCTGAAATGTGTGTGTGCTTGTGTGTGCATGTGGGCGGAGGTGGTGCAGGGGGCGGTGGGGCGGATGCAGTCCCACACTGAAAACAAGATGTCACCCCCCTCAGACGGGTCAGTAATGGGGTAAGAGTGCAGCAGCGTTGGCATTGGAGGGATAAAAAACATGCCGTGTTTGCTTCCTGTGTGCTTCCTCTGCACTGTATCCTCCCTCTCTCCCCCCTCTCCCCCTCTCTCTGCTGGCCGGAGCTATAGGTTTTCATGGTGCATTTCCCCTCTTCCACCGTGGACGTTCTTCACTGTTTAACAAGGGGGGCAGATTAGCATAACAGCCTCCGCAGGAACGCTGTCAGCATTAAAACACACTTCCTCTGGAAGTGGTTTTCTGCATAATCTGTTCCTCCCACCACCACCAAGCCCAGTGTAGAAAACTGTAACAACACTCCCTCTATAGCCCTTTATTTCCATTTTCCCTTAATCTGTTTTTGTCTTTTTTGTTTTCTGTCTTAACAACATCTGGCTCCTCATTATGTATGTCACCAAGTATGTCACCAAAGTCTTGATAAAGAAAATTATATTGGTTGGATAATCAAGATAATTCTAGTTTAATTCAACTTGGGTGTTATTTTAATTCGCCTTTTCTATTAGTTGTTATAAAATTGTATTCACCATACTAATAACTTCAATTCATCTGTAGTTACTCCTCTAGCATTATTTTCTGAAAGCTCCAGTAGGACCAAGACACCGGGATTCCTGCCAAATGTGTGACCAAGTGTTTCAACTCAAAACATGATCTTTTCCTGAACCTAAGCGAGGAGTTTTGGAGCCTAAATCTAACCAAACAGAGACCGTTATACAACATTAATACAAGTCAAAATGTCATAATATGTGAAATGTTTGTCAGCAAGCTACACTTTGAAAGTCTAACTGGATGCTGCAAAACAGACACTAGAGAGGAAAGTAGAGCGACATACGTTGACATTGAAAGCCACTGACCAAGCTGCCATGTTTGATGAGTTGGGAGTGAAAACATGTTAATGACAGACTGTTTGTGTCAGAAAATAAAGTGGGTGTTTGGTCATCTGATTGCTCACGTCTCCCATTCTTTGTAGGGATGTCGTTGTGTTGTCAGATATTTGTAATCTTTGTTACTGTATGAAACCGTATGCTGTTTTATTAAGGAACTTTATTAATAAGATGCCAGAACAGATGGCAAAAGCGCCACTTTTTGCAGTGCGGACAGGTTGGAATGTTTGACAAAACTATGAAAATATCACACAAGTTGTAGAAAACTGAAACTGTACGAAAGAAAGTTGTGTATACACTACCGGTCAGACGTTTTAGAACACCCATATTTTTCCAGTTTTTTATTGAAATGTATGCAGTTTAACGTCTTATTGTACGCTGAAATGAAAGCATAGAACAAATAAACAATTCAAGCTGAAAAAGAAATCATGAAATCAATTTATAAACCAAAATGTATTCTAAAGTTTTGACTCATCAAAGTTGCCACCTTTGGCAGATGTAACAGCTGAACACACTCGAGGCATTCTTTATACAATGGAAATCAAATATTCTTCCCAACTCCGTTGCAGAAGTTCCCATAAATTTGTGGCACTTGTAGGTTGCTTTGCTTTCACTCTTCTGTCCAGTTTATCCAAAACAAGCTCAGTGGGGTTTAAGTCTGGAGACTATGCTGGCCACTCCACGTTTGCAGGCTTACCATCTTGTTAGGTAGTTCTGGCGTAGCTTGGATTTATGTTTTGGGTCATTATCTTTGCTGTAGGATGAACCCCTGACCAACTAGGCACATACCAGATGGAACTGCATGGCGCCGCAGAATGCTGTGGTAGCCGTTTTGGTTCAGGGGGTTCACTACAAGTCACCGACCCTGGATCCAGCAAACAGCCCCAGACCATCACGCTTCCTCCTCCATGTTTGACTGTTGATGTCGCACACTGCAGATAATATTGTTCAAATAATGCTTACGAGGGTATGGTATCACAGTGTGTTCCAACACTTCTTTTATGCAGACACAGGGGGTTTTAAGTAATCTAGACAAGTTGGGACACCTGTAGGAATTGATAGCACCAACTTTCAAGGCTTGATCAACCTCCATTGCTGCAGAACAGTCCTAAGTTGTTAACCCATTTCCTGTTCCCTGAAGAAGGCCTTTTTGTATAATTCTGAAATGCAAATTCTCAGTTTTGGGTAACCTCACCTTTCATTTAACCTCTGGCAGTTCAGCAGTTACTTTTGTACTATTTGAAGCTATTCATTGGACTTGAACGGCTTTAATTTCAATAAAATCTGAAAAAATTGGGGTGTTCTAAAAGTTTTGACCGGTCGTGTAGTTGGTTTAAAATTGTTTTGACCAAGTGATTATGCCATATTTGTAAGTGCAACTTTACCTACAAGTACTTTTAGTACTGTTTCAATTGTGTTGGGACAACAGAATGAGCTTCATATTAGCTGTTGGGCTACAATTTCACTGTTGTCTAAGATGTACTGTCAAATCAAATCACAATGCCTCAATGGGCTTTACAATCTGCACATTGAACGACATCCTCTGTCCTTAGACCCTCAATTCAAGTGATGAAAAACTTGCCATGTTGATAGAAAAAAATAAACTTTTAACAGGGGAAAAAAATAAATAGAAGTAACCTCAGGAAGAGCAACAGAGGCAGGATCTCTTCCCCAGGTCGGACAGACAAGCAATAGATGACAGACTATCTGACCCTGCAATTTAAACTGACTGCTTAATTACATTTATTGAAAATCAATACAGCACTGTATCCAGATTATAATCTACACAATTACATAAATGTATCTCAATTCTCTCACAGACCTAATGGATATATTTGGAATAGGAAATCATTATTGGAAAGTTTTCCTCCACAGCTCTTCTCTTCAAACAGTCCACCACTAAACACTTCATATTTACCCCACAACATCCTGCCTGCGCTTGTGTTTTTGGCTGTTAAAAGACTGAATGAGGTGACTCACAGGAAAGTGAGATTTGTTACTATTAACAGACACTCACATTTTATTTTTATTTGGCTGAGTTTGTGTGCCCACCAAGCACGAAGCCCAAAACCACATTTAACAGCAAAACCCAGGAAAAACAAAGCCAACAAAAACACAAGATGTGAGCACATCCTTTGTTCCCCAGATATTTGAGGCACAAAATTCCAGCTCTGCCACATTCCACCACGAACCCATCCGGAGGATAATAAGACCGACTCTTCCGATTAAAGAAAAAAACTTGTTTTCCTTGCAGAGTCATCCATATTCTCACGTTCCCACATCCGGATCAGGAAGCAGTTTTGAGCACAAGGAACAGGTGGATCCACAGCACAGTCAGCTGGAGACTCTCACAGCCTGAACATACATTACTAAAGAGCAGAGCAGTCAGCAGCAGAAATAAATTTTTCCTATATGTATGTATGTATGTATGTCCAATATTTCAACATTCTAGTATTCTTAATATTATTTGTGTAAATCAATTAATCTATTCACCCAATAATCACACATTAACTGATATAAAGAACTGACAAGGACTTAAGTTTAAAATTGGTTTCATTTTCATATGTATTGAAACATGTATTTTATATAATGTACTTTCAATGCATTAAATCATGTATAAAATGTTATATTATCTATACAGTATATTTACAAATGTACCAATTATCATATGTTGTAAGAAATACGTTATTTAGTAATATTTGCAAATATGTTAAATTATCGATTATATTACTAATGTATTACCAAAATTACATGTAATTATGTTACATTAATATAACATTATACTTTGTTGTAAAATAACACAATATTTTGGCATGTATATATGTATATGTGGATTTTTTCCATGAATTAGAATACATTTTCAATATATCACATTATATTTTTCTGTATATGTCAATGTGCTTGTTCTATTCCAAAGGTAGGTCCCAGTATAAATGTGAAGGCTCACTAGATAATAAGAAATAGTGATATATTCATGTTATGTCTTTTTTGTTGTTATGTTATTGTTGATCTCTTGAAAGGTGAAGTATCCAAGAACTGTCTGCCTGTCAAATGTGTACTCCAACCAAATCGTGGGCAGCATATCACCAGATTAATTGCTAACCGCTTCTAACTGTAGCTAGCTAGACCAGCCGTTTGCAGCGCCTCGCACATGCTGCAACTTAACTAACACGCACAGCCTCCTTTAAATGCACCGAGAAGTCGTGACAATGATGAATAACGTCAGTCATCCAACCAAATTAACTCTGCAGGATAACAATAACAGGAAAGACAGTCAGCAATATGCCAGATAGCGTTTTATTAATTTCTTCTTTTTTTGCCGTCAACAGAAGCTTTTCACCAACGCAGAGTGTGCATTTTACCGTTATGTTGTTCTTGTCCTTTTCGCTGGTGAATTGAAAATAATGTGCGTACTTCCACGATATCAAAGGCTGTCCTCTCTGCCATCTTGCCGGGGGTTCGAAAACACTCACACACTCACACACACACACACACACACACACACACACACACACACACACACACACACACACGCTGGTAACGTAGGTCAGCAGCAGGGCACAGACGCATCACAGCGCTGCGCCTCCGCTGACACATCCGCAGGTGGCACAGTACTGTCTGATAAAAAGCAGGCTGCAGTCGGGATTTTCCTTTCCTTATCCGGAGAAATTCTTAAAATAACGGATTACTTTTTGAAAAAAATAATGAAGTTACTGATTCCTTGATGCACGAAACTAACGCGTTACGTTACACAAAAAAAGCAATTAGAGTACTCTAACGCGTTACCCACAACACTGCTCAAAGTACTGTCCAACTTCTGTCTGTGAACCTGTTACTTCGGTGTTTGTTTTTACAAAACTAAACAAACTAACTTGCTAAAAATAGCAGCAGTAACAGTGGCTAAACGTGGTTTTCTGACTATTTATGGAACAGGGTCATCTCAGGTGTTAGGGTTAGTGTTAGCTATGCCTCGGTAGATGCCGCTTCACAGAGCTGCTAGCACAGCTGTAGACTCTTGGTCTTGTTTCTCTACTTTTCTCCATTTACCCCTAAATAAGAGCTCACCAAGAGCTTGGTGAAAAGGGCCGGCTCAGTCTTGGACTGTCCTCTGGACTCCATTGAGGAGGTGGTTGAGAGGAGGATGTTAGCCAAGCTGACATCTATCATGGACAACCCCTCTCACCCCCTACATGAGACTGTGGGGGCTTTAAGCAGCTCCTTCAGCAACAGACTGCGTTACCCACGGTGTAAAAAGGAACGCTACCGCAGGTTGTTCATTCCAACTGCTGTCAGACTGTTTAACACCAGTAACTCTTAATGTAGCACAATAAGGACCTGCTTCTCTTGCACTATTTTACATTTCTATCTCCGCCATCTTGTGCAATTATCCTGTGCAATAATACTATTTGGTTTTTTTGTATGTATTCATATTCATACTAATACACTGAGTCTGTTTATTCTTAAAAACTGTATTTAATTTCGACACTTTATCTATAGGTATATAATACATATTTCGCTTCCTGTATATACAATGCACATAATGTATTGTCCGTTCTATATTTTCTTTCTATTTTATTTTATTTTTTCTCTCTTATTCAAATCTTTTTTGGTATTTCTTTAGTATTGTACTTATTGTATGTCTGTATGTCTGTCCACCTTGCTATTGTGACAAGTAAATTTCCCCGATGTGAGATAAAATAAAAGTCTAAAGTCTAAAGTCTAAAGTCTTAATAGAGTAGATTAAATTGAGCCAGAGTGGATTTGAGTAGAATAAAAGTGAGTAAAGCCAAACTGAGCAGGAAGGTAGCTTAGTAGCTTAGCTTAATTGACTAATTTAATTGAGTTGATTAGTTGAACATAGGAACAGAATAGAAAATAATGTACCATCCGAAATAGAGAACACTAGAGCACAGTAGGAAAGAACAAGAAAATGACGATGGAAAAGGTGCCTAAATCCATATGCTCACATGAATAAAAACACATGTAAAGCATACTCTCTCTTTCATGCACACACACACACACATGCACACACACACACACACACACCTGGAGTGGACAGACGGCGCAGCGTGCCAGGACTTGAGAGGAAACAGAGAAATGGTCCAAGTGCATATTTTGGATTTCAGGTCAGGTTTCAGCCTCTCGGCCTTGCAGCACCGGATAGATTTGATTACAGCAACAACCACGGGCCAAATCTAATTAGCACATTATTCACAGCAGGATGTCAGCCTTGTGTTTCAGCGTGAGCCACGACGTCTACATACTATTTCGTGGTTAACAGGAGGAAGCTGGAGGAAGAAGCCTCTGATTGTTTGTACTGAAGTGAGATGAAAATATACACCAGATGAATGTGGATGTGAAAGATTACATCATAGAAACAGAGATGAAAACATTGAAATTTCACTTTAATATGCTGTTCTCTTCTAACTATCCTGTAATTATTTTTGAATACAGAAAAGCTAAGAAAATAAAAGTTAAATAATAAACAAGTAAGAGATTCAAAATGTTCAGCAGTAATATTCATTGTCTTTTGCTCAGTTGATACTTAATTGATCGATCCTAGCTTCAACAGTGTTTATTAGATAGATTCTTGGTGGCAGTATAGCTTCAGGAAGTCGTCAACAAGGACTACAGTGCATGATCGAAGGATGTAATCACAATGTCAAGTTTTATGAACACAAAAGGACTCGCTCCCAAACCTTTTTGCCCAGATCAGAGATGATGCAGCACAGCCTCACAGCATAACTAATCTAATGTCTGGGTGGTCCAGGCATCACTCATCGGAAGTGACCAGCTAACGAAAGTCCAACTCAAGTACTTAAGTCAAGCCACGGGGCTCTAAGTGAACAATGAACAAAACCAAATCCCTCAAAGATCCTCATAATGTTTCAATTCTGTGATGCAACTTTCCTTTTCTTAGCAGCCTTTCAGTCAGGATATGGACAAGTCAAGCAGTAAAGCCACACCACTGTGCTCAGTGAGATAAGTCTAAGCCCCATTCACAAACTCTCAGCCTGTCAGTTCTGTGATAGAAACTTCCTCTTTGCATCTGTGTTTTATATGGTGCTGCAGCTACATGCTTCCTCCAGTCCTAATAGCCTGTACTATACACTGCAGGCTGCTGATGTCCACCTACTCTGGTCTCATCTTCACATATATGGAATATTTGACACCGAGTTGAGACATTTCCAGTGAAGCTAAAAAGGACATAAACTTCAGGTTGCTTGTAAGTCTCATACGCTGTGTTTCCACCACACGTTACAGGTGATGTTGCACTGCGGGCTCGAGTGGAGGATGTTCAGGCTGGCAGGTATCTGCGTAAAGCAGCAGCTGTTGAAGTATAAGCATTATCTACTGAACTGTGTGCTGCTTTGCTAAAACATTCATGCCAGTGAAATGTATAAATATCTCAGACCTCTGTCTGTAATCAGTTTGTTTTTTCCATTATGGAGAAAATTCTAAAAATGAGAAAACTGCTTTTTTTTTAAGTTTGCGCGTGCCACTTAAAAACCAATCTGTTCTTACCTGAGGCCCATTGATTACTTTTCCAATCGTCAAACACATGGAAGCCGTTTCTATGTTTCAGACAATGTGTCAGGAAACACTACGGCCCTCATTTATCAAACGAACGTACGGCAGAAAACCATGCGTACGACCATTTCCACGCAAACTTCGGCATTTATCAATTTGGACGTGAGCGGAAGCTACGATCAGATCTCACGTCAGGTCTGAGCTCGTGTACGCAAATCTGAGTCTGTGGATTTGCGGTGCAGCACAGCAAAATCTGGGTGTCTGAAAATAATTATTAAACAAACCTCAGCTGTCATTAAGCATAAGCAGTCACATTTTTAGAACAGATCAAAACGGATTCTTAAAACGAATAAAACAAAATACAAAAACTTTAATTAAAAAAAGCCCACGTTTTTACTGATACCACTTTTTTGTAAAATAAAATATGATAACATGACAACTAATTAACGGAATGCCTAATAACCCCGCTGGCAAACCTGCTACAGAGCAGGAACGCAGATTCAATAGTGCGCACACATGCACACGGGTCACAGTGGAGCTGCTTCGGGGTGCTGAGGGGCAGCTGGCTCCGTCTCGGACCAGCAGGGGGAACTCTGCTGTATACCCCAGAGAAAGTGTGCCATATTATTTTGACCTGTTCAGTTTTGCACAACATTGCATTAGTGAATGGAGTGCCTTTGATGTGCCGGCGCTGCTGGGATGCCGATCTCCATCTCAGAAAAGTTTCTCTTCTTGCCAGTGTTTCTTCTCTCCATGTTTGACCTCAGTGGGTGAGGCCTCTGAACCAGGAATATTTAAGGGCGTAACATGTTGATGGCGATCAAATTCAGCCGCTGCATTTATCAAGACCCGATCATTCGTACGCTGGAATTGGTCAGATAGGAACGTTTCATAAATCACACGTGTGTCCTGTCATAAGACCAATTCTGCGCACAGATCTGCACCCGTTTTCACGCAAGATTGATAAATGAGGGGAAAGTTGTGCTTCACACCCAGACTGAATACATCAGTAACCAAAAAATTAGCGCCTGGTCAAACCCTCAATCCTGAGTCAGCTTCCTTCGCTTGCACTGCCCAGGTCCGAGCCACTGGGGACATGTGACCTCCACGCATGTCAAAGGTCAAACACACCATTCTCAGGCTGTCACAGCAAGAAGAGGAGAGAGGAGAGGCCTGTTAGAACCCATGGTGGCAGAATAAAGCACAAACATTTCATATATAACATACATATTCAGTGTTGTATCTTATCTCTTTTAAGTCTGAAGCAAAAAACCTATGTCAACAAATCCTGTGAATCTTATGAAACACAAAATAAAGCAGATTTTTTCTGAGCACTTCTGATCAAGCTCATGTGAGATGATTGAAAGCTTCAAAACATTCAAAAACTCTATTGATATAGAAATGTTTTGTGCTGAGTTACTGGCATGTTAGGTCAAATCCCTAATGTTAAACTCAAGATCTCAGCAAAAATTACATTACATCTTCCTTGTCTGTAAGGCATATAGTTCTTACATTAAAGTGCTCCATTACATCAAACATCAACAATCAGATATATGTGCTTCCTTGTCCCCTGCCCCTCCTCACCCCTAACCCTAACCCTGAAAATTAAGACTATATTTATAGTAAATTTCAGTAACTAATACTAATTCGTTTCATATTGCTTTTACCTGAATTATTTCAGTTTAAAGAATAAAGCATCCATTCATCTGAATTTCACACCGCAATGTTAAAGTCTTCCTTTAAAGGGACATAGGGCAGGATCTAGGAATAAGACTCAATAGCGACACGACGGCCGTTAGGGTAACTGCAGCCATCAGCCAAGCCGGCGCGGGAGCGCGCATGAACTCTTCACAGCAGTGCAGCTGATGCTGTGACACGTTATTTATTTACTCGCTGTTCACGTCGCTGTTTACTGCAAGACCTCCGCACATGCCTCCCCGGAACTTCGTTGGTAGCCTACAACTGCGAACAGCATAATCTCAAGCGATGATGTAAGTAAACCCAGTGTTTATTTTAGTGCAACTTTAGTATATTTCTTTGACAACATTTGCGCATTAATTCAGCAAAATGATAGTTGTAATGTAAATACCTTTACTTTACACTGGCCAAATGGTTACTAAAGTTCAAATTTCACCAGCCACGGTGAATAACGAGCTAGAGATAGCCATTGTTTTGTGAAGCTAATGCTACTGCCACCAACGTTATGGTGTTTGACGAGCATTTGGCTTGTAGCTGCAGCTAATTTCTGACTGTGGTACTTACCAACATAGCTAATATTTATAACATTGGATAAAGCTTGCTAACACGCTGACATAAGTGTGCAGTCATTATCATGTAACAGCAATAGTATGATTCAATGTCTCAAGCCAAGTGTTATGCCTATACCTTTGCCACTGAGATGTGTGAAACCATTCCCATTATAAGACAATATGAATAGCACTGCACCATAACAGTAAATACAAGAAAAACAGAAATCATAGCTGGTATTATACTAAGTTGAATCAGAATAAAAATAACATCAAGTAAAATCATAACATCCCTTTGAGGATTAATAAAGTTATTCTTATTAGTGGGCTGTGCTCGCCAGCCCACTATGGACACCTCTATAGCAAAGCTATAGGTGTCCATAGTGGGCTGTGCGAAGCACAGCCCACTATTGATATTCACCGCGCGTCTTCTTATTATTTTTCATCCTCCTTCCTTTTTTCTGTCGCTAACTTGTCCCACACCGTTGGTCGCACACAAACAAATTATACATCAAAACGTGCGGCTCGATCTGACTCGGTATGCTATTATTTTTATCACCAGAATATACATTTTTCGCGTCGTAAGACGCGAAAAACTGCGAAAAATTTCCCATAAGGAATGAATGGGACGAGGTCAAAAAAGTCGCAAATCTGCAATGTTTTTCAAACATCTCCTGCTCTGGCATACGTTCACCTAGAAACACCATTCAAACTTTAAAATGTAGACACAGGTCTTGTCTATTTGAGTTGTATTTGAACTTTTTTCCTACAATGTATAGTTTTTAAACTCTGACCCCTTAATGACGGTGAGTGATTTTGGAAGAATTCAGGGTTTTCAATGAGTGTGTATGGCGGAATGTTCGTGCAGCAGAGTGAGAGAGCCAACTGACACAGTGGCAGAAACTCAAAATTTTCCTCTGCTATTTTCTGTTTACATCATGATCCCGGCCACAAATGTCACTCAAAAACAGTGATATTTTCCAAAGTTGTAGCCACACGTGTCTTCTTTCTCTCAATGTGTCTACTTTATCGGTAGGATTTACGGTTTTTGAATTAACTGTCTCTAACCGACAAGAGTAGCTCTCAACAGTCCCATTCACTCCAATGTAAATCGGGGCGAGGATTTTCCAAACTGCACCTTTTTTAAACTCGCTCGTATTTCCACATTCCTGAAGCTAGGAACACGAAACTTCATGAGTGTCTTCTTTAAGGCCTTTCTGGCTCGATCGTGAAAAAAAATTGCCGATATCATGTATGATTTTGACTAAATAGCACTAGTTTGACGTCCTAGATTTGAGGCAGAAATCAGTCTCAAATCAGCCTGGGACAGCCGTTGCTACGGGCCCTCACCAACCGTCACCTAGCAACCGAGATCAGCTGGGCCAACAGAGAGAGTGACAGACAGACAGACATATATGCACACACACACACACACACATGCACACACACACACACGCTCACATGCAGACACAAATACACACACACACACACACAAATACACACACACACACACACACACACACACACACACACACACACACACACGGACACACACAGATTATTAATCAGTTTTCCAGAACGTTCATGTTTTCGCGAAAACCTGCATAAGCTTTCCCATAAGGAATGAATGGGACGAGGTCAAAAAAGTCGCAGACACACAAATACACACACACACACACACACACAGACGGACACACACAGATTATTAATCAGTTTTCTAGAACGTTCATGTTTTCGCGAAGTAAGTCGCGAAAACCTGCATAAACTTTCCCATAAGGAATGAATGGGACGAGATCAAAAAGTCGCAGACACACAGACACAGAGAGACAGAGAGACACACACACACACACACACACACTCACATGCACACACACACACCC